>CM051267.1:58698937-58728937 GCA_027921565.1 Artemia sinica | reverse complement strand
ATTACTACTACTGCTCCTACTATGACCTCTACTGCTATTAAACTAGCACATTTAAGGCTACGCATATCAAGTGGAAAATTTGACAGAATGGGGTATTTGAGGGGGAACTTGAACTCAATCAAAACACACTATGTGCATGCAGATTTTCAAAATGGCGTATCACAAAAAGGGATTCGTGTATTAAGTTGGAACTTTAAGAGAGTGCTTAAAGGGAAAGTCAATTCACCCAAAGAAAATATGTGCACGCTAAGGCCTGGATTTACCACTAGGTCCCTAGGCCTGGACTTAGGGGCGCATAATGCAAGGGGGAGCAATAAATTATCACTGAGTAATTTTTTCCTGACAAAAACTGGACTGATGTGATTTATCCTCGCCAGGTGCACTCTGCCGCCACGCTGCCTATTCACAGAAAAGTGACTTTAAAACAACACAGGAATTCCATGGTCACTTAAAAACTCTCAGATGTCTCCCAAGAATGGCAGCTGAGAGTTTGGTATTACTCCTCTCTTTCATCACTTTTCACTCATCAGTTGTGTTCTGTTAATTGCTTCCATGAGCCCCGAATTTTTGGGAATAACCCCGAAAATCTTGCAAAAACGGAGCAGCAAAGACGCTTGGTTCTTAAGGGCCAAGGCTTTAAATCCGGCCCTGTGCACGCTACTACCAATGCTATTACTATTTTAATTACGTTTACTACTACTGCTACTACAAAAACTACTATTACTAGTTCGACTGCTACTTCTATTCCAACCACTTGTAAGCTAAAAGTATTAAGATGAAAATTAAGGAACTACATGAACATATAGGTTATCAAAAGGATATATCGGCAATGGGATAGCAACAGCTTATTGTGTTAAGTTGAAAGTTCTACAACTTTCTGAGAAGAATCTTCAGCTGACCAAAAGGCAATATGTTAATACTACTGCTGCTACTAGCACTAGTGCTATTACTATTAATACTACTACTAATACTATTACTGGGACTACCATTACAGCTGTACCTAATGGTAAAGAACGGTATGAAGGTGGAATTTTCAGGGAATATTGAGGGTGGAAGGTGAACTGAATTACATCACGTCATCTGTATAGAGGTTGTCAAAAGGGCGCATCAGCAATATCCTAGGGACAGTTTGGTGTGTTGAAAAAAATGTTGAAGAAAATGAAAGGTGCTATGTGCATGCTGCAACAAATTCTACTACTGCTACTAAGCAAGCTAAGGGTATTAAGGTGAAGCTGTCAAGGAATATTTCGGCGGATATTGAACTGAATCAAATTGACTATGATTATGCACATTCTCAAAAGAGTTACACAGCAATATGTCAAGAACAGCTTCCATTAATAAGTTAGACCTTTCAGGATAAGTTGTGGGTGGGGGACTTCGAACTAATGAAAAGTTCAAAGTTTGCAATAAAACCAAAATAAACACTTTATCGGGCCATGCTTTTGGCAATAGGCCCAATCCTGAAAGTTTCATTCAATTTAGAGGGTTTAGGGGGTACACTGATGAGTAATACAAGCTAGAAACTGAAAATGAAGCGAGAAATAGATTTTGAGCTTTTAATCAGCCTTAGTTCAAACTTATTTTTAGGCCTTGACTTAGGTTCAGGGTTTGGTTTAAATGAGGGTTGGCTTAAAGGAGGCTTGAGTTAAATGGGGGTTTGTTAGAACGGGGGTTTACCATGTAACTCTATAGCCCCCTGTTCTTGTTTTCCCAAAACCCCCATGTTTTCTGTGCTTGTTTGTTTTAACTTTTGTTCGTTTTGGGTTTCTTTTTTTTGTAGTAATTTCTGATCATTTTGGGTTTGAATTATTATAGGAATTTATTTATGCTAGTCCTTGGTTTAATATTGCTCTTTACTTTTCTTGAAAATTGTTTTTCGAAAGAGTCTTTTTAATTAATTTAAAGAAAGCGGAACCAAAAGTGACTTTTTGTTACATAAATTCTCAAAGTTCCGATATTTTCAGTAAAGATTTTTATTACTTAACGTTCAGGAAAGGCCTGATTCATCTAAGAAAAAGGAAAAAAAATCAAACCGAAAGTATCCAAACACAAAGAAAAAGTACCTTTTGTGTCGGCTCCACCGAAGCAGGTAATTAGCCTTTTTCATACCAAACGATAACCAACTATGAGCGTAGAAAATACCACAAAATTAAAACAACAAAATAAGCAAAGTGGTAATAAAAAAACATTACAGTATGTAGATAGTGAGAGCCGCCGTTTACCCCCCCCCCCCCCGCGAAAAATATCCCTTAAGGAAAATACTCCGCGGAAAATAACACCTCACGGAAAATACCCCCCCCCCCCCAAAAAAAAATACCCGTGGAAAACCTCCCCCCCAAAAAAAAACCTCTTGCGGTTGGTTAGTCTCCAATCACTTTCGGCTTATAAGAAAAGACTAGAAATGCCTGGGGATTATCAAACAATTTCTTCCTCCATCCTCCGGTCGTCTCTCCCTTAGAGCTAATTCTGTATTTATTTGAAGGCTCAATAAGAGCTGAGATGTTTTGGCATCAAAATGTACCCTTTGAGGTATCTCCCTCTCTTCCTAGCTACAAAACAATCAGATAACTCCATTGCAGAAGTTTCAGTTCCTTTTTAAGGTTTTTTTGATTTGTGTATTGCTTACAGATAGTATTTGTCATTGGGAAACATACGGACATTTTTCGCTTGTGGGTTTTCTGGAGGATTTTTCATGAGAAAAAAACTATTTGCACGGAGGTGGGGGGCAAGATTTACACATAAATTCCTCTTTTCCACTTCCTCAGACCTTCTCAATCAAACTAAAAAATAACACGATTCAAAGAAAAATTTTAAATTTTGAAAACCATAATTTCCTCGAGAGGGGTATTTTGCAGGTGAGGGGTTTCTGTGGGTGGAGGAGGGGAAATTTTCCGCGGCGGAGAGGGGCAAACGCTTAAACCCGTAGAAAATGACAGGGTGAAGGGAACCCTTATTAACAGACATAAAAAAGAGAAATAAATCTGGATTTAAGAGTTTATGACGTCCAATTTTTTTTGTTTTGTGACAACAAAACAGAGCATTTTTACAAATCATCTTTACAGTAATTTATATAAAGACTTAAAAAAGCAAACAATTCAAACAAGTTTGAAAATGGAAAGATTCTAACTTGTGTTTTACCCAATGTAAGTATGGTGGTTGAGTTGCACGAGGGCTCAGTTAGACGGTGGTTCAGCTGCACGGTGGTTCATCTGAACGGTGATTCAGTCGCACGGTGGTTTATTCTCACCGTGGTTCAGTTGCACGGTGGTTCAGTTGCACGGTGGTTCAGTTACACGGGGGTTTAGTTAAATGGGGTTGAGCTGCACGAGGGTTCAGTTAAAGGGGGTTCAGTTGCTTGAGGGTTCAGTAGCACGAGGGTTCAGTTGCACGGGGGTTCAGTTGAACTTTGGTTCAATTGCACGGTGGTTCAGTTGCATGGTGGTTCAGTTGTACGGTGGTTCAGTTAAACGGTGGTTCAGTTACAGTGGTTCAGTTGCTTGGGGTTCAGTTACAATGGAACCCAGGAAATGTGTCTTCTTTTAAATTTTCGATACGAAACTCAATAATTGAAAAACTACATAAAAAAGGACTAAAATAATGTTTTCACTGCAATTCAACGGAAAAAGTTTTACTGCTACAGTCTGGTATGAAAAATGCGTAAAACAAAATAATCAGCCATGGTTTAAGGAAGTTTTCCCACCTATATTCTTGCCTATCAATACATTTGTTTTTATGTTTTGGCGTCTTCCCACAAAAAAATAATACCCTTTTCCCCCTTCCTACAAGGTCAAACCTGCGTTCAGCTATGAAACAGTAGATTCAACCTACATTTACAATACATTCCCAGTTCGTACGCATTATGTAGCAATTTTGCACTTTATTAGAGGATACTTCTGATTAAGCCCCCCTCCCCAAAAAAGGTTGATTTTGGCGATTTCCCGTATAGTTTCCTATGCTTTACATATAATACTGTGGGAGGGGGAGGAGAAGTGGGAGAGTGGTGGTCCAATGAATTTGTCCCCTTCCCCTAAAATAATTCTGGTGCATATGCCTGGATCATCTTCTCATGGTTTCAACTTCAGTGGTAAAGGCCTACCTTCAGTAGAGCATTTCAAGGGCCAAGTATTTGTAATGTTTTCCAAGAAAACACAAATCTAGTCGTTCTTTTTTAAGTTAACGCTAGTGCATTTGATCAGATAAGCAAAGTCACAAGTGGCTTTCACTTGCCAGAACTAAAATACAGAAGGATATTAGGTTCTGCGTATCCAAACTTTGGTGTTGTTGGGATATGAATTTTCCAATGGTAGTGTAAAACAAGATTAAAAAAGAGAAGATAAATAACAACCCTTGAATTATTTATTTACAACATAATCTATCCTCAACAGTACATGTTCATGACGTCATTCCAGCAGAATATAGATATACGTCATCAATTATGACGTCATCTCAAGAATAAAAGTAGTTGCACTGATAGAAATGGTTTAGTAATAATAGATATTTAGATCAATGTATATATTTGTTGCTGTTTCTGCCACATTTGGTGGAATATTATGGTGGGCGATTAAAAGTTATCTACAGTCAAGAAAGAAAGAGCCCAATGACCAGGCTAAAGTAGCTACATTAGAGACTGTTGGTGAAGGGAAAGGGTTTGAAAACCAAGATAATGTTTCATGTTATGCCAACTCAGCTGTTCAGTGTCTCTTTAGCATACATGAGAACCTTTTCAACGTCCTTCCGTACTTACGAGGCCCTATTTCAAAAGAAATTGAACGACTTGCATTTTCATCTCTTGAGAAAACAGAATCAACAAAACAGCTTAGGGAACTACTTCCGTCTGGATTCGGTTTTGCAGAAGCAGCCTGTCAGTGCATAGCTGAATTTTGGGACACTTTGCTTAATTGTGTCGACAAGGAAAACGTGCCGATCGGTGCCAATTTATTATCATATCGAAGTCCGCTTAGTGACATATTTCATTTTAAAAACAGAAAATATTTGGTATGTGACATCTGTCAATGGAGTGAAATTGAAGATAATCAGATTTGTGGAAATCTACTTTACTTGGCTGTTCCAGAATCCAATAAGTTTGATATTCCTTTCAGTGGGGTTTTTAATTCCAATGCAGTTGGCAGAAATTGCCCAAATGGACATTGGCTGACATCTCACATGATATTTACCAAAACCAGTCCGTTTCTTGCTGTGAGTTTGAATAGAATCGAATCTGGTTCCAAAAACAACGTCAACATTGTAAATTTTGATTTTGATGCTATCAATTTGGAAGTTGCAGATGAATCTAATACTATAGATTGCTGTTATCATGACCTCTTGTTATCATCAGTCACGTATAAGGCTGTTGCTATTGCAGTACACTTGAATTTATTGTCTGTTGGTCATTATTTTGTATATAAAAGGACGCCCAAAGGGGGCTGGTATCGCTGTAATGATTCAGTTGTGAATAAGGTCGATCTTAAAGATATAAATCAGATTGATAGTCATCTGTTGCCGCAAATGACTTTTCTGGTCCTTGAGAAATGTTGAAAGTTTTGAATGTTTAAGTAGTCTGTTTTAAGTAGTTGAAGCAAAGCCGGATGTTGGATGGTATCTGTGCAGTCATCATTAACTAGTGCAAGAATGCCGAGCCAGTTAGGTTCTAGCCAGTATGAAGAAGACTTTAAAATAACTTGTGTTACTTTGTGTTGCACAGTAAGTATGAAGCATCAAGTTTTATGTTATGTATTAACTTAACATATCGTGCTCCGCTCTTCCTAGGCTGGCGTTGTAAATTTGTTGTAACTATTTGTGTTGTATTAATTAAGATTAAATCTATCTATGACTAAATATTTTTCGAAAAATGCCAGAGATTTTATTTTTCTCCAAGAAAGGAAAAATAAAACTTTACACTCCCCCTCCTATGAGGAGGGGGGGGGGGGTAATGTGCAACTATGGACCAGTCGCTTCAAACTACATTTACAACACGATCATTTTGCACGTAATTTGTCATAGTCAAGGCCGTATGCAGGGGGGGGGGCTAGGGGTTTGAACCCCCGAAAGGTTTGTCTGACTCGTGAAAACATAACAAAAATGAATATAAACAAATTTTTTGTGTTTTTAATTTTTTTGTACTCCCCCCGCGAAAAAATCTTTTTGGAGCCCCCCCCCCCCCCCAAAAAAAAAAAAAATCCTTGATACTGCCCTGGTGATAGTTCTGCACTTACAATAGGATAAGTCTGAGTAAGCCCCCTTACCTCAAGAGTCTGACGATTTCACGTATAGATCGTATGCTTTACATATAATCCTGATGGAGGAGAGAAGGGAGAGGGGGCAATTTAATGAATTTGTCCCTTTTCTGCAAAATAATTCTGGTGTATATGCATAGATCATCTTTTCATGTTTTCAGATTCAGTGTTAAAGGTCTACATTCAGTAGAACATTTTCAAAAGCCAACTATTTGTAGGATTTTCCAGTCAACAAAAAGCATATTGCTCTTTATTTAGTCAATGCTAGTGATACCAGCAAAATTGGATGAGAAATTTTTGAGAATTTGGCCTCTAATCTTTTTTTCTATGATAGCCATCTGTTGTTCACAATAACTTTGTTGATCACAATAACTAATTAGCGAACTATAATCATTAAATCGCTAATTAGCGATGCCTGACGATCAGCGAAGGGCTGAAAGCATCCGCAACCAAGTATTTCTCCCAGGGATTAAGTACTGAGAAAGCGAAGAGAGGCATTAGAATCCCAGCGTAGCCGGTTTTTTGAAACTCATCTCAGCAAATGTGTCTTCTTATCAGTTTTTCTTTATTACCATTCCGGAAAAAAATCGTTCTATTTTCAGATTTTGAAAATATCTTCTTCGTGTTCCGAAAGTGCAGGGCTTCTATGAAGTCCCTGAATTTTGCGAGAAAATGGATGCCTTAGTACGTAGGATTCGAGTTGAACCCCATTCAATAATTGACACGCCGCTGAATTCTCTTTAGATACTATGGTCTATTTTTTCGATGCATGATACTTATAACCATAAGGGGATATTCAGTGCTAATTTGAACCTTATTTTGTTGGGTGTGAGGAACGTTAGGGATGAAAAATTCTTCTGTTTAATGAATTTGAAACTTGCATCCACAAGACCCTGGGCCAAGGGACCCTAATGGACAAAATTGGTTTTATTTTGGGGACACGGTTCAGACTAATTTTATTTGATTGGCTGGTAACCCACAATCAGAAATTCCTTGCCCAAGGAGACCTAATGCTTACATTAAGCGCTCAAGCACTCCAAAATTGTCATCCAAAAGAGGGCCAAAGGGCTCTTTCTTATTGGCTTCAAAAGTGTACCTTTGAGTCCTTGGTCTAAGGGACTATAATGGAAAAAAAATGTCCTATATAAACACTAATTTTAGCTCCCCCAAAAATGGGAACTTAGAAAGGTCCCAAAACTTTTCTTTTTCCAAACGGCTTGACACCTTCACACATTAGTTCATAGAAAAAGGGAACCCGAATGCACAAAAACATTGGCAGAGCACACTACAAAACACAAAGTTTTTGACACTTAAAAGGCCGAAAAAATTGAAACAAGCATCGGTTTACCCGAAAACGTGACCCTAAAAAAGGCCAAGAATTAACTTTGAGCAGTTTGAAAGTTGTAGCTTTTAGGCGGCGGGCGAAGGGAATTCTAATGCACAAAATGGAAACCAGTTTGTGGGCGCAGGTCTTCCAAAATGACCCAATGTTTTTTTCCTTATTGGTTTGAAACTAATATCGATAAGTCCTGGGCTGATGGGAGCTCACTAAAAAAAAAAAAAAAAAAAAAAAAAAAAAAAAAAAAAAAAAAAAAAAAAAAAAAAAAAAAAAAAAAAAAAAAAAAAAAAGATGCCAAAAAATAGTCTCAGGGCGCGGTCCTTCCAATAATCAGGCCTTGACCGGCTAAAATCCATTAGCCCAGGAAACCTGATTCGCAATAAGAAAAAAGTGAAAAGAAGTTTTGAGAATAACCGTATATTCCTTGGTCAAGGAATTAAGATTTCAAACTAAGATAATTTCTTAATGTAAAATTAAGATTTTGATTGAGTGCACCCTCTTTAAGATTTCGGTTCTAGTTCCCTTTTTAAGTGACCAAAAAGATTAGAGGGCAAATAGGCCCTCCCTTCCACGCCCCTTTTCCCCTCAAGATCGTCCAAACAAAATTTGAGACATCCATTTTGTTCAACATAATTGAAAGGTCAAATAACTATACCTTTGGAGATAACATGACCCCCCACAACCCCTGGGGAAAGGTCTTTAAGATATAAAATCGGCCCGTTGTTTATGCATTGTATTTGCTATTCGGAAGTATGCACACATTTTTCGGATGAGGGTGTGTGTGTGAATTTTCTGCTCGGGGATTTTGCACGAGGAGAATTTTCCTTGGGGATAAAAGTTTCTGGAGGATGAACTTTTCAGGGAAACTTACTTACTTACTTACTTACTTACTCTTTGCCGACTCAATTTTACGCGTGGAGATGTTAAAGGTAATTGTCCGGGATAAATTTTCACCGGGACTGAATTGTCTAGAGGATCTTTCCGTCAGGAGGGGGGTTTTTCGAGGAGGTGGAGCCAGATTTCCTGGCATTATTTATAAAACGATCAGAAATTAAAAAAACAAGATTTTCAACTGAAAGTAAGGAGCAACATTGAAACTAAAACGAAGAGAAATTAGTACGTATATGACGGAGCTGCCCCTTCTTCAATTCCTTGCTCTTTACGCTAAAGTTTGAATTTTGTCCCAATTCTTTACGACCGACTCCTGAAACACAAGGGTCGTTTATTTAGAACACCAATAAGCTTTTTTTAAGATGCTAAAAAGCTTCAGAGTTAAGCGTGTTTTTTTTATTTTTTTTTTATTTAATCTATCTGTAAAAAAGAAATGAGACATCAGCCTTAAGATGGTTTAAGGGTATTAGCTCAATCGCTTTTGTGGTAATTTCTTTTGTTTAAACTTTGGCTTGATTATTCATATCAATTTCCGTTCAATTTAGGTCTCATGTATTCACAAAACTTTGTATTTGTTTTAAGTTTGATTTACACGTTACTTTATTTTTGCTCAATTAAGATTCTTGTATTGCTCTTTACTTTTCTTAAAAAAAAACTTTTCATTTAGAATGTTGTTTTAAATTAGTAGACTAAAGAAGAAAAGACCTTAATGAATTAATTCCAATGATTAAAAATGACGTTTCTGAAATAAAAAAAAGAAGAAAAAACAGAAAACAAAGCTAGAAATGACTAAAGTTTTTGAATATACTCAAGTAAAAAACAACATCACTTTGCTACATGGACACCTACACTGCAAACCTTTATAAAAAAATGGTCTTATTTATGTACAATTTTATTTTATAGAGGGTTCCGGGCCCTTTCCCTTTGTTACTTCCTGTTTAAGAAAATAGGCTTAGCTATTTACACGTTTCTGATCACAACTCTTTTTTTTCGCTCATTTGAACGAAGTTGCGCACTGAATGGATCCAGATATCCGTCCTACTGCCTGGTGAGTGTCCTCCTCAGTTAAGTCTCTGCTTTTGGTGCCAAAATAACGTTTCTGATCACAACTCTTTTTTTCGTTCATTTGAACGAAGGTGCGCACTGATTGGATCCAGATATCCGTCCTAATGCCTGGTGAGTGTCCTCCTCAGTTACGTCTCTTCTTTTGGTGCCAAACTAACGTTTCTGATCACAACTCTTTTTTTCGCTCATTTGAACGAAGTTGCGCACTGAATGGATCCAGATATCCATCCTAATGCCTGGCGAGTGTCCTCAACAGTTACGTCCCTTCTTTTGGTACCAAAATAATGTGTTGCTAAAGATTTTTCTTTGCCTTGTTTCTTAGCAAAAAGAAAGAAAAGCAGCAACAAATGATAAGTTTAAATATTTACAATCACAATAAATAAATTTTAGTCTTTACAAAACGTTAACTTGAAAATAAATCGTTTTTTCTGGATTGCTACCAAGTGTGACAAAACTATTATTCCGAAAAGCAATAGCTTGCACTGCATCTTCTATTGAATTCATTTTAATAATTCCGCTTGTATTATGATAATGATCATTATGCAGAACATTAACTTGGACAGGATCAGGGATATTCGCATTTTTGAAAAGCTCACGAATATCAGATTCGGTTAAAGATTTTGGAGTCTTATAGAAATAAAGCTCTTTTCGTGGAGGTTGCTCAGCTACTTGGCTACGCCAAGATTCGATTGAACTATTATAATTCTCAAAACGAAGGTGACCTCCTTTCCCAATCCGAGGAGACTCGTCTTTTTTCACAAAAGTCCCCTGCATTGTATGGATAGATATAGCTCTTCCAAGCAGACTCAATCCATTCAGAAATTTCTTGACACGTTCAGCTCCCTTTTCATCAGCCATCTGAACATGAGCATTCTTTTCATGAGTGTTCTTCACAATCTTTATTTTATCAACAATTCCATAGATACAAAACAAGCTGAAAATGTTATCGGAATGAATTCTATCGTCAAGATTTTGCACAAATAGAGCATATGCAGGAAGAACTGGATCAATGTGAAAATTCCAGAAAGAAAAGACGCAATTCCTCCTTTTAGTTGATAGAGGCTCAGCACTGTATTCTATCCTGTAAATGCGGTTTGGATCACCGTTGAGGGTTTCAAACATGTTTTGTGCATGTTCAAAGTTCTTAAACACGACCTTACAAATTTTTTTGTCCCTATCTTCAAGTCTAATTAATGAAACTTCACCAAATGGTTTAGCAATCTTGTACACTCTATCCACATTATCAAACTCGGGTGCACCAAGGCAGCATATTTTAATAACTTTATTTTCTTCAGGATTATTTGTTCCAATTTTCTTTACTGTCTCACTAATTTGTGACATTGATTTAATTATTCTTACTATGATATGAGCATACAGCAATTCAAGTACAATATTCCTGTATAATTGACAGTTGGGATCAATTCTCCTTTGAAATTTCTTTATTCATGGTCTGGAAAATCAGCTCATTAAGAAAGAAGTTCATCTTTTAGTTAAAATACTTTTATAGTTTTTTAGTTCAAAATAGTCTTTTGTATTTGGCTTAGAGGTATGAAATTTACAGTGCGAAATTACGATATGACGTCAAGATTCACAAAAATTAAAATGAATTACGAGTGCCTGTGACGTAAATCAAATCATAACCAGGATTTACTCTCGATGATGTCAGGATCCAAGAAAATTAAGGGGCATTACGAATGCTTGATGCGTCACGAAAAATTAAACCATAGTATTGAAGCACTGCGTAAGGATTTAAAGCCTAACGAGTCAAATGAGGCTAAGACTTTTTTCATTGACAACATGTAGTATTTGGTGCCATTTTTGTTCGCAGGGGAGAAAACTCACCATTTCATAGATAGATAAATATGAATGTATATAAAATAAAGAATGGTAAACAACAAAAGCAGTTAAATAATCATATACCTCTGGCAAGCTTGAAGGCTAGGCATGTAGGTAGAAAATCATTACAAATTCTCTGGAAAGTTGTGTTTCTTTGCTAAACAGCTATCAGCTTGCTGTTAAGAGCAAACATCGCTGCTAAAGTGCAATATATTAATATTTTACTTATGTTCTTGTTATTATATCATTAAGAAGTACCTTAACAAGATATTTCACCAGCCTTAAATTTAAGGTCGTCAAATAGCAGGCTGTAAGAAAAGTGGGGTTCAATCTCGCTTTCCAGGGATATAATGAGAGAAAGGTTAAGATGGCTAGGGCACGTTCTGCGGAGGAAGGATGACAGGTTGCCAAAGATTGTCCTTTTCGGCTAACTGTATAGGGTTGAATGGATAGCAGATCGTCCTCGGTTGGGGTGGTAGGATGTCATAAGGAAAAATTTAAGAGGACTTCTTGAAGAATGGGGACTTCTTGGCATGTTGTAAAGAGAGAGGCTTGAAATAGATTGGGATGGAGGAATAGCATGCGTAGCTGTGTTTGCCTGGGGTGGCTTGGTGCTGCAGTGAGTTGTCAGTAGTAGCAATAGTATAAGACCAGAGCACTCCATTTTTGATAATGTATGCCTTTTATTGTATGTTTTAACAAATTTCTTATTGCTAATACCCAGTGTCATTTGCACACAATCGAGTTTCTTATTAAACGTCTTACTCCTAACTGGACCTCAATCTTCGTATTTTACATTCGCCCAAGCCAAGCTGATTCTTCAAAAAAAGAAATAAAAAAAAAGAATAAACTCCCAGACGAGAAAAAAATGACTACAGAATTTGACTACTGCTGGCTCTGCCAGACGTGAACGCCTCACTAGATATCTATAGATCAGTGATTCCCAATGGATTTGGGCCCATACCCCACCTAGGCATCTCTAAAGTCCTTGTGATATACAAAGATTTCTGCTCAAAATTTTGCGTGTATTCACTTGAAGGAAATTTAGCAGGCATTTATACTACTGTATACAACGCGTTTTATACGATGTGTGGCGTCATTAGAATACCATCCTTTTTGCTCTTTAATTGCATATTAATGTTACGTCATTCACACGAGAAATGTTTTTTTTCAAAATAAAATTTCTAGAGTAGAGTCAGACAAAGGGCGCACGTTTTGCCCATGACCAACCAGTGGGGCGTGCGCCCCACTTTGGGAATCACGGGTATAGATGTTTATTGGGGATTTATTTAACTAATAAGTCTCCTTTCCTGTCTGCTCTTTGACAGCTGTGAATGGTCTCGGACCCTACAGTGCCATGCAGAGGTCAATGAACTATGTTACTGTTGATTCAAGAGTGAGAATGTATTGTCCTCACCATTAGCACTGAGTGGTTTGAACTCTTCGGTTCTCAAGAAGAATCTCGTTACCTTTGCACTGTGATACCTTGATTACAGGCAGGCACAAAATCTTACGAAATTAAGTGGTTTCGACGGCCCTGTCGTCAGGCATGCCGAAACTCGAGAGGTGGCTGTGGCAAAATCTTGGTAGTTATGAAAAATAGCATAACTTTAAAAAAATAAAATATGCCAATAATCTGTATTGATGTTCAAAATTCTCAATCTGAGAATTCCAATCCTCCCACTCGAAACATAGTATAGTGGCTAATGTAATTGTGCCAGTTTTCAAGAGAAAGGTGAATAAGTGACAATCACCTTCAAAACATATTTACAAGAAAAAACTGCCCAACAGAAAAACAAGTGCTTCAAACGCTTGTACGGCTCTACGGCTACGGAACCAAGTATCATGGGTCTACAAAATTTAACTCTAGGGCTATCCCGTGGGAATCTATAGTTGAAATGTTTTACTTTAGGTAGATGGGTCTTAATTATGTTTATGCATATTTTACTGAGTGTATTTCCCCGAAACTTTTCAATAAAAGAGCGAAACAATGGTCTTTCTTTAATTTGAAGAGTTATGGAAGTTAAACCTTCAAAATTGATCTTGTGCCCAAATCAACCCGCTTTATTAAAACCCGCTTTATCTGCAACTCCTCGTAACCTTAAAAACACTCATTTTTTAACGGCTTTGCTTCAAGTCTGCTTCTTTCGGACTAAAGATTTTTGTGTTTACAAAAAACACTCAAGCCTTAAAATTTATATTTTTATTTTTCTTTTATATTTTATATCATTATTTTTCTTTTATATTTTATTTATGTATTATCATTTTTAATTCAGTTATTTATTTATTTTTCTATATTTTTTTTATTTTATTATTATTATTTTATTATATATATATATATATATATATATATATATATATATATATATATATATATATATATATATATATATATATATATATATATATTATTATTTTATTATATATATATATATATATATATATATATATATTTATTATTATTTTATTATATATATATATATATATATATATATATATATATATATATATATATATATATATATATATATATATATATATATATTATATATATATATATATATATATATATATATATATATATATATATATATATATATATATATATATATATATATATATATATATATATATATATATATATAGGGTATAGTTTATCTATTTTTGGTTTATTTATAATAGTTTTAATTAAATAGTTGAGATTTATGTAAATAGTTGAGTTATTAGGTATATAGTTACGTGGAGTTTCGCGCGATCGCAAACCTTCATAGGTTTTCTCCAGCGTGAAGTGTTGTTTAATTTATTTATTTGTTTATGAATGTGGATTAATAAACTTATGAACTTGTAAACTTAAAATTAAAATGTAATGGAGCTATAGGCCTAGGCTTTAAAGAATTTTTTTTGGCCCAATTTTGGATGTAGGTTCATTCCTCAAGATTTCATGCAGTATAAAATATTTCATGTTTGTGAGCAGCCACTCATCCCGGAGAGGAACGAATTGGAGGAGCTTGAAAGAATATTTTGAAATTTCATTTGGGTCATCCCGGAGTCATATTCACGGGTGGCCTGGAATGTAATAGAACAAGTTGTCGTATTTTGACAAATATCGGTACAAGAACGGAGTTCATTCCACTCTTGCCAACATTTGTATTCTCACCCTGTCCCCTTTTTGGAAGGAGAAAAAGTTCCCGAATTCTTGTCACCAGGACATCTACTACCAGAAGACGGCGTTTGATTCCTGCGAAGTTTGACAAGAAGTGTCTCTTAGTGTCCTAGTTGTGGCTTTTAGTGATCTTGGATCAATCCGAAAGATGGTGACTGAGGGTTAAGAGGTATCTAAATTATATGTACCTGCTGCAGTTAAAGTAGAAAATGAGGTTAGCAGCTGGTTTTGTATTAAATCAGGAGTTATTTTATCCACATTTTTATGGATCATTTTGATGGACTGTCTTAAGGAGCACAGGAAAGGCACTGGGAGACCATGGAATCAAATGGGGAGGAAAAACTCTCCTTGACATAGATTTTGCTGATGATTTAAGCATCCTAGATGAAAGTGTGAGCAAAATGAATGAAGTTTTAGAGGTTTTGCGGGTTCAGGTTGCTAGAATAGGTTTAAAAATTAATGTTAGAAAGACTAAGTCACTAAGACTAGGAATAAGTGAAGTTGAAAAGGTGACGTTGGGTAATGAAAAGATTGATCAGGTGGGCAGCTTCAGTTACCTTGGTAGTATTATTATTAAAGATGGTGGGGGCACTGAAGATGTCAAAAGTAGAATAGCCAAGGCTCGGGGTGTTTTTACACAGTTAAAAAAAGTTTGGAAGAATAAGAAGATAAGTCTGCAAACCAAGATTAGAATATTAGAAGCTACAGTGATGACAGTAGTCAAATATGACTCTGAAGCATGGGCGCTCAGAAAAACGGATGAAAATTTGCTAGATGTTTTCCAGAGAAATTGCATACGGATTGTTCTGGGTGCCCGGCTGACTTACCGTATTTCAAACAGTAGGCTATGTGAAAAATGTGGTTCATTCCCGCTTTTTAGGGCTACAATGAAAGAAAAGTTGAGATGGCTAGGGCACGTTGTGCGGATGAAGGATGACAGATTGCCGAAGATTGTCCTTTTCTGCCAACCGGTTAGGGCTAAACGAAATGCAGGTCGTCCTCGTCTGGGGTGGGAGGACGTCATAAAGAAAGATTTAAAGGAAATAGGAACTTCCTTGGAGGGTGTAAAAAGGGAGGCTTTGAATAAATTGGGATGGAGGAGGAGCGTGCTTGGCTGTGTTGACCTCAGGAGGCTTGGTGCTGCGGTGAGTTGCTATTAGTAGTAGTAGTAATACTAGTAGTAGAAAATTCTAGGTATTAGGGTAGCCTGCGTACCAAACGGGCTGTTGGTTCCACAGCCATGCTTAGACAAAAATTTGTGTTTGTCTAAGACGGCTTAACCATGCATCTCCATTGCGTAAGAGCCATTCAAGTTATGTAAAGATATGGAAGGGGGGGGGGGGGTGTAAGACTTTTATCATATGGAAAAACTGGTAGAAGGGTATATTAGGACCCACCTTCAGTGAACCTTTCAGGAGGGGATGGCTTGTGAATTTGTTGTATATCTCTTGTCATCACCATAAGGACTAAGTGGACAAGTGAAATCCTAGACATGAATTTCATAAGTACAAATTAAAGATTCGTTGATGGTATAGATAATACAAGAAAACAAGTAACACGTGCTTCGATAGCGGTTGCTACAATTTGTGAAAATTTCTCCTTGTCCAGATCTTTTTTCGTTCTACTGAGTTTTTTGTAATACAACATAATTCTTTTTTCCAAACGCTTGGTTATTCTGCAATTATAATTAGGCAATTATGCTTTATATCGAAATATATTTACATTAATTTGAAGATTGCTTACATTAGTGTCATAATTTGTCTTGGCGTGAGATTCTCTTTCATTACTCTATTTCTTGCTATTCACTTCTCCGTTTTGAATTTTCTACTCTTGTTCTTTTATAGATACTGCAAAAGTTGCATTAAACAATGTAATTGTTTCTGCCTCTTCTAAGCTTGGGACTCGACTGCAACCTCCAAAGTATATACATCATAAACAGGATGGAACTAGGAAAATAATGGCCGAAGTACAGCTGTCTTGGCCAGAATCTTTAAGGTAAAATATGCCTAAAACAACTGTTGCAGAAAGGTGTGGGGGAGGGGAGTATGCATGTGGTGGTTAATTGCTTTGCCGATTAGGAGAAAATTTCTAGTGCCCTTTTATACAACAAAATCATTTGGAGGGGTTCCAGTGACTTTTTAAATTCCCTCTGTGCTCCCCTCCAGTCCCACATAACTTCAGATCAGAGTTTGGTCCAGCAATTCAGTTAAAATCGTGGAAAAGTTGTCTCGGGAGTAACGTTATCCACCAAGTTACTGGTGCAAGGATGCCAAGTTTTGTGAACAGTCTATTTTCAAACAGAGGCTTTGTTGAAGCATTTGAGTAGAAAAATGGGCATGTTCCATCTTATGGAAATCATAATTATGCATGGATTTTTAGTTTAAATGACTGAAGTTTAAATGAAGTTTAAAGTTTAAATGACCTTGAAGTGCCTCCACATTGGGGAGGCACTTTGGCACTTTTTTAAGTGAAAACATAGCATATAACCTACGTAAAACGATGTTGGTATCCAATCCATCCAAAATTTAATGCTCTTAAAGTAAATAATTAAAGATTAAGGCTTTGAAATTTAGAACGAGAGGCCTAAAATAAAAAATAGTCGGCCTATATGCTCAACATTTTGAATATTGGCCGTCTGCGGGTGGAAGAGTCTCGGGTCGAAAATCGCGTATAGTTACTTCTCTTTCTGAACAGTTAGGATCCATGGAGAGGGGACATGTTCGCTGAAAATGTGGAACGTCAAGATGTATCAGTTGGCAGTATGGAAATCTCATTAAAACTAGTATCTTTAGTTTAGTGTATTTTCAAATGCTAACACACATTGTCAAAATATTGGACATTTAAAATGAACTATCGATTAAATAAATATAATGAAATAAAATAAAATAAAATATTAAATAAAATAATGTTAACTAATTGCTGTTATTTTTTTGCCAACCTGATTTGATGGCCAGTCTTATTTAACTCAGTATTTAACATTATTAAAAAAAAAAATGCCGTTGTAGTCATTTTGTGGTTTTTGTTAATATGTGCTACTTTAAGAATTCGATTATTGTGATTTTTTTAAATTGTCTAATCCGTGGAGGGGAAGGGGCGGAGGACTTTGAAGGTTGAGTAACTTGTATTTTTATATATTTTTTTTTTATCGTGTATATTTTCTGTTTATCTTTTTCTTGTATTTTTATGTACTCCGTCTCTTTTGTTTGATTTTGACTGATAATAAATTATTATTCTTATTATTATTATTATTATATATTTTCATCATTTTTTATTCTGTTTAGAATTTTCTGATACTACCGACAAGGTCGTATCCAGGATTTTTGTTTGGGGAGGGGGGATATTTTTTTGGGGAGGGAATGATTTACGAAAAAACTTCAGAAACCGCATCAAAATTATTTTATATGTATTTTTGTTAGGTTTTTTCGTGTCGGACAAACATTTCGGGGGTGGGGGTTTAAACCCCTGAAGCTCACCCTCCCTGGATACAATCTTCTACCGAATGCTATACAAAATTTTGTTTCACCTGATTCCATATAACCCAACACTTATCTTCTGCACCGTCGCTCAGAAATATGATTGGACAGATTATGGATTTTAGGGTGTAAGCGCTTCGTGAGTGAAAATACGACCTCTCTGGATTATGGTTAGCTTTAGTATTTTGTTGACATTGATGAATGACGCATCTACAATTATGTTTAAGACAAAATAACGAGAAAGACTTTTCCATTATACAAATAGTGAAGCGTATAATCCAATGAGGAAGCGTTAAGACAGTGAATTATAGAAAAGGCAAGATGCACGTTAAAAAATTGCTCCTGATATGAGTTTGTTTCGTTGAATTACCTTGTCTATCTCTCCTAGCTGAGCTTTGCTTTAATTTATGATATTAGGAATGTTTTGTTGGTTTTGTGTTTCCTCGTTTTTCAACGCAAGTTTAGTTTATACTTATTTTACTCATTTATATTGTTGCTGAAACATTCATTTAGTTTCTTCTACAATTCACGGTCTTTAAAATTACCTTGCTGATTATGCCATCTAACGTTTGTTTATAAGGATTATAAAGATTTATTGGAAATGGGAACTTCCTGGGAGGTTGTAAAGAGAAGGGCTTTGAATAGCTTGGTATGGAGGAGGAGTGTGCGTAGCTGGGTTTGCCTCAGGTGGCTTGATGCTGCGGTGAGTGGTTAGTAGTAGTAGTAGTAGTATAAGATCTCTGCAGGAGCTAAAGTACGGAAAGAAATTTTAATCTTGTCATTATAATCTCCTTCCTCCTCAAAGGCTTCAATTCAAAGCCTGAAAGGGCAAAATTTGATTTGTTCATTGTTGGATTGGTGCAAATAAATTGCCATTCAGATATGTTATCATTGCCAAATATGTTGAAGATATGAAGAGCTGTGTATCCTGGTTTTATGCCTTTTCTCCATTTCTTTTCTTTGGCCTTTTACAACACTTAATTAAATATTAAGGAAATTATTCACTAAAATTATATATTAATATTAAATTAAATATTAATGAAGTTACTAACTAATTTTTACATTTCATATTCTTATGGACTATTAATTATGTGTTTACCTTTTAAGATTCTGTGGCGTGGATGTGCAAAGGAGGGAGGCAGAGCTTAAAGCTGCCGAAGAGGCTGTCAACTACTTAAAGAAAATGGGCATAGTTGGAGAAGACAGCAAGCTAATTCCCAGTGCCATTGGTAAACCAGAGCCATCTATTAAAACCCATGGTGGCAATGAAGTTTTAAAAAAATACGGTAACCCCATTTCAGCTATTGATGGTATTTACAATCAAGTGCGTGCTGGCCTCAAAGACCCTCATTTAGCACCTCTATTTGAGTTCACCAAGGATGAAGGTTTGCCTCATTTCAAATGTACCTTGAAGTTGAAATGGCCAGAAGAGGTTGAATTTTCAGAAACAGCGTCGAGCAAAATGGAGGCGAAGACATATGTTTGTAAAATGGCGGTTGATTGGCTTATTTTGAAGAAAGCTGTTCATCAAAAAGGATTTCCTTTTTTATGTTCGAAAGTAAGTCGACTCTTAGTTGCCCTTTATTATTAACTCTTACTTGAATCTATTAATAATAATTGCATGTAAATAGCCTATATTTTCTGAATAAGACATATAATTTGATATACCCTTACGTTGAATCCTTTAAATTCTTTTAAAATTTTATTTTCAAGTGTAAGTTGAATTTATTTCTACATTTCATGAAGCTTTAGTTCTTATAGCAATTATTGATATTAATTTTTTCATTTTTATTAATATACTCGCTTTTTCCTTTCAAAACATTGTAGATGGCAATCTAGAATGCTGTAAATTTCATTGAGGATAAACATCTAAGGAATTGCAGTAGAGCGCTACAATCCACGGTATAATTCTTCTGATGGTTCTGCCAGTATAAATTTACGCAACGGTAGCTTTGTTTAGTCTTTTAACTCACTACCACATTTGTAATATTTACAAAACCAAAGAAGTAGATGCTGAAAACAGTGGATCTCTGGCCAGTAGGAAGAAGAAGAAGGAAAATTTTGGATTTCGCAAGGCTCATAGTAAAAAAATTGTCAGATTTGTTTCTTCTTCATCGCAGACGAAGTCTCCACTTGACCAAAAGTTTGCCCTCTGATTTTTCAGCCAGCTCAGCTCGTATTCTTCTTCTTGAGGTCTTCAAAAAAACATAATATGCCTAGCTTTTCCACTATCTATATATTATGTAATTAGCTAAATAGGATGGTCTTCTTCTTCTTCTATTTCATTAGGCGGGGCTTTTCATTCGAGACTATTCATCCCTTTTCCTTTTGCTTCACTCTGTGAGCTGACTAGAGCTACTGAATTGGTTGCTTCTTATTTATATTGAATCTGCTCAGATTTCTTTCAGTAAATCTTTTGAATCTAGATGTTGAAATATAAGAAGAAAAATATTGATTTCTGTTTTCTGTGTGCAGGTATAGTAAGTCAGACTTTTAGCAGATAGTGAGATTTTGTGGTGTTTGAAGACGTTTAACAGTTCACAACCCAAGGTGTACTGTACAGACAAGCAGACTTAGGAAAGGCTTTCGACAAATCAATAGATATTCTTGAGTCAATGATAGATTTTAGAGCTTTTTTAGTTCGTATAGTTTATAGTTTTTTACACGGACGGCAACAGTGTGTTAGTGCTGATGGGGTACAATCGGATTTTCTTGAGGTTTTATGTGGAATACCCCAAGGTACCAAAACGGGGCCTGTTTTATTTTTAATACTGTGTAACAAAATTGCAACTTGGCATGAAAACAGAGTGAAGTTTGCAGATGATTTGTCATTGCTGATACTTCATAAGCTTGGATCCATGATTAGTACGGATGGCATAATTTGCCGTTTGGAGGCTGACTGTGAAGAAAAACGGCTTTCAATTAATAGGAAAAAGTCAGGACTTATGAGATTCTCGTTTTGAAAAAAGAAGTTTTTAGTCAAAGTGATATAAATATGCCAATTGTAAATAATACGAAAATTTTAGGTGTGACTTTTAACTCAAAATGTCATGGATGGATCTTGTAAATAATTGTACTAAGAAGGCGAATATAGCGTTGCGTATTCTAGTCACAATTCGGCGATTCGGTTTTAGTCGTTTTTCACTGTTGAATTTTTATAAACTGTACATCAGAGTATTTTAGAGTATGGTTGTCCTGCGTGGCATCCGGGGCTAAGTAAAGAGCAAAGAAATGACCTTGAGAATGTGCAGAAACGAGCTACCCGTGTGATATTAGGTCCGGAATTCATGAATTCTGATGATAGCCTTAAGATCCTAGGCCTAGAAGGACTTGATGGCAGGCAACACCAGTTTAGAATGGCCTTTGGACAGAAGCTTTTGGAGTTAAGCAGGCATCGAGGCTTGCTCCCTGAACCGGCACGAACAGGGTGCAATACAAGGCACCAGAATAAACTCGAGCCTTGTAACCCTGTGGATACTAAGCGATACAGATTGTCTTTTCGACAATATTTTGTGTCTCATTTTAATAAGTAAGTGACATAGAAGAGTGATTATTTACATTATATTTTGTGTTTTATTTAATTCATGTTATTTGACATAATAAATTTGTATCGTATCGTAATTGTTTCATTTTTTTATTACAATACCTGCAAAGAGGGGAAGAGGGAGCTGAGCCACATGAATTAGGGAACTGATATGAAAACGCCTGAAAATTTAGCCCATTTGAGCCAGAACGAATTCTATGATAATTTTTTGAAAATTCTTACTAGGGAAGGGAGAGATAATTGGATTATACTTATTTAACAGTGCCTCTGATACTATCCAGTGGTAAATATCTCTAATGGGGATTGGTCTCCCACTTGGCTGGTCAATATATATAGCATCTTTTTGCGATTTTATCCGCCTGATGGTTACCAGTTATACCTGGGTTAGTCATGATGGTTACGTGATGGTTAGTCAGATTTTTCTTCTCTGCTTCTTCTTCTTCTTTGCTAGCGAAGTCTACACGTAGCTAAAAGTTTTTCCTCTGATTTTTGAGCCAGCTCGGTTCATCTTCTTCTTTTTAAGGTCTTCCAAAAATATAAAAAACCTAACCTGTCCACCATCTATTCATTAAAGAATTAGCGAAGAATTGCTTACTAATAAACCAAAAAAATGATATCCCGAGGGAAAAAAGTTGAGCGATAAGAGTCTTGACCAGCTTAATTTTAACCTACCTGAATCTCCTGAAGTTGCTGCTAATAATCTTAACAGGCTCCTCGCTTCCATCGTCCAGGTCTTTCCGTCATTTTCTTATCATTTGTCAACAGATATCTCCAACCTTTTTTCCCCTTTATCTCTTCGTCTGAGATAGAGAGAAGAATCGCGAAACTAGGAAAAACGAGTGTTTGCCCTTTGGATATCCCATTTCCTATTATTAGTGCTTTCAGTGACTTCCTTTCAAAGCCCTTGCATGTTCCTTTTTTTTAAATGAGATTACTGAGTCTAACCAATTTCTGCAAACAAAGAAAGAAAGTTTCATAACCTCTTAAAAAAGAAAAACGGACCCTTAACCCCTGTAACCCCTTAATGCTTGGTTTTGAAAGTGTTCGTCCTATTTCTCTCACTTACACATTCTCAAAACTGTATGAAGGATTCCTTGCAGATTGGCTGATAGAAAAAAATCTTACTCTTACTGACCAGAGGCAATTCGGGAACCTCAAATTCACTTCTACCTACCATTACCTTGTTTCCCTTATTAACTCAATAGGGAAAATTCTTGAAAAGCCTAATTGCCCGCTAATGTAAGTTCGATTGACCTTCAAAAAACATTTGACCTTGTTAACCGCAATATATTACGTCAGAAACTTGTCACTGGATTCAATACTAATTCCTTACTGTTGAAATTGGTTCCCTTCTTCTTATCAAATAGATGACAGGTAGTCAAAGTCAGAATCATTATTCCAGTCTCTTTCGGTTGTTGAAACCTGCTAGAAAAATATAATAAGCAACCCAATGAGCACCTTCAATGACATTGCAGACGATGCCTCGAACTTAGATATGAGAGTAAACTGCTCTAAACCAATGACAGTGCCAATATATTTCCTTAGAACCACATCCCGTTTTGTTAACCCTATCTCCCTAGAAATTTCTGTGCCATCCTTTAGATTACTTGGTGTCACAATTTCTTCTAATTTAAAGTGGGATTTCTACGTTAACAGGGCCGGAAAGAGGGAGATTGGAACGACTGGGCCCAATCGAGCCCCGCGTTTGAAAGGGGCCAGCGCTGCCATCAAACTAAGCAATTGATTTTTTTCATTTGTGAAATGTTCTTAACAATTTCAGTAAGGTTAGCTTCTGGACAGAGATCATTTTCCAGGCTAAAACCAATGAAAAAAAACTATCTGATATCAACAATAAATCAGGATAAACTAAATAGTTTAGCAGTTACGCTGATTAAAACTGAAGGCGCAAGGACAATGATTTTAGAACCGTTTTTGAAAAATTTACAGAACAAAAATTTTGAAATATGTTAACTCACGTGCCCATATTCGGTGATATAAATTTCAAAAGGCATTTTCACCAGTTTCATAATATCTAGGGCGACACAAACGTAAATTAACATAAGCACGAATTGAGGACAAAAAAGAATAAAAGAGGACAAAAATGTAAGCTAAAAATGAACAAACTGGATCATCAAATTAGACAAGATCAAGAGAATGACCTAAGAAATGTAAATGTACGGGTAATAATGAACAACCTAGACCAACACAAGTGACAAGACCAATTCAAGCAGCTAAGGCAAAAGACACTGAAAAACGGTCTGAAGTAATGATAAACGAAAATAAGGACCAAAGAAACATGTAATTAGAATATTATTGAAACCGATAATCTGAACAAGTCAAAAATTAAATTGAAGAACACAGAAACTTGCAGTTAAAGGACAAGTAGCAGCGAGAATCACAACAACTCAAAAACGAAAGGGAAGAACAAAAATATATACAGTTACAAGACGTGCGACAATGAGGATTAGAACGAATCAAAATGAAAATGAAGAACAGAGAGAGAAATGTGTGGTTAGAAGATATACGACAGCGAGAACAAAGAAATAGGCAGTTAGAAGATAATAAGCAGCGAGAATTACAAGCAACAGTAGGAATCAGAATGTGTGCAAAATGAGAGTTAAGAACCAAGAGTTATAGGTTTAGCAGACACGCGAAAGTCAATATTAGAAAGCGTCAAAATGACAGTGAAGAACAAAGAACTGTGCTGTTAGAAGACAGCGAGAATCAGAACGAGTCAAAAATAAAGGTGCAGAAGAAAAAACATTATGCTAGAAGAACAACACCATCACAATCTTCGATGCCAACAAACTGTGGTATGAAACCCAGTAAAAACCTATAAAGATGCCGTAAACTAGGCAAGTGTTAGTTACAAGTCATTGGGACCCTTCAACTCTTTATGTATTCACTGTAAAGTCCTCCATTATCCCGCAGGAGAAGTAGCTAACAAAGATGGGGACTACTGCCTGCTTGGTCAAATTGCACTTCTGTATCATCAATTTTCAAATTGAGTTTGTTTGGCCTGTTATAGGACTTCATCTGCTCTCTAAAGAGTTTCACAAAGAAATACAAAACTGGAACTCATGTTTTGCTTTGGCTTCAGTCAACGTAAGTGATGATCGAACCGTAAATAGTAATGTTTTCAGCTTAAAAATAACGAAAAAAATGTATCACAAAATCAGTTTAACGGCACACCCATCACAGACCCCTGAAGATAATTTTGAACCATATTCATATTGCCAATGTACTTTTTAGACCCCAATGACAAACACCTTTCATATTTTCTAAACTATTAGATCAATCGTAACTATTAGATCTAAACTATTAGATCAATTCTCGATTTGAATTTTATTTAAAAATTTAGTATATGGGGGGGGGGGGGGTCGCGAAAAATTCCAATTGGGCCCCGCAACCACTCGATCCGGCTCTCTACATTAAAGATATCATCCATATAGCTAATAAACCGTCCTGGCTAAGTGTACGTGCGCTGGGTTGAGAATTCTTTGTCCCAAGGGGCACGGGTTCGATCCCTGGTGTGGCCAGTTATTTGGATTTGGGACGCGGGTCAGTGGTGTGACTCTGTAAGCTTAGCCAGAGTAGACCCAGCTCTACATGGGTACCTGGAGAAATCCGGGAAAGGTAAGCAGGAAGGGTGTGCGAAAGCACAGGAAGGCCGGCCCCCAGACCCCCATTGCACTTCCTGGCTCAGGGCCACGAAACGGAGATCAGCACCGCCGGTTTGGACCTTAAGGGTCTAGTACCGTCATACTTACTTTACTTCCTTACTTACATATAACTAATGAATCTATTTCCTCTTTAAGCTCCTAAATAAATTTAGTACCCTCCCCCTTCTAATTCTTTAAGGATTTATACTTCCTTTGTCCGCTCACATGTTGCTTGTCCTGTTCGGCACCCTGGCGTCTCCTGCGAAGAATCTGAAAAAATTGAATCCATCCAAAAAAGAGCCCTGCATTGTGTTCCACACTCTTTTTTTTCTAAGAAAAACCAGTATGGAAACACTTGAGCGCAGGAGGGTTTTGTTTTGTATCGGTTTTGCAAAAAAATGCAATAGCAAGTCATCGCACGGAAAATATTTTCCCCAACAGACACTTCCCAACCAGATTTTGACTTTCTCGGGTAGTTTCTGAACCCGTTCTTGTCTATCTTGTCTCCCTTTCGCTGCTTTACCTCCAGGTGTGAAAAAAAAAAACATTTGTCCCCTTCATTGCGGAATAAATCTACAAAATATCCTGGTAGTTTCTCCTTTTAATTATTTCGTACTGTTTTCGCTCAAGTTATGCATTTTGTTCGCTTCTTTTGCCCCCCCCCCCTACCATTTTGTGTATGTCCCTTTAAAAATTTTTTTATTGTATATATTATTTTCAGCTTTACCAGTTTTTACCTTTTTAACTAGATCTGACGCTGCATTTTAATTACTTTGACTAAGGAATGATTTTTAATTCTGTTATTGTTGTTTTGGCATTTTTGCCAGTTTTTTTGTTTTCTTTTTTTATATTTTTTGTGCTTGTTTTTTTTTATGATTCCGAAGTTCAAATTTAGCTCTTTGGGGCTTGTGATAGACATTTTTGAAATAAATATCTTATCTTTAAATTGGCTGGCCTGTCAGATTTGTTTCTTCTTCTTCTTCGCGAACGAAGTCTACAGGTAACTACCAGTTTTTCTTCTGATTTTTGAGCCAGCTTGGCTCATCTTCTTATTAAGGTCTTCCCAAAAAAAGTAAATCTAAAATGTCCACCATCTATTCATTAAAGAATTAGCTGAATTGGATTGTCTGTCAGATTTGTTTCTTCTTCTTTGCGAACGAAGTCTACACGTAACTAAAAGTTTTTCCTCTGATTTTTCATCCTGCTCGACTCCTCTTGTTCTTATTAAGGTCTTCCAAAAATATAGTAAACCTGACATGTCCACCATCTACTCACTATAGAATAGTTAAATTAGATTGTGATTTGTTTCTTCTTCTTGTTAAATAAAAAAAAAGTTTTTCTAACTGAAAGTAAGGAACGACGTTAAAAATTAAAACGAACAGAAATTATTCCTTACATGAAAGGGACTGTCCCTTCCTGAACGCCTCGCTCTGTACGCTAAAGTTTTTTATTGTTTAAAAAATAGTGTTGTGAGAAAGTCAAACTTTTGCGTATAGAGCGAGGCGTTGAGGAGGGGACAGCCCCTTTCATATAAGGAATAATTTCTGCTCGTTTTAAGTTTTAACGTCGTTCCTTACTTTCAGTTAGAAAAATTTGTTTATTTTATTTAATTTTTGAACGTTTTTGAATAAATGCAGGTTTTGATCTTGGCTCACCGTACATGAATAATTAAAACAAAATTTGCATATTAATTTACTTTTATTTGGTTAAATGGCTTTCTCGAAACTTGTTTAATTTTATTTATGAACGTTTTTATTAGTAATAAATATGCGTAACTTACGAATTAACTTACGTAACGAACTTCCATATTCATATATTTTTAATACGTATATTAGGGGGTTCGCCCCCTAGTCAATACCTTGCTCTTTAAGCTAGAATTCGAATTTTGTTCCAATTCTTTAAAAATGACCGCTTAATCACAAAGGCTGTTAATTAGAATAAATAGCTCTTATGAAAGTATAAAAAAATCTTTGGCTTAAAGAGCGAGGTATTGACTGGGGGGTGAACCCTATCATATATGTAATAATTTCTGTTCGTTTAAAGTTTTGATGTTGCTCCAGTTGCAGTTGAAAAACTTATTTTTTATATTTAATTTCTGATCTTTTTTAAATGATGCTGAAAAGTCCAGCGTCCCTTTCATAGCAATGACCCTTCCCCCATGAAAACTTCCTTTATGGAAAGATCCTCCCACTTAAAACCCCAACCCCCCCCCTCACTACCAGGAAAAATCTCCCTGAAAATGTCTGTATACTTCCCTTTAACCAATACTATATGTTAACATTGTGTAAAGTTTATAACTTTCAGCCCTCCCCCCGGGAACTTCGAGAGATTAAGTCATCCTAAAAGACATACTTATAATATTTTCGAACATGCTGAACAAAATGGCTATCTCAAAATTTGGATCGGGTGACTTTGGGATAAAAACGAGTGTGGGAGGGGGCCTGGTTGCCCTCCATTTTTTTTGGTCGCTTAAAAAGGGCACTAGAACTTTTAATTTCCATTCCAATGAGCACTCCCACGATATTCTAGGACCACTGGGTCGATACGATCACCCCTGAAAAAAACAAACAAAAAAAACAAATAAATACGCACCCGTGATCTTTCTTCTGGCAAAAAATGCAAAATTCCATATTTTTGTAGATGGGAGCTTGAAACCTCTACAGTAGAGTTCTCTGATATGCTGAATATGATGGTGTGATTTTCATTAAGGTTCTATAACTTTTGGGGGGTCTTTCCCTCTTTTTTCGAAAATCAGCCAAATTTGCCGTAATTTTTGATGGATAGGACTAAACTTGATGAAACTTATATATTTGAAATCAGAATTAAAATCTGATTCTTTTGATGTATCTATCTGTATCGAAATACCATTTTCTAAAGTTTCGGTTACCATTGAGCCGGGTCGCTCCTTACTTACAGTTCGTTACCACGAACTGTTTGATTCGCGAACGAAGTCTACACGTGACTAAAAGTTTTGTTGTGGTTTTTCAGCCACCTCGGCTTGTCTTCTTCTTTTTAAGGCCTTCCAAAAATGTAGTAAATCTAACCCTGTCCACCATATATATATTACAGAATCACCTAAATTGAATGGCCAGTTAGATTTGTTTCTTCTTCTTCGCAAACGAAGTCTACGCGTACCTAAAAGTTTTTCCTCTGATTTTTCAGCCAGCCCGTCTTGTCTTCTTCTTCTTAAGGCCTTCCAAAAATATAATAAATCTGACCGAGTCCACCATCTATATATTATAGAATCAGTTAAATTGTATGGCCAGTCAGATTTCTTTTTTATTCTTCTTCTTCGCAAACGAAGTCTACACGTGACTAAAAGTTTTTCCTCTGATTTTTCAGCCAGTTCGTCTTGTCTTCTTCTTCTTAAGGCCTTCCAAAAATATAATAAATCTGACCGAGTCCACCATCTATATATTATAGAATCAGTTAAATTGGTTGGCCAGTCAGATTTCTTTTTTATTCTTCTTCTTCGCAAACGAAGTCTACACGTGACTAAAAGTTTTTCCTCTGATTTTTCAGCCAGCCCGTCTTGTCTTCTTCTTCTTAAGGCCTTCCAAAAATATAATAAATCTGACCGAGTCCACCATCTATATATTATAGAATCAGTTAAATTGTATGGCCAGTCAGATTTCTTTTTTATTCTTCTTCTTCGCAAACGAAGCCTGCACGTGACTAAAAGTTTTTCCTCTGATTTTTCAGCCAGCCCGTCTTGTCTTCTTCTTCTTAAGGCCTTCCAAAAATATAATAAATCTGACCGAGTCCACCATCTATATATTATAGAATCAGTTAAATTTTATGGCCAGTCAGATTTCTTTTTTATTCTTCTTCTTCGCAAACGAAGTCTACACGTGACTAAAAGTTTTTCCTCTGATTTTTCAGCCAGCCCGTCTTGTCTTCTTCTTCTTAAGGCCTTCCAAAAATATAATAAATCTGACCGAGTCCACCATCTATATATTATAGAATCAGTTAAATTGTATGGCCAGTCAGATTTCTTTTTTATTCTTCTTCTTCGCAAACGAAGCCTGCACGTGACTAAAAGTTTTTCCTCTCTTCTTCTTCTATTAACAGCAGGTGGGCTTTTCAGTAAAACTATTTAGCCCTTTTCCTTTTGCTTCACTCTGTGGGCTACAGAGCTACTGGCTTGATTGCCTCATATTTATTAGATATATTCAGATATCTTTCAGCAGATCTTTTGACTCTAGGAGTTCAAATATAAGATGATAGATGTCGATTTCTATGCTCTGTGTGCAGGTATAGTTGGCTAGGCTCTTGGCTGATAGTGGGATTTTGTGGTGTTTGAAGTATTTTAACAGTTTACAAAGCAAGGTATGTTGTGCAGACGTCAGCATATTACATTCAAATAGGCAATGGTCAATTGTTTCATTATTCATATTACAATGCCTGCAAAGAGGGTCTACACGTTCTTCTTCGCAAACGAAGTCTACACGTGACTAAAAGTTTTTCCTCTGATTTTTCAGCCAGCTCGTCTTGTCTTCTTCTTCTTAAGGCCTTCCAAAAATAAATCTGACCGAGTCCACCATCTATATATTATAGAATCAGTTAAATTGTATGGCCAGTCAGATTTCTTTTTTATTCTTCTTCTTCGCAAATGAAGCCTGCACGTGACTAAAATTTTTTCCTCTGATTTTTCAGCCAGCCCGTCTTGTCTTCTTCTTCTTAAGGCCTTCCAAAAATATAATAAATCTGACCGAGTCCACCATCTATATATTATAGAATCAGTTAAATTGTATGGCCAGTCAGATTTCTTTTTTATTCTTCTTCTTCGCAAAC
>CM051267.1:58615837-58698837 GCA_027921565.1 Artemia sinica | reverse complement strand
GAAGCCTGCACGTGACTAAAAGTTTTTCCTCTGATTTTTCAGCCAGCCCGTCTTGTCTTCTTCTTCTTAAGGCCTTCCAAAAATATAATAAATCTGACCGAGTCCACCATCTATATATTATAGAATCAGTTAAATTGTATGGCCAGTCAGATTTCTTTTTTATTCTTCTTCTTCGCAAACGAAGCCTGCACGTGACTAAAAGTTTTTCCTCTGATTTTTGAGCCAGCCCGTCTTTTCTTCTTCTTCTTAAGGCCTTCCAAAAATATAATAAATCTGACCGAGTCCACCATCTATATATTATAGAATCAGTTAAATTGTATGGTCAGTCAGATTTCTTTTTTATTCTTCTTCTTCGCAAACGAAGCCTGCACGTGACTAAAAGTTTTTCCTCTGATTTTTCAGCCAGCCCGTCTTGTCTTCTTCTTCTTAAGGCCTTCCAAAAATATAATAAATCTGACCGAGTCCACCATCTATATATTATAGAATCAGTTAAATTGTATGGCCAGTCAGATTTCTTTTTTATTCTTCTTCTTCGCAAACGAAGTCTACACGTGACTAAAAGTTTTTCCTCTGATTTTTCAGCCAGCCCGTCTTGTCTTCTTCTTCTTAAGGCCTTCCAAAAATATAATAAATCTGACCGAGTCCACCATCTATATATTATAGAATCAGTTAAATTGTATGGCCAGTCAGATTTCTTTTTTATTCTTCTTCTTCGCAAACGAAGTCTACACGTGACTAAAAGTTTTTCCTCTGATTTTTCAGCCAGCTCGTCTTGTCTTCTTCTTCTTAAGGCCTTCCAAAAATATAATAAATCTGACCGAGTCCACCATCTATATATTATAGAATCAGTTGAAATTGTATGGCCAGTCAGATATCTTTTTTATTCTTCTTCTTCGCAAACGAAGCCTGCACGTGACTAAAAGTTTTTCCTCTGATTTTTCAGCCAGCCCGTCTTGTCTTCTTCTTCTTAAGGCCTTCCAAAAATATAATAAATCTGACCGAGTCCACCATCTATATATTATAGAATCAGTTAAATTGTATGGCCAGTCACATTTCTTTTTTATTCTTCTTCTTCGCAAACGAAGCCTGCACGTGACTAAAAGTTTTTCCTCTGATTTTTCAGCCAGCCCGTCTTGTCTTCTTCTTCTTAAGGCCTTCCAAAAATATAATAAATCTGACCGAGTCCACCGTCTATCCGGGTTGCAGCGGTAGCTAGCAACCTAGTATATTATAGAATCAGTTAACTTGTATGGCCAGTCAGATTTCTTTTTTATTCTTCTTCTTCGCAAACGAAGTCTACACGTGACTAAAAGTTTTTCCTCTGATTTTTCAGCCAGCCCGTCTTGTCTTCTTCTTCTTAAGGCCTTCCAAAAATATAATAAATCTGACCGAGTCCACCATCTATATATTATAGAATCAGTTAAATTGTATGGCCAGTCAGATTTCTTTTTTATTCTTCTTCTTCGCAAACGAAGCCTGCACGTGACTAAAAGTTTTTCCTCTGATTTTTCAGCCAGCTCGTCTTGTCTTCTTCTTCTTAAGGCCTTCCAAAAATATAATAAATCTGACCGAGTCCACCATCTATATATTATAGAATCAGTTAAATTGTATGGCCAGTCAGATTTCTTTTTTATTCTTCTTCTTCGCAAACGAAGCCTGCACGTGACTAAAAGTTTTTCCTCTGATTTTTCAGCCAGCCCGTCTTGTCTTCTTCTTCTTAAGGCCTTCCAAAAATATAATAAATCTGACCGAGTCCACCATCTATATATTATAGAATCAGTTAAATTGTATGGCCAGTCAGATTTCTTTTTTATTCTTCTTCTTCGCAAACGAAGCCTGCACGTGACTAAAAGTTTTTCCTCTGATTTTTCAGCCAGCCCGTCTTGTCTTCTTCTTCTTAAGGCCTTCCAAAAATATAATAAATCTGACCGAGTCCACCATCTATATATTATAGAATCAGTTAAATTGTATGGCCAGTCAGATTTCTTTTTTATTCTTCTTCTTCGCAAACGAAGCCTGCACATGACTAAAAGTTTTTCCTCTGATTTTTCAGCCAGCCCGTCTTGTCTTCTTCTTCTTAAGGCCTTCCAAAAATATAATAAATCTGACCGAGTCCACCATCTATATATTATAGAATCAGTTAAATTGTATGGCCAGTCAGATTTCTTTTTTATTCTTCTTCTTCGCAAACGAAGCCTGCACGTGACTAAAAGTTTTTCCTCTGATTTTTCAGCCAGCCCGTCTTGTCTTCTTCTTCTTAAGGCCTTCCAAAAATATAATAAATCTGACCGAGTCCACCATCTATATATTATAGAATCAGTTAAATTGTATGGCCAGTCAGATATCTTTTTTATTCTTCTTCTTCGCAAACGAAGCCTGCACGTGACTAAAAGTTTTTCCTCTGATTTTTCGGCCAGCCCGTCTTGTCTTCTTCTTCTTAAGGCCTTCCAAAAATATAATAAATCTGACCGAGTCCACCATCTATATATTATAGAATCAGTTAAATTGTATGGCCAGTCAGATTTCTATTTTATTCTTCTTCTTCGCAAACGAAGCCTGCACGTGACTAAAAGTTTTTCCTCTGATTTTTCAGCCAGCCCGTCTTGTCTTCTTCTTCTTAAGGCCTTCCAAAAATATAATAAATCTGACCGAGTCCACCATCTATATATTATAGAATCAGTTAAATTGTATGGCCAGTCAGATATCTTTTTTTATTCTTCTTCTTCGCAAACGAAGCCTGCACGTGACTAAAAGTTTTTCCTCTGATTTTTCAGCCAGCCCGTCTTTTCTTCTTCTTCTTAAGGCCTTTCAAAAATATAATAAATCTGACCGAGTCCACCATCTATATATTATAGAATCAGTTAAATTGTATGGCCAGTCAGATATCTTTTTTATTCTTCTTCTTCGCAAACGAAGCCTGCACGTGACTAAAAGTTTTTCCTCTGATTTTTCAGCCAGCCCGTCTTGTCTTCTTCTTCTTAAGGCCTTCCAAAAATATAATAAATCTGACCGAGTCCACCATCTATATATTATAGAATCAGTTGAATTGTATGGCCAGTCAGATATCTTTTTTATTCTTCTTCTTCGCAAACGAAGCCTGCACGTGACTAAAAGTTTTTCCTCTGATTTTTCAGCCAGCCCGTCTTTTCTTCTTCTTCTTAAGGCCTTCCAAAAATATAATAAATCTGACCGAGTCCACCATCTATATATTATAGAATCAGTTAAATTGTATGGCCAGTCAGATTTCTATTTTATTCTTCTTCTTCGCAAACGAAGCCTGCACGTGACTAAAAGTTTTTCCTCTGATTTTTCTGCCAGCCCGTCTTGTCTTCTTCTTCTTAAGGCCTTCCAAAAATATAATAAATCTGACCGAGTCCACCATCTATATATTATAGAATCAGTTAAATTGTATGGCCAGTCAGATATCTTTTTTATTCTTCTTCTTCGCAAACGAAGCCTGCACGTGACTAAAAGTTTTTCCTCTGATTTTTCAGCCAGCCCGTCTTGTCTTCTTCTTCTTAAGGCCTTCCAAAAATATAATAAATCTGACCGAGTCCACCATCTATATATTATAGAATCAGTTAAATTGTATGGCCAGTCAGATATCTTTTTTATTCTTCTTCTTCGCAAACGAAGCCTGCACGTGACTAAAAGTTTTTCCTCTGATTTTTCAGCCAGCCCGTCTTGTCTTCTTCTTCTTAAGGCCTTCCAAAAATATAATAAATCTGACCGAGTCCACCATCTATATATTATAGAATCAGTGAAATTGTATGGCCAGTCAGATATCTTTTTTATTCTTCTTCTTCGCAAACGAAGCCTGCACGTGACTAAAAGTTTTTCCTCTGATTTTTCAGCCAGCCCGTCTTGTCTTCTTCTTCTTAAGGCCTTTCAAAAATATAATAAACCTGACCGAGTCCACCATCTATATATTATAGAATCAGTTAAATTGTATGGCCAGTCAGATTTCTTTTTTATTCTTCTTCTTCGCAAACGAAGCCTGCACGTGACTAAAAGTCTTTCCTCTGATTTTTCAGCCAGCCCGTCTTGTCTTCTTCTTCTTAAGGCCTTTCAAAAATATAATAAATCTGACCGAGTCCACCATATATATATAATAGAATCAGTTAAATTGTATGGCCAGTCAGATATCTTTTTTATTCTTCTTCTTCGCAAACGAAGCCTGCACGTGACTAAAGTTTTTTCCTCTGATTTTTCAGCCAGCCCGTCTTGTCTTCTTCTTCTTAAGGCCTTCAAAAATATAATAAATCTGACCGAGTCCACCATCTATATATTATAGAATCAGTTAAATTGTATGCTTCTTCTATTTAACAGCAGGCGGGCTTTTCAGTAAAACTATTTAGCCCTTTTCCTTTTGCTTCACTCTGTGGGCTGCAGAGCTACTGGCTTGATTGCCTCATATTTATTAGATATATTCAGATATCTTTCAGCAGATCTTTCGACTCTAGGAGTTCAAATATAAGATGATAGATGTCGATTTCTATGCTCTGTGTGCAGGTATAGTTGGCTAGGCTCTTGGCTGATAGTGGGATTTTGTGGTGTTTGAAGTATTTTAACAGTTTACAAAGCAAGGTATGTTGTGCAGACGTCAGCATATTACATTCAAATAGGCAATGGTCAATTTTTCATTATTAAAATTACAATGCCTGCAAAGAGGGGACAGGGGAATTGAACCACTTGAATTAGAAAGCTTATATGAGAATGCAAGGAAATTTAGTCCATTTGTTCCAGAACGAAATCTATGATAAATTTTAGAAAGATACTTATTGGGAAAGGGGAAAGGATAGGATTAATCTTATTAAAATTAATATCTGATAGCCTCCATCGGTAAATATCTCTAATTGGGATTGGTCTCCCACTTGGCTGGTCAATATTTATAGCATTTTTTGCTATTTCATCAACCTGATGATTACCACTTATGCCAGAGTGGCTAGGAATGTACTGAAAGTAAGTTTTTATGCCACTTGAAGCATGATTATCAATAATACTGTGACAATGATACGTGTCAATGTCCAACTTATATTGAGGAGCTGAGGCCAGCAACTCAAGGCTTGATAAAGAGTCGGAATAGATGATAATATTATTCGAATTTTCAATCAAAGGTTGGTTTTGCTTAAGGTGTTCTAATGCCATGATTATGGCATTTAACTCAGCAGACATTATAGGTAAATTATTAAATAATCTCTCGCCCATTGCAATTTTCAGGTGAGGAAGGAAAACACCACTTGCAACCTTCTCATTCATTTTTGACCCATCAACAAATATTTGGAAGTGATTTTTATAGGTAATTGCGTTAAGTTCTGCAAATTTTTTCTGGACAAAAGCAATGGGGGTTAAATCTTTATTCCATTTTGAAAATTCAGTATTTATTATGGGAAATGACCAATTCCATGGGGGGGATTGGGGGAAAGTAGGTGCAATAGACTTTTCTGGTACAGGGAACTTCTTTTGAATATTGGCATACTCATCTGCAATACCTCTATACATGGCTGGATTTCTTAACCAATTATGTAATGTGTGTGAGCTATTTGATTCAATTTTTGTAAGATGTTTTATCAAGAGAAAGCTACGTCTCTCCCTTATTGTTGTTAATCCACTCTCCATAAGCAGAAACTTGGTGCTTGTGGTTTTCCTAAGACCAAATATGAGACGTATTATATCATTTTGTGTTGTTTCCATTTTTGCATCTGGGTCTTTGCACATGCACCATAGACAATGAGCCCATAGTCAATATGGGGTCTTATATGTGATTTATAAAACTGGAGTAAGGTTTTCTCCTTACAACCCCAGGGTGTGGAAAGAAGTCTTTCTAGTATATTTGCTTTTCTATAGCATTTTTTTATTGTGTTTGAAATGTGGAGGTGGTAATTAAGTTTTTGGTCAAGCATGAGACCTAGGTAATTAATATTATTATCTTCTGGAATAGTTGTTTTATTTAGAGTTAGTTTTGCATTAACATGGTTTCGCTTCCGGTGAAATTGGATTATTTTTGACTTGGTGGGTGCAATGGGTAAATCTGAATGTTGGGAGAATTTTTCAAACTGGAAAAGTGACTTTTGCAGATTTGACTGTGCTATCTGAAAGGTGTTGCCAGATGACCATAGCACCAGATCATCAGCATATTGTAGATTCGTGTGGGGTAGGTTCATGTCCCAGAGATATAGGGCAAAAAGGAGGCAACTGAGGACTGCTCCCTGAGGTAGGCCTTTGGATATTGTCTTTTGGGGTGAAGAGGCTGAACCAACACAAACAATGAAACTTCGCACTTCTATGAAGGATTTAATAAAGGATACTAGCTTAGGAGGTACTCCAAGGTTTGCAAGTTTATTTAAAAGGATTTGGTGGTTCACATTGTCATAAGCTCCTTCAAAATCTAGGAAAGCTGCCACTAGGATATTATTTTTTGAGAAAGATTCATTTATTGCATTTGTTAGCAAAATGAAAGCATCTGTTGAGGAGTGGTATTTCCTGAATCCAGTTTGAGTGTGTGGGATCATGTTATTATTCTCAACAAACCAGAGGAGTCTGTGATAAATCATTTTCTCCATTATTTTCCCCATCACAGGTGTAATCATTATGGGCCTATAAGACTCAGGGTTATCTTTTGGTTTATTGTTCTTTAGGATTGGAAGGAGGGACGAACATTTCCATATATTGGGGAACCTAGAAGATGCCCAAGCGTGATTATAACAATTTAGCAGTTCTTGTTTGTATGAAGGTGTGAGATTCTTTATCCATGTAGGGTGTATATTGTCAAAGCTACTGCTAGTTTTGGACCTAATATGATGTATTGCATTATTCAATTCCTGGATTGAAAATGGATTAGTTATGTACTCGGATCCTGGGCGTGGTTGGTAACTAGGGTTCATAGGAATTGTGGACAGTTTGCTTTGATTATTTGATGTTAGCTTATTAACAAAAAGAGTTGCAAATAGGTTAGCCTTTTCATTATCATTGTCATAATGGGTATTATTATGTATAAGCTCATACAGGAGTGGGTTGGGAGAAGTCTTTTTCCCACATATGTGGCTTATGACTTTATGTATAATTGGCTCATTTGTTTCTCTGGAGAGATTATTTGCAAAATTATTCCAGTATTTATATTTAGCATCTATTATAGTCCTTTTTAGATTAGATTCTGCTTGTAATTTTTTTAAATATGTAGTAGGTGTTGGTTTTTTTATGAATTCTGTCCTAGCTGCCTTTTTTATCCTCCATTTATTTAGGCACTCATTTGTCCACCATGCTTTAGGAATTTGTTTAGGGAATGTTTTCTTAGGTGTTGTCCTGGGGATAGCATGATTAGCTGTATTTATTAGTAAAGATGTCAACGCTTCAGCATGTGTGTCAACTGTTGTGTTAGAAATGCATGAACTTTGGGTGAAACTTGTAATTTCATCATTTAGCTTATTTTGGAAAATAGACCAATTTGCTTTAGTGTTGATATATTTGGATGTATGAGATGAAGTTTCAGCAGGTTCATTTAGGGAGCAAACTATAGCAAAGTGGTCTGTACATAGACTATCAATTTTATTTATGTAAATTTTGTTCAAAAAATTTAAAGACACAATTTGTAGGTCAATTGTGGAGAAATTGCCACTTTTGGGGTTGAAATAAGTATTCAGGTTTGGAGGGGTAGCAACAACTAATTCATTATTATTTGAAGTCATATGCTCAATAAATTTACCAGCTTTATTTGCTGGTTTATTCCCCCACAAAAGGCGGTGGGCATTGAAATCACCACAAATAATGATATTTTTTAACATATTAGAATTATTTATATAATTAAAGAAATCCTTGGCATCTGTAGTTTGGCCATTAGGGTTATAAAAGCTTATTATGTAGGTTTTTAAATTATTCAGCCAAACACTTATACCAATTACATCAACATCATTTTCAAAATCTGGAAAATTGATGCCACAAAATTTTATATGATTATTAACTAATAAAGCTACACCACCTCCTTTTCTCTCTGAAGATCTATCCTTTCTCAGGATAGTATATTCCAGAGACTTAATTTGTTGATTTTGGGTTAAATGAGTTTCCTGGAGGCAAGCAATATTAATTGGATTATTATTCATAAATGATATTAGTTCATTTAGCTTATTTTCTGTGAGTGATCTTACATTCCATTGGAGTATTGATAAATGTTGTGTTGTTGATTTATTCTTCATATGACTGTGTATCAATGTTCAGCTTTGTTAAGAGTAAAGCAAGATCTTTTTTCGCTTGAATGAGCATATCATCTGGGATGTAGATTTTTGCCAATTCTGCAATATTTTTTGTTTTCTGTAGTTGATGTATGTTCATGGCCTGAACTGCATTACAGTTTAGAATGAATAAGCATATATTTGGGGATTGCATTTTGGTAGTGCATCCTGTTTGTTGGTTAAGGGATTGATTCCTGGTAGTGTTTCTGGTTTGTTTCTTCTTAGGAGGGAGGGCCAGGCTGGCCTCATCTCACCGGACAAGGAGGCTTGTTGGCTTGGTGATTCCTTCTGATAGGGATTTGAGCTAGGGGGCTTAGAAGATTATGTTTTATATGGGGTGCTTGATGCATTGGGGGCATTTGACTTGGGGGTTTCGGTTGGTTTCATTACAGGCTTTATTTGGTATTGTTGGGCATCATTTGCTTCCATTGCTGCAAAGGGGTATGGGATTGCCTTCTCTGTTGATATTTGGAGTGTTTAGAGCTCTTTTCTTGTATGCAGGGCATAATGATTTATTTGTAGATTCATGTGGGCCTTTGCAATTGATGCATGTAGGCTGAGTGTTGTTGCAAGTTGTCAGCTCTTTAGGATGGAAAGATTTAAAATTACTACACTCTTGGAGAATTTCATTGCATTTGTTTGTCGTGTGTCCCAGTTTGAAACACTTCTGACACTGAATAGGCTTAGGTTTGTATTCCTTGTGTGGTTTGATTTGCCCAAATAGGAATAATTTTTCTGGGATATCAATTTCATCCTTCAGTGTGAATAAGAAGGATCTACTAGTTTTTAGGCCATTAGAGTTAGGTTTTCCAAGTTGGGTAACATCCTCAACTGGGATTGTGTTTCCAGCCCTATTTGAAAGGCCTTCTTTTAACTACTGAGTAGATATCTCTGGGGGAACATTATAAACTACTATTTTTGTTGGTGATTGTTTTGGGTTCCAATTAGATGCAATAATTGGGGTATTCAGAAGGGATTTGAGGTTAATTATTGTATCTGCTGATTTCTGATCTCTACAGCTATTAGCAGAGATCCATCACGGTTAATGTTAAGAGAGAACATTGATTTAGCAATTTAAAAATTGCAACTCTTATTGCAGTGATCATTTTTATTTCAAAGGGGGTAGTGGGAGTAATTTTAAGGTAAATTCCTAAGTTTTTGGAGGGAGGATCTTGGGCAGGGAGAGGGGAAATGCTTTTAATTGGGGAGATTTTTTTCCTTTTTTTAGAACTTCTAGAGAGGACCTCTTGAAACCCATTATCATCATTTATGGTTACATTAGCCCCTACACTTATCATTGTCCTATTCTCCGAATTGGAGCTATCATTAGAACTTTGAGATAGGGTGCTAGACCAGCCAGGATGGGTATCTTTCACTATGACACTTTCACTGGAATTTGATTTGGGATCTGGGGGGACTTTTTTTTTGGAGGACTTCTAATCATTGCCTATTGGAAAAAGCTTTAAACACAAAAATAAAACTAAAACAAGAAGGGAAAATAGATGATATCAAACCGTCTGCACTATACTATGGGGAGGATAAACACCACAGTATAGCCCTGAGGATGACTTGAGCAGAATTGGTTTAGTACAACTGCTGATTAGAAGAGATAATAATCACAAGAAAATATATTTCGATTTTCTTATAAGGTTGCTGTTGCTGTTTTTTCTTCAATTCAGTTAAACGAAGCCTGCACGTGACTAAAAGTTTTTCCTCTGATTTTTCAGCCAGCCCGTCTTGTCTTCTTCTTCTTAAGGCCTTCCAAAAATATAATAAATCTGACCGAGTCCACCATCTATATATTATAGAATCAGTTAAATTGTATGGCCAGTCAGATTTCTTTTTTATTCTTCTTCTTCTCAAACGAAGCCTGCACGTGACTAAAAGTTTTCCTCTGATTTTTCAGCCAGCCCGTCTCGTCTTCTTCTTCTTAAGGCCTTCCAAAAATATAATAAATCTGACCGAGTCCACCATCTATATATTATAGAATCAGTTAAATTGTATGGCCAGTCAGATTTCTCTTTTATTCTTCTTCTTCTCAAACGAAGCCTGCACGTGACTAAAAGTTTTTCCTCTGATTTTTCAGCCAGCCCGTCTCGTCTTCTTCTTCTTAAGGCCTTCCAAAAATATAATAAATCTGACCGAGTCCACCATCTATATATTATAGAATCAGTTAAATTGTATGGCCAGTCAGATTTCTTTTTTATTCTTCTTCTTCTCAAACGAAGCCTGCACGTGACTAAAAGTTTTTCCTCTGATTTTTCAGCCAGCCCGTCTCGTCTTCTTCTTCTTAAGGCCTTCCAAAAATATAATAAATCTGACCGAGTCCACCATCTATATATTATAGAATCAGTTAAATTGTATGGCCAGTCAGATTTCTTTTTTATTCTTCTTCTTCGCAAACGAAGCCTGCACGTGACTAAAAGTTTTTCCTCTGATTTTTCAGCCAGCCCGTCTTGTCTTCTTCTTCTTAAGGCCTTCCAAAAATATAATAAATCTGACCGAGTCCACCATCTATATATTATAGAATCAGTTAAATTGTATGGCCAGTCAGATTTCTTTTTTATTCTTCTTCTTCGCAAACGAAGTCTACATATGACTTGGCTTGTCTTCTTCTTGATCCCTTCTAAAAATACAATTAATACACGCGACTAAAAGAAGAAAAAGAAACAGGAAAATTTCGGATTGCGCCTGTATCAAAACAAGGCTCATTGTTGAAAAAGTTAAGCCACAATAAGAGAGGAATCCAAAATGAATAGAAAATATAAGATTTTTATTTCTGATAAACGGTCATCACAAGCCCAGATCAGTTGTGTTCACACCTAGAGTCGAAGCACTCAAAAAAAAGAAGAAAAAAGGGAAAAATTGTCAAAACAATTAAAACTCGCAGAATTAAAAGGGAATGAACTGAATAAAAACAAAAGGATAAGTCTTTGACTAAAACCTGCAAAACTCTGTTTAGTTAAAAAAAAATATAAGACGACAGCTCAAAATTTGTGGAATAAACGTTAAACAATTGTAAAGTAAAAGGGGAGAGGCTCACTTATTTCACATATTCACTATGTTCGGGACGAAAGTTCTTCTATATCTTTCTGTGGACAGTTTTATTGGGGTAATAAGGGGCATTGTAGCTGAAGTAGAACATGGAAGGTGAGGTCAAAGGGGGAAAATTGACTACGTAAAAGTCAATTTTATTCTTTCCTGGCCGTAGAGTATTACGGAGGAGCCTAAACTGAAGTTGAATTTTTTTGATTTGTGTCCTTGTTGCTCTTAATTTATATTTTTTTATTCTTGTGAAGTGAAAAAAAACGAAAGAAATGCTGTCAACCTATTCAATTATTTCTTAGAATATATGTTCAGTGAACTAGTCCTTTCACAGCACAGAACCTGTTTTTGCTGAAATTAATGAAAATCTTCCCTTTCTAAAAAAAAAACAAAAAAAAAAAAAACAAAAAAACGTGGCCGTCCAGTGAAAGTGAAAATTCTGGCTAAAAGTGATAAAAAGCCTGAGTGTTATATTCGTGATTATTTACGTGTTTTATGGAACGTTTTCAAATTTCTTGCGAGAGAATAACCCCTAAGGATATTTAAAGTGTTGTTTGGCCTTCTGGGTGTTACTTAGATTTTAATGGATGTAATACTAGTGGTCTGACATTATCTTTGATAAAATAAAGGTTAAAAAGATGAGAACGACATCTGAATAAAACATTTAAAATGAAATTTCTAGTAGAAGAGGCAGACAAAAACTGGAAATTTTGGATTTTGAAGCAAAAACCCAATATCGTTTCTCAGTTTTTTTATATTTTTTTTATGTTCATATGCTGGCATATAGATATATACCTTGAGTATAATTACATCAATCTCCTGATAGATTGTTATAGCTGAAGTAATGTAGTTGTTTTTATAAGGTTTCGAGAAAGGGTCCTCCTACTAATTCTTTAACTTCCGTGACAATTTGTGGAAACTCATCTTGAGGCGCGAGGTTCCTCATTTTGTTATTGATAACACCTGTTGAATTAGCGGCTGAAAGTCATTAGATATTTTCAGTTTTATCCATGTCCTGTTTTATTGATAGTCTTTCTAGGAATTTATAGAAAGTCTTTCTTTCGTAGTTTTCTAGGAGTGTGACTTTAATATGTTGAGTGTAAGGTTCTTGGGGAGGAAACTTCTAGTTTTTTTCTTGCCGGAGAACAAATCCATTGTGAATAAATTTATTTCAATATAATGTAGCACTGAAAATGTTAAAAGAAGGATAGGCGATTTTAACGTTGTAGCTGTACCAGATTTCCTGGGGGCCTTCTTAAGCTGTAAACTTAAGCTGTAAAATTCTTAGTTGTGGAAACACTATGAGAGGATTAAACTGTTCATTTTTTTGAAAAATATTTTCTTAAAAAATAATTGTTGTAAATATTTTTTTCTAGGAAGAATTGGAAGTCTTTAATGCAGAATACAACGCTGGAGTTCCTGTTTTGTTTCCTGAATCGTTTGTTAAAGAGGCCAGGAACTTTTTGGATGCAGTAAAAGAGCTTGAAAAATTCCCTCAGTCTGTTCCAACAAAAATGGTAAAACAATGAAAACAAGTTTTGAATTCCCATTTTACTAATTAATTTTTGCTATAAATAGAGTATAAATTTAGACGCAAAAAATAGTCACAAACTTAAGAGTAGACCCTGGCGCCGCGCCGATGAGGGAGGACCGGTGGTGGTGGGGCCAACAGCAGCAGCAGCGGCACGCCGCCGGCCCGCCACCGGTAAAATGGCAGTGGCGCACAGCCGGCACGATCAATGTTGGCCACAAACATTAATGTTTTCATCAGTCTTTCTCAAATCACAGCTTAAATTTACAAATTACTTTCTCTACTCATTGACAGTACACTTTCATAGGATAATCCACGTAGTAGCTACTGGTTGCAACCAAAGTGTCATATTCTTGTAAAAGTCTCTCACCTCCCTTTACACTCCCTTTTGTATTTTTTTAAAGCAGCCATATAATGTTCTACAAGATCCGTCTCTGCTTTAAACTAAAAAATATAATTAACTTTTTGGCATCTCTGCTTTTAATAAAAAAATTTATGATATATTATTTAAATATGATAATTCCCTAACCCCCCCCCCCTCTGGATACTACCTTGATAGGATACCGTCTCTGCTTTAAATTAAGAAAATAATTAACTTTTTGGCATCCCTGCTTTAAAAATTAATAAACTTGAGATATTATCATTTAAATATAATACCTCCCTACCCCCCTCCCTCTGAATACCACCTTGATAGAATACCGTCTCTACTTTAAATTAAAAAAAGAAACAAACTTTGTGGCATCCCCGCTTTCAATAAAAAAATTCAAGGTACTACCACTTAAATATAATAACTCCCTATGCCCCCCCCTCTGGATACTATCTTTATAGGATACCGTCTCTGCTTTAAATAAAAAAAAATAACTTATTGGCATCCCTGCTTTAAAAAAAATCGAGGTATTATCATTTAAATATGCATACCACCATGATAGGATACCGTCTCTGCTTTAAATTAAAAAAATAATTAATTTTTTGGCATCCCTGCTCTCAATAAAAAAAAATAATCGAGATATTATCATTTAAATATAATACCTTCCTCCCCGCTCTAGATACCACCTTGATAGGATACCGTTTCAGCTTTACATTAAAAAAATAATTTACTGAATAATTAACTTTGTCACTATATGGTTCAAACAAACACGCGAAATAACGTTAAACAGCTTAGCGTTCCTTAAAAAAATTAAGGGTATGAGTAAAGCGGTACAAAGACAACAACAAAAATGTCGAAATTATTCCGGTATACCTCAAATTATTGGAAAACTGAGTCATAGATTCGCCGTGGCATTCAATAAGATCCAAAAAATCTAATTAAGAGGGACCATACACAAAAGCCAAATTAGGTCAGTAGCCTTTGAGAAATATCAAAATACCCAATACAGTGAACAAGTCCCAATGGGGGGCCCTGGGTGTATCAAAATATTTCAATGGTTTCCCAGGGAATTTGATATCATTTTCTTCCGTCTCCACTTTAAATGAAAAAATAATTATCTTTTTGGCATCCCTGCTTTCAATTTAAAAAAAAATAAGGTATTATCATTTAAAAATGATAGCCCCCTATTCCCCCCCCCCCCTATAGGCAATAATTTACAATTTTCTTATGAATCTTATTTTTGGGGTAGCTTCCGTTTCGATCTTTAATTCTTCAACCTTGTACATAGCTTAGTCTATAGCTAAATTTTGTCTCAATAGAAGGTTTTTTTTTTAGGGCGGTAAAAGTTTTTTCAGGAAGAAGATTGTATTTTCTTTAATCTATCAGGCATTCAACAGTTGTGTATTAAACATTAAGAAAATCTTATCTAAAAACAGCAAAAGAAAACCAAATTCTGCAAACTTACGATTCAGCTGTAGAAACAATTTGTCGACTATCAATTTCTAAATCCAACGGAAGCTGTATAGTAGGGAATGCGTTCTATTCAACTTAAAAATAAAATTCTTGATTACAAATAGTGTAAGAAATAGCAATTGGGAAATTGCATTCGAAATGATTTAATCTCATTTCATAAAGACGATACTTTTTTTGTCAACATATGAAGAACTGTGTATATTGCATTTGCATCTGTCTGGTTTTTATGCAAAGTAACAAAAGAGGTGAAAATTTACGAACAAGAGAGCAGGGAAGAATTATGGTATGGAAAGTAATATTTGACAGGAAAAGTCACTGGTGATAAATCGCTAGGGGTTGCACCGTGATTGGATGATTTTCGGGGATTCGGGGAATCAAATTTTTTTCGGGATGACGCATAGATTTTCAGGGAAATACACGAAAATTCGGGGATAATGCAAGCTCTGCTTGATTTCTAATCAGGAAAATTGAAATACTAAACCATACGAGAAAGAAAAGCTCTGACTTTGCAATTAACGCAATAAAGAATTGCCGCAAAATTAATTCAGAGTCAGCTAAACGCTGCCGGCTCTGCTGGCGGTGGCGTGCCTGCGGCGTGCCGGTGGCGTAGCAAAACTTCGGCGGTGGTCAACCGGGCCTCTCGTTGGCGGCGTTCGGTCGATCCGCCGGCGCGGCGCCGGGGTCTACTTAACAGCCATCAAAACAAAAATTTAAGAGCCACGCAAATAAAAACCAAATAAAAAGCTTAAATAGGAGTAATGGTGAAATAACTCTTAAGTCACCTGCAGACACGCCGGAGGTGTGGGGATCGGCACCAGATTGATAGCCAAAAACCACAATCTTCTACAATCTGGATAACGGAGTCTAGCCATCCGAACGTTTCTTTCATGATAGCCTTAGAAAGTGGGATTGACCCACATTTTTCTTACAGTTAGATTGTCGATATGCGGTCAGTCAAACAGTTATGCGATTTTGTCTCTTCATTAAAGAAAAGTATAAAAAAAATCCTTAACCCCTTCCCCCAAAAATGTGAATTGGTGTGAATTGTGAATTGGTACCTTAAACTATCCTTGGGGAACTCATTTGAAAAACATTTAATAAAGGTTCCCAAGCCTTGACTGTGTCGTGACAATGATTTCCAATTAGTTCGCAGACTTACCTTCCCGTTCTTTTTTCAATTGTGGAAGAATACTCTCGGGCCTTGGCTATTATAATTTTCGCTTTACTAATTATGCTATCCAGGCAAGTGAAGCTATCACTCATGATTGATTTTTCGTTCCCTAGGACTCATCTTCAACCTCTTTTATTCCTAGTCTAAGCGACTTGGTCTTCTTAGCATTAATTTTCAAATCTATTCTTTCACCCTGAACTCTAAAGCTCCCCCAGAAAGTAATTCATTTTGTCAGTATTCTCATGTAAGACAATCAAATCACCTGTGTAATCTCAGAGTAGGAGAGTCTTACCTGCACATTTAAAACATGCTCTCCTATCAGGTTCGTCCTGGTCTTTAGAACGAAATCTGTCAAAACAATACATATAAAGGGACATAGAACGCAACTCAGCTGAACTCCTGATTCCATACCGAACCGATAATCTTACCGATAACCATACCATATCAATAACTTCCTACCTTAGCCACAACAATATTATTCTCGAGCATAGCAGCAGTCACTTTGATGAGCTTATCTTGTATTATAAGCAGGTTAGCAGGATAAGAGCGAAGTGGTTACCAAGAATTTTTTTTTTACTTTTTTGTACCTGGCCACTTCGTTGAAAATTAGATATGGAAAATTTTAGTGCCATGTTTAAAAATAAAAATTGATTGGAGGGTAACCAGCGCCCTTGCTCACCCCCTTAGCCCTGGTCAAGATTTTGAGATAGCCACTTTGTTGAAAATAGTCGAAAGGTCTAATAACTATGATCCTGGGGCAAGGGCTGTAAACCATGCTAATTGCTATTCACAGTTATGCTAATTGTAAACCATTGTGATATCTCAAAAAAGACAAGGGGTTTTGATTTTAAACTTTCAAGGAATGTTGAAGAAGTTGTTTGATTAAATTGAAGTTGTTGAAGTTGTTTAAGAAAAGCCGCAATGTTCATGCAGGCTGTTAGAAAGATATTTCTGATAAATCTCAGAAAGGGATAAGGGTTTCAAGTTGAAACTTTCATTTCATTTCGAGAGTGATGTTGAATTAAATCAAAAGATCCTATCCGTATCCAGTTTGTCAAAAGAAAGTATCCACAATATATCAGGAATGGGTAATGGCATTAAATACAAGCTTATAGGGAATGTTTAGGGGTATTTTGAACTAAACTATAAAGGATATTACGCGCAGCCAGGTTTCAAAAGGTCGTATCTGCAGTGTCTCAGGAGTTAAAGGTTTGAAGTTGATAATTTAGGGGAATTTTGAGGGCTGAGGGGGGGATACTAAACTAAACCAAAAGACCCTAGGTGCATCCAGGTTGTCAAAATGACATATGCAATCTCTTATGAAGAGCTAAGGGTGTTAATTTGAAACTTTCAGGGAGTATTGAGGGGGATGTTGAACTGAATCAAAAGACACTGTTTAAATCTGGGTGATCAAAAGGGCAGATTTGTAGTATCTCAGGAATGGATCATGGTATTAAGTTGAAACTTTCAGGGAATGTTTAGAGGAAGGTTCTTGTTGCAAAGAAAATTACTTATTACAGCCAACTTGATGTCATCCCAGTAGATTACTTTCAAATTTCGTGCAGCGTACTCATTTGTATGTATTTATGTATGTATGAATGTTCTCGATAACGGCTTCATATTTTTTCAGAATAATTGGTATCTTGGGATATTCTCGCATAAAAAAAGGATCTAGATAGGTCACAAGTCTGAGAAAAATCGTTAAGGGCCTAAATTTTGTTTTTTGCAAATGACGTCATGCACTATATTACTACATCATATAAGTATTTTTTCATATAATGTCATGCATAACATAAATAAGATTGTTGAGTTTCCAACGCAACAGTTATTTATATAATATAATGTCTGTTGAATGGCCCGAAAAACGAAAATTTGCAGTTGCAGTTACTATAAATAATGATTCTTTGGCACCAACACCTGAACTATTAAACGGGATAATATGTGAAATTTGACAACCTGGACCATCAATTGCGACAACACCAATACGGACAGCTAAGGCAAAGGCCATTGCTAAATTGTCTGAATTAATCAAAATCCAAAAACGTATCAAAAATGAAAATGGAGAGCAAAGACACACGAGGCTAGAAGACATACGACACCGAACAAGTGAGGGAGTCAAGAATGAAAATGAACAGCAGCAAGTCAATAAAATCCACCTGGACAGCGAGAATCAAAAGTTTCAAAATTGAAAATGATAGTGATGATGATTGGGTTTGGGAATTTGACATGGATGAGGTCATCAATACCTACCATACCTTTGAAAATCAAAAATATGGACTGGATAAATTGTTGGAGGAAAAAGAAGTTTTTCATCATAGGCAGCGCGCTAGCGCTGCCTAAGTAAAGAACGATGTGGGCACAATGTGTTTTTGTTTTTTTTCTACATACCGGGCACTTCGTATCGAAGGAGTTGTCGTAGAAACTTCGAAAAGGGCTCATTCGATTGGAAATGGGAGTGGCTAGTGCCCTTTTTAATAGTCGAAAGTAATTGGAGGGCAACTAGCCCCCCCCCCTATGGCCATCATTCCCCCAAACACATCCAATCAAAATTTTGAGATAGCCATTTTGTTCAGCGTAGTCGATTTCCAGATAGAATATATGTTTTTGAGGAGGACACTCCCCCACATCCCTTAGGGCAAGGGTTTTAAGTTATGCCCTGGGGGCATATAAGGTTTTTATAGAAGGCGTTGTAGTAGAAACTTCAAAACAGGCTCATTCGATTGGAAATTCAAAGGGCTAGTACCCTTTTTAATGTTCGAAAGTGATTGGAGGGCAACTAGCCCCCCCCCCCCACGCCCATCATACCCCTAAACACATCCAATCAAAATTTTAGATAGCCATTTTGTTCAGCGTAGTTGATTTCCAGATAGAAAATATGTTTTGAGAAGGACACCCCCCCACAACCCCCAGGGCAAGGGTTTTAAGTTTAGCCCTTGGGGCATATAAGGTTTTTATAGAAGGCTTTGTCGTCGAAACTTCAAAACAGGCTCATTTGATTGGAAATTCAAAGGGCTAGTGCTCTTTTTAATAGTCGAAAGTGATCGGAGGGCAACTAGCCCCCCCCCCACGCCCATCCTTCCCCCAAACGCATCCAATCAAAATTTTGAGATAGCCATTTTGTTCAGCGTAATTGTTTTCCATATATAAAATATGTTTTTCAGGAGGACACTCCCTCACAACCCCCAGGGCAAGGGTTTTAAGTTATGGCCTGGGGGCATATAAGGTTTTAATAGAAGGCGTTGTCGTAGAAACTTCAAAACAGGCTCATTTGATTAGAAATTGAAATGGCTTGTGCCCTTTTTAATAGTCGAAAGTAATTTAAGGCAACTAACACCCCTTCCACGCCCACCATTTCCCAAACACATCCAATCAAAATTTTGAGATAGCCATTTTGTTCCACGCAGTTAAAGTTCAGGAAATTATACCTTTGAGCAGGACACTCCCTCCACAGTCTTCAGAGCAAGGGTTATAAGTTATGCCCTGGGGGCATATAAGTTTTTGTTGAAATCTTTGTCGTAGAAACTTGAAAAAGGGCTCATTCGATTGGAAATTCAAAGGTCTAGTGCCCTTTTTAATAGTCAAGAGTGATTTGAGGAAAAGTAGCCCCCATCTCTCGCCCACCTTTTCCCCAAACACATCCAATCAAAATTTTTAGATAGCCATTTTATTCAGTGTTTTGGATTTCCAGATAGAAATTATGTTTTTGAGGAGGACACTCCCCCTGGACACTGACAATGCACAATGAATGTGTATTGTCAGTTTAATATACGTTTACTTATATTTAGTAATCAAAATCTTAATATTATTTGATTTATTAAAGTTATAAAAGTAAAAACATTTATATTTTTTTCAGCGAAGTGCAAATTATGTTCTGGCCTTGGGAAGGCATAGGGGTTTTGAGCCCAACTTATGTTAATTTCTGCTCGTTTTGAGTTTGACTCGGTTATTTATTGTAATTTCTGCTCGTTTTGGGTTTCATTTATTTATCGATGCTGATTTGTGGTAGTTTCACGCTTGGTGGATTTTTTGATTTTATTTTTGCTAATTTTTTGTTTAATGGAGTTCTTTACTTTTCTTTGAAAAACTTATTCTCTGGAAAAAGTTTTTTTTATTAATAATAACAAAAGACAAGCCAAGGCAAAAGAAGGAGTTTTTGTCCCACTACCTGAACAATTAAAAGAAACAAAGTTGGTCGTCAGAAGTTTTTGTCCCACCACCTGAACAATTGAAAGCGACAAAGGTTCGGCGATATGTCTTTCATAATGACAAAAGACAAGCCAAGGCAAAAGTTAAAGGTCCAATAAAAAAAAATGTAATTTTAAAAAGGCACCACTTCTAATTTAAGGGCCGTTTGAACGTCATGACATAAAGAAAAGGCTCAAATTATCTGCGTCTAGAAGACAAGCGACAGCGAGAATCTATATATAGAAGCGTGCCGCGTGTCCCATACCTTAGTTAAAAAACAAAGGCTCGGCGATATGTTTTTAGTAATGGCAAAAGACAAGCCGAGGTATAACGAACCAAACAAATTGAAAATGATAGCAATGATAATTGGGCTTTGGATTTCGACATGGATAAGGTCATCAATACCTACCATACTTTGAAAATCAAAAATATGAACTGGATTAATCGTTGGAAGAAAAAGAAGTTTTTGTCCTACCACCTGAACAATTAAATGAAACAAAGGTGGTCGTCAATGTCTTCCATACCTTGGAAAATAAAAAACGTGGACTAGATATATCTTTGGAAGAAAAAGAAGTTTTTGTCCCACCACCTGAACAATTAAAAGAAACAAAAGTTTTGGCGATACGTCTTTCATAATGACCAAAGACAAGCCAAGGCAAAAGAAGAAGTTTTTGTCCCACCACCTAAAACAATTCAAAGAAACAAAGGTGGTCGTCAATGCCTTCCATACCTTTGAAAATCAAAAACATGAACTAGACAAATTGTTGGAAGAAAAAGAAGTTTTTGTCCCACCATCTGAACAATTGAAAGAAACAAAGGTTCGGCGATACGTCTTTCATAATGATAAAAGACAAGCCAAGGCAAAAGAAGAAGTTTTTGTCCCACCACCTAAACAATTCAAAGAAACAAAGGTGGTCGTCAATGCCTTCCATGCCTTGGAAAATCAAAAACCTGAACTAGACAAACTGTTGGAAGAAAAAGAAGTTTTTGTCCCACCACCCGAACAATTGAAAGAAACAAAGGTTCGGCGATATGTCGTTTATAATGACAAGAGACAAGCCGAGGCAAAAGTTAAAGGTCCAATACAAAAATGTAATTTTACAAAGGCACTACTTCTAATTTAAGGTACATTTTGACGTCATGACATCAAGAAAAGGCTCAAATTGTCTGCGTTTAGAAGACAAGCGACAGTGGGAATCCTATATATAGAAGCCAGCCGCGTGCTGAGGCCCGGTGGTGAAGCTGCCGGGATCCCGGTACTATATATATATATATATATATATATATATATATATATATATATATATATATATATATATATATATATATATATATATATATATATATATATATATATAAATATATATATATATATATATATATATATATATATATATATATATATATATATATATATATATATATATATATATATATATATATATATATATGTATGAATATATGAACTAAAACATATATATATGTTTCTATAATTTTATACTACTTTTTGTTTATAGGAAAATCAAGCTATTGTTCTCGAACCAAACGAAGTTCTAGACGAAGAACTCCTCCCACAGAGTCCAAGAGAAGTAAATGATCTCGATGATACCAGAGAAGTTTTCAACTGTATAAATCCTTTCACGGGTAAACCTTCTAGTAAACCCTACTCAGCTACGACTCTTGCCAATCGTGAAGTGGCCCTAAAAATGTCCCTAACCGATAAATGGAACACAGCATTTAGGTAATTAGTTCCTCTTAGATATACTTTCTGCTATTGATAGGAAGACTGGGGGAGGTTTTACCGTTCTGAGCTGCATAAAGACTATATTGAAGTATCTCAGAGTGGGGTATTTGTAATTTCATGAGTTTTTTGTAGAAGATAATCGTAATCTGCGCTTTGACCCTCATTTTATGCTTGAAGCCTCAGAGTGAGAATTTTGTTGATTCTTTTCATTCAAAAGATTCGTTCCTTGCCCAGCTGCAAGTTGGAGTGAAACCAGTACATCTTCAAAATGGATTAGTTTGGCTTAGTGGATTGGTGGACAAGGGTAGACGAGGGATTTGTGTAGCATATATAGTTTTTGTTCAAATGTTGTTTCATTATTTAATTTTACGAGTCGCTAAAATATCCAAAATTAATTAAAAATAAGAGAAAAAACAGGAAAAACAAGAATAAGGAAAGAAATGGATATGGAGGGGGGGGAGGGGGCTGGGATGGTAAATTAAATTAAGAGAGATAGTTTTCAGCTTAAGGGTCAGGGGTGGTAGGAGTAGGAATTTCCATCAAATTTAGTTTCAAAAAATTTGGTATCAAAAGCAAACATTACTTAAATTAAAGAAAGAACATTTTTTTTGCAACCAAAGTGAATAGCGACATAAATAGTAAAAAACGGACCCAGATTATCTCGTACATGTGTCCTTTATGAGAATTCGTGTAAATTATAAACTATACTGTATTAGTGAAACGAGTTATTAACCTTCCCTCCCCCTTTTCAACCCTTTCTCCCTCATATACGGAATAAATTTGAGGTACGTATGGAGCTCCTCTATAAGTATTAATCTTCAATAGACTGCAATGGTATTATTTTAATTTAATTTAGATTATTTTAATATAATTTAGTCTACTTGGATTTTTTTTTATTGCTCTAGTTTTATTTGCCAATCAAAAAATTATTATAAACAGTTAACAAAATATTTCAATTGTTCTGGGTTATTAAATTTAAAGTTTTCTACGTGTATCATCTATTATGCTTAATTTGATAAGTGGTATCACCGTTTAATCTCTTAAGATAATAGTTTCTTACATAATTATTCTTTAACGTAATTTAAAAACTTCATTTTTAACACATTTGTTCAATTCTATTTTTCAATTCTATTTTTCAATTTATATTTGTTCTAATTCTATTTATTGTTATTTTTCAATTTTGTCGTCATTGTTTTATTTTCTATTTTTTCCCATAACTTTTATACCTGATTATTTTTTGGTATATTTATTTATTCGTATTATTTATTTATTCGTAATAAATAATTGTTCTACTACCACTAGGCCAGACTTGTGCGCCTCGTGGCCTGTGGGCTGAATGTAACCCTTTTGATTCAAACCTTTAGTCCTTGTAATGATTATCTTCTTGCATTGGTTAGTGAGTAGAGTAGAGTAATTTAAAAACTTCATTTTAACACATTTGTTCAATTCTATTTTTCAATTTATATTTGTTTAATTCTATTAATTCTATTTATTGTTATTTTTCAATTTTGTCGTCATTGTTTTATTTTCTATTTTTTTCCATAACTTTTATACCTGATTATTTTTTGGTATATTTATTTATTCGTATTATTTATTTATTTGTAATAAATAATCGTTCTACTACCACTAGGCCAGACTTGTGCGCCTCGTGGCCTGTGGGCTGAATGTAACCCTTTTGATTCAAACCTGTAGTCCTTGTAATGATTATCTTCTTGCATTGGTTAGTGAGTAGAGTAGAGTAATTTAAAAACTTCATTTTAACACATTTGTTTAATTATATTTTTCAATTCTATTTTCAATTTATATTTGTTTAATTCTATTAATTCTATTTATTGTTATTTTTCAATTTTGTCGTCATTGTTTTATTTTCTATTTTTTTCCATAACTTTTATACCTGATTATTTTTTGGTATATTTATTTATTCGTATTATTTATTTATTCGTAATAAATAATTGTTCTACTACCACTAGGCCAGACTTGTGCGCCTCGTGGCCTGTGGGCTGAATGTAACCCTTTTGATTCAAACCTGTAGTCCTTGTAATGATTATCTTCTTGCATTGGTTAGTGAGTAGAGTAGAGTAATTTAAAAACTTCATTTAACACATTTGTTCAATTCTATTTTTCAATTTATATTTGTTTAATTCTATTAATTCTATTTATTGTTATTTTTCAATTTTGTCGCATTGTTTTATTTTCTATTTTTTTCCCATAACTTTTATACCTGATTATTTTTTGGTATATTTATTTATTCGTATTATTTATTTATTTGTAATAAATAATTGTTCTACTTACACTAGGCCAGACTTGTGCGCCTCGTGGCCTGTGGGCTGAATGTAACCCTTTTGATTCAAACCTTTAGTCCTTGTAATGATTATCTTCTTGCATTGGTTAGTGAGTAGAGTAGAGTAATTTAAAAACTTCATTTTAACACATTTGTTCAATTCTATTTTTCAATTTATATTTGTTTAATTCTATTAATTCTATTTATTGTTATTTTTCAATTTTGTCGTCATTGTTTTATTTTCTATTTTTTTCCATAACTTTTATACCTGATTATTTTTTGGTATATTTATTTATTCGTAATAAATAATTGTTCTACTACCACTAGGCCAGACTTGTGCGCCTCGTGGCCTGTGGGCTGAATGTAACCCTTTTGATTCAAACCTTTAGTCCTTGTAATGATTATCTTCTTGCATTGGATAGTGAGTAGAGTAGAGTAATTTAAAAACTTCATTTTAACACATTTGTTCAATTCTATTTTTCAATTTATATTTGTTTAATTCTATTAATTCTATTTATTGTTATTTTTCAATTTTGTCGTCATTGTTTTATTTTCTATTTTTTTTCCCATAACTTTTATACCTGATTATTTTTGGTATATTTATTTATTCGTATTATTTATTTATTTGTAATAAATAATTGTTATACTACCACTAGGCCAGACTTGTGCGCCTCGTGGCCTGTGGGCTGAATGTAACCCTTTTGATTCAAACCTGTAGTCCTTGTAATGATTATCTTCTTGCATTGGTTAGTGAGTAGAGTAGAGTAATTTAAAAACTTCATTTTAACACATTTGTTCAATTCTATTTTTCAATTCTATTTTTCAATTTATATTTGTTCAATTCTATTAATTCTATTTATTGTTATTTTTCAATTTTGTCGTCATTGTTTTATTTTCTATTTTTTTCCATAACTTTTATACCTGATTATTTTTTGGTATATTTATTTATTCGTATTATTTATTTATTCGTAATAAATAATTGTTCTACTACCACTAGGCCAGACTTGTGCGCCTCGTGACCTGTGGGCTGAATGTAACCCTTTTGATTCAAACCTTTAGTCCTTGTAATGATTATCTTCTTGCATTGGTTAGTGAGTAGAGTAGAGTAATTTAAAAACTTCATTTTAACACATTTGTTCAATTCTATTTTTCAATTTATATTTGTTTAATTCTATTAATTCTGTTTATTGTTATTTTTCAATTTTGTCGTCATTGTTATATTTTCTATTTTTTTCCCATAACTTTTATACCTGATTATTTTTTGGTATATTTATTTATTCGTATTATTTATTTATTTGTAATAAAGTAATTGTTCTACTACCACTAGGCCAGACTTGTGCGCCTCGTGGCCTGTGGGCTGAATGTAACCCTTTTGATTCAAACCTGTAGTCCTTGTAATGATTATCTTCTTGCATTGGTTAGTGAGTAGAGTAGAGTAATTTAAAAACTTCATTTTAACACATTTGTTCAATTCTATTTTTCAATTCTATTTTTCAATTTATATTTGTTCAATTCTATTAATTCTATTTATTGTTATTTTTCAATTTTGTCGTCATGGTTTTATTTTCTATTTTTTTCCCATAACTTTTATACCTGATTATTTTTTGGTATATTTATTTATTCGTATTATTTATTTATTTGTAATAAATAATTGTTCTACTACCACTAGGCCAGACTTGTGTGCCTCGTGGCCTGTGGGCTGAATGTAACCCTTTTGATTCAAACCTGTAGTCCTTGTAATGATTATCTTCTTGCATTGGTTATTGAGTAGAGTAGGGTAATTTAAAAACTTCATTTTAACACATTTGTTCAATTCTATTTTTCAATTCTATTTTTCAATTTATATTTGTTCAATTCTTCTAATTCTATTTATTGTTATTTTTCAATTTTGTCGTCATGGTTTTATTTTCTATTTTTTTCCCATAACTTTTATACCTGATTATTTTTTGGTATATTTATTTATTCGTATTATTTATTTATTTGTAATAAATAATTGTTGTACTACCACTAGGCCAGACTTGTGCGCCTCGTGGCCTGTGGGCTGAATGTAACCCTTTTGATTCAAACCTGTAGTCCTTGTAATGATTATCTTCTTGCATTGGTTATTGAGTAGAGTAGGGTAATTTAAAAACTTTATTTTAACACATTTGTTCAATTCTATTTTTCAATTCTATTTTTCAATTTATATTTGTTCAATTCTATTAATTCTATTTATTGTTATTTTTCAATTTTGTTGTCATGGTTTTATTTTCTATTTTTTTCCCATAACTTTTATACCTGATTATTTTTTGGTATATTTATTTATTCGTATTATTTATTTATTTGTAATAAATAATTGTTATACTACCACTAGGTCAGACTTGTGCGCCTCGTGGCCTGTGGGCTGAATGTAACCCTTTTGATTCAAACCTGTAGTCCTTGTAATGATTATCTTCTTGCATTGGTTATTGAGTAGAGTAGGGTAATTTAAAAACTTCATTTTAACACATTTGTTCAATTCTATTTTTCAATTCTATTTTTCAATTTATATTTGTTCAATTCTATTAATTCTATTTATTGTTATTTTTCAATTTTGTCGTCATGGTTTTATTTTCTATTTTTTTCCCATAACTTTTATACCTGATTATTTTTGTTATATTTATTTATTCGTATTATTTATTTATTTGTAATAAATAATTGTTCTACTACCACTAGGCCAGACTTGTGCGCCTCGTGGCCTGTGGGATGAATGTAACCCTTTTGATTCAAACCTGTAGTCCTTGTAATGATTATCTTCTTGCATTGGTTATTGAGTAGAGTAGGGTAATTTAAAAACTTCATTTTAACACATTCGTTCAATTCTATTTTCCAATTCTATTTTTCAATTTATATTTGTTCAATTCTATTAATTCTATTTATTGTTATTTTTCAATTTTGTCGTCATGGTTTTATTTTCTATTTTTTTCCCATAACTTTTATACCTGATTATTTTTTGGTATATTTATTTATTCGTATTATTTATTTATTTGTAATAAATAATTGTTCTACTACCACTAGGCCAGACTTGTGCGCCTCGTGGCCTGTGGGCATGAATTTAACCCTTTTGATTCAAAGCTTTAGTCCTTGTAATGATTATTTTCTTGCATTGGTTATTGAGTAGAGCAGAGAAATTTAGCATACTGTTGTTTAAAGGGCTTTTGAGTAGAATAGAGTAGAGTAGAATATTTTTATTTATAACACATACATAAATAAATGTCACAAAACAGCGCACATGCCTGGTGGCATACTTTAGCGCTGAAAATATTGCCAACGAAAATACACAGCCATTTTTTAACTAGATTTTACAACAACGAAAAAGAAAACCCTAATGAACAAAATGCTTAGCATGTCATAAGATATCTCTTCACCGGTCTTAGAAAATGTCGCTTGTTGCTGCATATAAAGAATTAATATTTAAGAATTATTTCAAACGTATACAGTGTTTATTTTAATAATCCCACCTTATCTCCTTTCAATGGTTAATATCTTTATTTGCCAAATTAATATCATCATTTACATCAGTACTTACTGCTTTGTATCAGCATTTACATTCCACTTACACTTAAAAAAAACTAATCCCCAGTCTGCACTGCTCAAAGTTAGTCTGCGCCTACTAAACCCTGTTGTTGATATTTGTTTGTATTCCTTTTTTTCTTTTTTATCTATCATTATTATCTTTTTTATAACGAAGTGATTGACTTTTATATTTCGCATATAATTCTTATTGTTCGTCTATTTTATAGACCTTTACTATTAGATGTCCTACACCGAAACCAAGTTGTTATTGTATCGGGCCATACAGGCTGTGGTAAAAGTACACAGGTGCCACAAATGATCTTTGATGCTTATATAGAGGCCCATCATGCCACAGAGTGTAACATTATTGTAACGGAGCCACGAAGATTGGCTGCCATATCTTTGGGAGAATGGGTGGCTAGAGAAAGAGCGGAAACTGTTGGCCATTCAGTTGGATATAATGTACGACTTGATTCAGCAATACCACAGGAACCGGGAGGTATAGTCTATTGCACTGGAGGGGTATTACTCAGGTAAGTTTTTTTTTTTTTTTTTTTTTTTTTTTTTTTTTTTTTTTTTTTTTTTTTTTTTTTTTTTTTTTTTTTTTGTAAGACTGAAAATAATCACTTATGAACGTGTATATACTACCTAATGAAAATTCAAAAGCCATGTGTAAATTGGGCAACAAGCCCCCTTTGCTATTTTTTTATTACCAGTCTGGGAGGAACAAAGTACACAGCCCTTATATCAGCCCATATTACACTCAATTTAAATTAGTAGCGCTATACTAACTGTATGAAGAATTTCATGGGACTTCTTTGCGTCCTTGATGATAAAAAAAAAGAAAACAAAAAAATTGTCTGATGCAAGCAGGCTTGACATAAAGGAGGAATCCAGGGAGAATTCTTTTTCTGGCATTTTTGGTATTTAAAAACTAAAGCTAGAGATTTTAATTTTTAAGCTGAACCTTGTCATTGAACTATAATTTCAGGGTAGTTTCACTATTTTTTCCACGGATTAAGAAGCTTAATAATATTGCAACCGTATCTGTACGATTTGTCAATTGTCTTATATAATTAACCTGTGCTTACGGTTGTCAAGAAGTTAGGATAAATCTTGAATTGCAAATTCGAAGACAGTCTGCGAAACTTGATTCTCATGAAACGTATAAAAAAAACCTGTTTTGCGGACTGCACTCCTATTTTCAGTAACTAGACCCAATGGTGCAGCCTGGCATCTTCATTTGCATTAATTTTACTAAATAGGAAAGAAAAGTAATTAATATGTTGGAGGGAGGGGGGAGACAGTTAAAATTTCTCCCTGGCTCGAGTCTTGGCTTATGGTGGTATCAGCCGGAAAGCGCACGATGCTAGTAGTACAGGCAAACGGGAGTTTGACCCCAAAGAAATTGCAACAGAAATGATTTTACACCATGTTGTAGAGAAAGAAAAACTGAACAACATATTCAAAGTTGCACATTCTAGGTCGACGCAAAACTAGTTTTTTTTTGCATATCGTGTCAGTTTTCTCACTTTCTTAACAAAAAAAATTAAGTTCCGGTAATTGTCTGTTTTTCTTGAACTGAATTATTATTCCGAGGTCAAAAGACGAAATGAGTGTGAAAATGGAGTCAAATTTGGTTTACTGTACATAAAAAAGTTTCATAATAATCAATATTTGATTATTACGCTTCTCGTCGTCGTGACTTCCCCTTTTTTTATCAGGCCATCTTTTGCTGGCTAAATTGTCGGTTTTGAGATCTAATAATTAGTTAACCGGAATGTGATCGTTGCTGGCTCCATGACCTGATGGGTCGGCCTAAAAATAAGTGATTGCAAGATGTTTATTAAAACATAAAAATGTTAGAAAAGGGAAATCATCTATGAAACCAGTTTTTAAAATCCCTAAAATAGGCCGATATTAAAAGTCCCTCTTAGAATAAACTATTATCAACACACTGACTAGTCTTCACAACTGATAAAATTATCAAATCAACTTCTTGAACATTTGAAAGAAAGAATCAAACTCCGACTAGTATTCACAACTTATTCTTTTGATTCAGATATCTAAAGTTCGACGTTCTTATCATCGTTATAGCTTTCGATTCTTGGAGAGTTAGAACGTGCTGTCCCTTTGCACGTTTTGCATGCCGCAGTGCAAGATAAGCCGTTTTTGAAGCAGCTACATCTTGTTAAGCTACATTCTAGTTGACAGGAGCACTTCACGATTTTCAGAAGCAGACGAGGGGTTGGTGGGACGCAGTAGTCAATGGATACAAGAAGTCATCTTTATTTTTTCCACCCCATTCCTCGGCTTTAAGTTCGTAATCAGGATATCCACTCCATACATGAACTTGGTAGAAAACCCTGTAACTGTGGAATTCAGCCACATCAGAAGTTGTGTGTTTGTACCACTGTACCACTTCCATCGGTAAGGCCACCAGCTGTTTTGAGACAACACATGAGCTCCTGCTCAATGACAAGATCCGTGGAGAGCCAGGCCCAGAATCTATCAGAACGTCTAATCACATGCATCCCATTCTGGAAGGTTTGATAAACGGCAGGATAGGTTTCTTGGAGCTTGACCATTCTCTGGAGGTAAAGCTGGCAGGATTTTCTGTAATTGTTATGCCCAGACGCCGCCAGATAAAGTAGAATGTCAGATGTTGATTTTAAGTGGAGATCCCATGACCCAGACCGTTCGGCTCTTAAGAAATTTTGCAGTACGGATACCATATCGGAGTATTGGAACCACAGTTTCGAGGTTCTGTACTGGAACATCTTGTTAGGTGGCGGATATATTGAATGACTTTTTTGTATCTATGGATGGCAAGATATCAAACACGGGCATTAACGTCACTTAATAAATGATTACTCGGGGTAATTTTTAACTGTGACTTTTTAACTTACGGCTTTATTCGAGAAATCACTTGGACAAAGCGTGGGGTGAAACGTTGGTGCGATTTATTGCGTACGAAGGTAATGAAAGTGGTGTAGCTGCCTCCTGTGCGTTAACTGGTCTTCTAAACGCGCCAACCATAATTTATCAGCTCATTTATTTTTATTTTTTTACCAACAATCGACGAACTGGGGGACAATAAGTGCTAAAAGAAACATGTCAAATGAAAATAAAAAAAGTGCAAATTGATGAATATGAAACGGGTTTTCTAGTAGACATTACATCAGATTAATTTGATATTTGGGCTCAGCTCATTAAACTAGAGTGCTGAGTTAATTAATAATACACTTAAAAAGCGGAAAAAAACAGAAAATTTTGACTCTGCCGTTGCAGAGCACATTTTTGAAAACTCAGACCGTACTATTTTGTTTAATCAAGCTAGCCTAATTTTGCATGACAAAGGTATTGTCTAGCACTATAGAGAAGCTGTTGAAACTTATAAATGCCAACATTTAGGTCTAGCTTTGAACAGGGATTCAGATGATTTAAGAATAAACGAATCGTATTTTGGTTTTCTCAAAAGAGAAGCCGATACTTTAATAGTCCTAGATATGAACCTTGTAACACTTTCCCAATCACTTAATCAGACACGTCAACAACCCCTTTAGTCTCAAAGAGTGTCTGCGAGGAATGCAATTATCAAAATCAGGAGTCAGATGACATAGCTCTCAGACTCATTCAATACTGTTTCGTTTTAGTTTGAGTGAATGAATGTTTGTATTTTATTTCTCAGTTATTCGCTAGTATCCGTCGATGGCGGTTCAATTTTGAATTTCTTTGCAAATCACGGATATTGATGAATGACTCACTTTTATTGTTGTTATGTATTTGGTTTTGATTCTTAAAATTTTTTGGCTTTTATTGATTTTTATTCATCTTTTAATTTTTCGGTTTTTTTCATTGTTTTTTTCACATTCACATTGATTTTCCGCGTTTTATTTATTGGTTTGTTCTTCGGCGCTTGCATTGATTATATTTTTTCGTTTCGCGCTCAAGAAGAGAAGCGTTTGTCCCCTCGAAATATTCGCTTTGTTGTGTTTTTTCAGTATTTTCATTTGGCCTTTAAAAACACCATTTTTACTCGTTTTTCGTTCTTTATGTTATGTCAGGCCAATTTGGTTTAAGAAATCAAAAGTCGTTAGCTTAAAAAAGTCTTCATAGATGTGATAAGGGATGCACATTTTTGCTTTAAAAAGGCAAAATTATAAAAAACAAATTTGAAAATAGTAATTTTCGAAATTTTTTTTTTCTGTTTTCAGGCGGCTGCAGTTCGATCCATCCTTGATGGGTATATCTCACGTAATTATTGACGAAGTACATGAGCGTGACATCACTAGCGATTTTCTTCTCATACTTCTCAAGGACGTCCTTAAGCGAAATTCAAACCTACGAGTTATTCTGATGAGTGCCACTGCTGACATACAGAAACTGATTAAATATTTCGACGCACCACATTTAAATATGGGAGGTGTGTCTTACCCTGTTAAGGAAATGTTCTTAGAGGATCTGTGGCATGAATCAACTGAGAAGGGTATTGACCTCCAATTGAGCCATCGTGGGGTCGGTGTTGATGTGGATTTGGTTGCAAGAGTGATACAATATGTTGACGCTAAAGAAGGGCCAGGGGCGATATTGTGCTTTCTCCCAGGATGGGGAGAGATTGCCCAGGTTCGTAGAAAACTGAGTCAATGCTTTGTTGATGAAATGAAATATTGGATTCAGCCACTACATTCTAGGTAAGTGATGTTAGAGGATGCTCAGAAATATTGTAAGGAACATTCGATCAAATTGTTTAAAACTTTTAAAAAACGATTTAACTTATTTCACCGACGATTACCGTTTGACCGTTTTGATGAATCTTAAACAAAGAAAACGAACGTTTGCTTAAAGAAACAAACATTAGTGATAGAAGAAAAAAAGAGAAAGAAGTCTCAATAATTTTTCTTGCTAATACAATCTGAAAATCAAAAGATTTTTTTTTTTGGTACGCTCAGTGTAAAAAAAAACGCTCAGTAAAAAGCGAATAAAACAAATCTTACTTAAGAAATTTTTTTGTATGCTGACCAATGGTCTGCGTTGAGCAGATACCGATCTTCTGATTCGATGTGTTCTCCCGGGAGTGCAATACGTGGTTGGGGGCAAATCATCCGACGCTTCCCGTGTTTTTCCCCCAGATTTGTCCAGGTACCCATTTAGAGCTGGGTCGACTCTGGCTTAGCTTACAGTGTCGCACCATTAACCCCCCGTTCCAAACTACCCGTTCCCAAACCAAACTAAATAACGAGTGACACCAGGAATCGAACCCCTGACCTCGGGATTTCAAAACCGGAGCCGAAAAAATAATAATAAAAGCAGACTTGGGTGATTTTCCGTCAATGGAAAATGCTAAGCGGTACCTTAGGGAGGCCTTTTAGGGAGGTAATTGAAACTACAAAATACACTCTTAAAGACTTTGCTTTAAACAGAGAGGCTGGGGATATTTTGATAAACCCTACTTACGTTAATTCTAGGATTAACGTAAGTAGGATTCGAATTCTAGTGTATCCAATTATTTGATTTGTGACGGAGTCAGTGGCGTGACTCTGTAAGCTCAGCTAGAGTCGACCCAGCTCTAAATGGATGCCTGGAGAAATCTGAGGCTAGGGTAAAGAGGTAACCTAGCATCATTGTTTAAATAGAAACTATTAATTTTAAAATCCCAATCTCCCCCTTCTCCCCCTTATCTCCTTATCTCCCTTATCTTATCTCCCTTATCTTCTTATTTCCTTATCTCCCCCTTCCTAAAAAGTAATCACCGAATCGACTAAAGACTAATAGAAAATGACTAATCTAATCTAAACCTCTAAACCTCTAATCCAAATCTAACCGAATCGACTAATCTAAATAGAAAATGACATCAACCCCTATCAGGAGAGTATCAGAATATGACACAGAATCAGTTTTTAAGCTAATTAAAGAGTGAACTCGACCCCTCTCAACAATTAAGTTCCATCTTTATTCGATCCCTATTAGATATCTTTCCAAAATGCTTTTTATTTTACAAAACTGCAACAGACCCCTCCTGATTACATTTTATTTGGTTCACGTAAAGACTGAATGGTAAAAGTTCCAAAGTTATTGCTCTAATGGAAATTACTAGTCACTTTAAAAAAGGAAAAGGGTGGAAGGCAGGGACGTACGCAGGGGGGGGGGGCCTCCGGGCCCGGCCCCCCGAAATATCACGATTTTTTTCATTTTCCCATGGTTTTCTGATTTTTCTCACAGAATAATGGGTTTGAAGGATTTGGCCCCCCCCCCCCGAAACAAATTGGGCCCCCTCGAAACAAATTCCTGCGTACGTGCCTGGTGGAAGGAAAGAAAAACTTAAATTTTTTCATGTTGCCAGTTTAACATAAAAGTCTGATCAATCCCAATTAAAGATTTAAAAAGTTAAGGTAAACAGGAAGGGTGTGCGATGGCTCCCGACCCCCCATTGCACCTCCTGGCTGAAGGGCCAAGAAACGGAGATCAGCACCGCCGGTACGGACTGTAAAGTCCAATGCTGTGTTTTTTTTTTACTTACATTAATTGATTACAAAGGAAATCGAATTACATTTCTTTTATTTTGAAATAAAACAAATTATCCTTCTGCCCACCCCTCATGTTTCTCTCTGTTCCCTTCCCTCCCCGGCCCCTCCCCGCCCCCGCCCCCCCCCCCCCCCCCTACCATTGTCCACCCTCACATCCATCCATTCTCACAATCCACTTACCCATCATAGTCCCCTCTTCCTGCCCTTCCCCTACTGTACCACCCCCACCACTCACCCGTGTCTTCCCTCTACGCCTGACCCCAGCGGGAATACACAGACATCATAACAATAGATTCGAATTGTCTGGACACTACTTCGCCGCGCGTGTTCGCCTACTTTCATCTCCTTCTCAGTTTGTCCCTGTTTTTTACCACTGAATTTATCTCATCAGCTATGATGGCTGTCGTATGTCCCTGCCCTGCGCGCACTCCTGCGTTATCTCCCCGCCCTTCCCATGCTTCTTGTGTCAATTTCCTGCGCTCACTCACGCTTTGGCCGCCTCACACGTTCACCTCCTCTTTTCCTCCATTTTGCTGCCTGCACGTCACACACGATGCATGTGTAGACCTACTACACTATACACCATGCATTATGTTCTTACATTCAGTCTGACCTATGATATTCCCTGGTTGTCCCTACGATATCGTTCATGTGAATGCTTGACGCGTGTAGTCCTGTAAGCTCTCCTTCCTCGCGAGTTCGTGGCCCACTTGTCTTCTGCGTGTTTGACATGCCATTCTTACCACGTGTCCTATCCACCGTCTTATTCTCTACCCAACCCTCATACCCCGCTCGTCAGATATTACATAAAGAGAAGGTCAATATTGTATACACGCAAGTAGTAGCACAATAATTATGTACTGTATTCTGTGTGGATAAATAAACAACATCCATTAATATAGATGAAATGCAGCAGTGTGTAAGAAACTCTCACTTGTCACAGTAGGTTAATTACGGTGGCAGCGATACAACAAAAGAGTCTCAAAGTGGTGCTAAATGTTTATTAGGTGTAGGTATATAATTCAGCGTATAGAAGCGAGGGGTCAGTTATTTCTCTGATTTTGTTTAGTTGTCTTTAAAAGTTTAGTTGTTTTTCTTTGATATATGCATTTTTTCTTCTTTTTTTTAAATACTTAAGACGGCACCCTGGAAGTCTTTATCTTTTGTCTTTGTCTTCCATATTTTTTTTTTAACTTGCTGAAAATCACCCAAGTTGAGTTTTCTTGATGATTTTCGATTTTTTGTGTCTGTTTGTCTTCTCCTATTTTATTGAATGCTAGTGCTCGAAATACAACTGGTAGCTAAGAGAATGATGCAATAGGAGGTATACGGTTGACATTCGCACAAGTTACCGGGACGGAGCGGTAAAAAAAACAAATGGATAAGCCTCCTTACCCCCCCCCCCTGCAACAAAACTATCTATCCGGCCCTGGTAATCATTCATACTATATTTTTGTATGTTTAATAATCAGTACTTTTTATATATTTATTTTATTTACTTTAAGTTAAATACAAAAGATGAAATGAATCTTTATTTCTTTGAAGTAATTTCCTAGTAGGAAATTACAACTGAATTACAACTGAAGAATCACAACTGAAGAATCACAATTTGAAGTGATTTGATCGTAGTTTTAATTATCATCACTGTTTCTTTGTCACACTTTCTTATTGTTTCTTAATTCGTATTTCCAGGTTAAGTGTTGCTGAGCAACATAGGATTTTCGACGCTTCTCCGGCTGACGTCCGAAAAATTGTTCTGTCAACAAATATTGCTGAAACAAGCCTTACTGTACCTGATGTTGTTTATGTTATTGATCCCGGTTTCATGAAGCAGTTAGCGTAAGTAGCTTGCTTTCTTGTTAAGGCACAGTGAAACCGGGGCTGCCATCTCTTCTTGGATTATAGTATCCCAAATGGCGAATACCGTTAGTCCACCTTGGCGTTTACCATTTTTGGGAAATTGGGAAATGCTTAGACTGTTTGACATCTTTTAGCACTGACCATTAATAGGTGACTATCAATAAAAAAAAAAAAAAAAAATTATATTGAAAACTTAATAAACTGACTTGAATAGCAGCTTCTAGTTAGGAATATGTTTTAAATCTCCCATAAATTGCTCCTAAGTCAAATTGCTCCATAAATTGCTGCTAAGTCTTGTTTAGGCTGGGAAGGTATTAATAATAGAATACTAATTGCTCATTTTATGACTAGAAAGTTCAAGGTATCAGTTATAGTAGTATACGCCCCTGTAGAACCGACTGATGGAGATACTAATGACTCAGATGAATTTTACTTACAGTTACAGGAGCAAATAGACAAGGTCCCAGGTAGAAATATGATGTTATTGCTGGGAGATTTTAACGCCCAGGTTGGTAGAAATATGGATAGATGGTATCCCAGCTTAGGTAAATTTGGTGTAGGAAAAGAAAACAGTAATGGATACAGACTTTTGCAATTTTGTAGGTATAACAATCTAGTTATAACCAATACGGTGTTTGGTCATAAAATGGCTCATAAGCTAACATGGTATTCACGTGATGGTAAGACAGCAAACCTTATTGATTATGTTATAGTAAATCGAAGACTGGCAGGATCAATACAAGATACTAGGGTATATAGGAGTGCTGTTATTGATGTTAAAAGTAAAGATCACCATCTAGTAGTGTCAAGGGTTAATTTAAAGCTGAATTATCGGAAGGGTAATTACCTCCCGGGAAGTTATGATGTTAGTAGACTCCAGGATGAGAATTTGAGAGAAACTTTCCAGGAACAGTTGAATACTAAACTTGAGAGCTTAAAATTTGATAATGTGGAAGATGGTTGGAATAATTTTAGAAAAATAATTTGTGAAGTTGCTGAAGGTGTATTAGGGAAGAAAGCTAGAACTGCAGCTAAGAATATTAGCGAAAAAGCTTTAAGTTTAATAGAAAGGAGAAAGGACTTGTACAAGAATTATCTGAGTGATAGATCACATGAAAACAAAAGAAATGTAAAGAAAGTGGAGAAAGCATTGAAATATGAACTAAGGAGGTGTGAAGTGGAGGCCATGGATAAAATTGCCGAGGATTTAGAAGATGCAGCTAGACGGCATAATAGTAAAATATTGTACTGGCACGTTAACAAATTGAGAGGTAGTAGTCAATCCGGACTTGTCCCAGTTAAAGATAGGAATGGGGTGGCAATTAGCGATAAGACAAAAGCTAAAGCGAGATGGGCCGAACATTTTGAGAATTTGCTTAACCGAGATAGAGTTGCAGGAAAAAATATAGAGGAAAATGAAAAAGTTTGTGATACCTTGGATGTGAAGGAAGATTTGTTTTGTGAGGAGGAATTAGAAACAGTACTAAAAGGATTAAAGAATAATAAGGCTCCAGGTGCTGATAGGGTAGTAAATGAGTTTCTTAAATATGGTGGCTCTGAGGTTAGAAATAAGTTATTGGAGATTATGAATATGATTTTTGAAAAAGGGGAAGTACCTAATGATTTTAGGAAAACCTTAATTAAGCCACTTTATAAGAAAGGTGATAAAAGTGAGTGTGGTAATTATCGAGGCATTAGTCTGGTCTCTGTAGGTAGCAAATTGCTTAGTAATATGATACTTTTTAGACTGAGAGATGCCGTAGACAAAGTTTTAAGAGAAGAGCAGTGCGGTTTTAGAAAAGGTAGAGGATGTGTTGACCAAATTTTCACTCTTAGGTTAATAATTGAGAAGTGCCTAAGTTTTCAAACACCTTTGGTCCTTAGTTTTATAGATTATGAGCAAGCGTTCGATTCTGTTGATAGAGGAGCTTTAGTAAAGGTTTTATCCTTGTATGGTATACCAGACAAATACATTAAAGTGATTAGTGCTATGTACGAGAATAACACTGCTGCGGTTAAGGTAGGAAATGAGGTTAGCAGCTGGTTTTGTATTAAATCAGGAGTTAAGCAGGGTTGTGTTCTATCCCCCTTTATATGGATTATTTTGATGGACTTTGTTTTAAGGAGCACAGGAAAGGCAATGGGAGACCACGGAATCAAATGGGGAGGAAAAAGTCTCTTGGACTTGGATTATGCTGATGATTTAAGCATCCTAGATGAAAGTGTGAGCAAAATGAATGAAGTTTTAGAGGTTTTGCGAGTTCAGGGTGCTAGTATTGGTTTGAAAATTAATGTTAGGAAGACCAAGTCACTAAGGCTAGGAATAAGTGAAGATGAAAAGGTGACGTTGGGTAATGAAAAGATTGATCAGGTGGGCAGTTTCACTTACCTTGGTAGTATTATTAGTAAAGATGGTGGGAGCAGTGAAGATGTTAAAAATAGAATAGCCAAGGCTCAGGGTGTTTTTTCACAGTTAAAAAAAGTCTGGAAGAATAGGAAGATAAGTCTGCAAACCAAGATTAGAATCTTAGAAGCTACAGTGATGACAGTGGTCAAATATGGCTCTGAAGCATGGACGCTCCGAAAAGCGGATGAAGATTTGCTAGATGTTTTCCAGAGAAATTGCTTAAGGATTGTTCTGGGTACCCGGCTGACTGACCGTATTTCAAACAATAGGCTATACGAAAAATGTGGTTCAATACCACTTTCTAGGTCTATAATGAAAGAAAGGTTGAGGTGGTTAGGGCATGTTGTTCGGATGAAGGATGACAGATTGCCGAAGATTGTTCTTTTCGGCCAACCATCTAGGGCTAAACGGAAAGCAGGTCGTCCCCGTCTGGGTTGGGAGGACGTCATAAAGAAAGATTTAAAGGAAATGGGAACTTCGTGGGCGGGTGTAAAAAGGGAGGCTTTGAATAGATTGGGGTGGAGGAGGAGCGTGCGTAGCTGTGTTGGCCTCAGGCGGCTTGGTGCTGCGACGAGTTGTTAGTAGTAGTAGTAGTATAAATTGCTCCAATAATTTAAGCGTGCTTAAATTACATATAATATACGTTAGCAGCTAGTGTTCCCACTGGAAATTTTCTCTAGAGGGAATTTCTAAAGAATCCTTGAACAAAATATAAACAATATGTTGCGCAGCACGTTTGACACGTTGCGGAAACAACAAAAATATGCATGATTCGAGCAATAAACAGTTTCAGGTATATGGTAGCATGGTATATCGTAGAATATGGTATCAAGGTATATGGTAGAACATGGTATCGAGATATATGGTAGAATATGGCATCAAGCTATATGGTACAATATGGTATCAAGAATTTAACAAACAAAGTGAAATTATTATTCAAGTTTTATGATCACACTGTCTGAATGATATCCAATTTATGACAAAATATTCACTGTAGTATTCACTTGAAATCTTATTTGTCTTTCGTCAAATCCGTCGCAATTTCGAAATTTCGTCGTAATTTCGTTAAATCCCTCCAGCGTAAAATTTCCCCTGGAATATTCACCCCACCCAATAAATTTCCCTCACCAATGAAGTTTCTCCTTAAAGAAATCCACCCGAGGCACCCGAGCCACCCTTAAAGAATCCACCTCTCGATTTTGAAGCGGTCCGGTTTATTTGCATTTTATGGACCTTGTTGAATCAAGGGTATTCTTATTCAAATCTGATTTCACAATGTTAGGTTTTTTTTTTCTTACATAAAGAAAATTAATGCTTCGTTACTACAAAAAGTGAAATTATTATTCAAGTTTTATGATCACACTGTCAGAATGATGTCCAATTTATGACAAAATATTCACTGTAGTATTCACTTGAAATCTGATTTGTCTGATTAAATCAAGATATCAAAAAACACTCATGACAATGCATTCTTCTAAAAAATGTAACACATATATCCCCTCTTTCCTTGATATTTGTCTAAAGGACATTATCTCTTTTCTTTCGTATAAATCACGCCAATTCCCGTGCTCTTAAATTGATATTTGTAGTACACACTACATAGCAAACGTTAATGAGCTGCTAATGACCCCAGAAAAAAAGGTTGCAGTGTTCCTTTCTAAGGAAACGCTCTAAAAACCTCCAACTCGAAAACTCTCAACTCTAATCTGTTACAAAACGGATTTGACTAATTAAGGTTTCGAACTCAATAGAAATCAAATATGCCTTCGAATTGCTTTTTATTAAAAATGGTAAGTTGATTGAGAGGAATACGAAGTCCATCTGACCCTGTTAATAGAGCTTTATTTGTGTGGGGTCCATTTTTTTGTATTGCTACCGTATGGAGCAGAGACGCGGTCAGCCGTAAAATCTGTCATCGATGCCGTTGATGTCACTCAGACCAAACATATTCGAAGAACCGTGGGGTCTTTACTGGACTGACTTCGTTTTTAACCAGACCTTCCTGTCACGTATTTGCAAGCATCTCTTTCGACGCAGCTCGCCCAGTAGTACAGTAACCTCCTTGGTATCCCACATAGCGCCCCAGCACGGGCTGTCTTTGACCCCGAGCCTACCCTGCACTGATGGAAACGACTCAGACGAAGCCCCCCCCCCCCTAGCTGGAAAAAAAACGCCTATGAATCTCTCTTCCACATCCCAGTGGAAGAAAACGTGAGCCTGGCAAGCAATAGGTCAACCTGGAGGAACCTGGTCTCATCGTTCTCACGCCAAACCTCTGGCAAGACATGTAATTCAAGTGTGATAGGGTGCTGTGTCTTGTGGGTAACTGGAAACGAATTAGAAACGAAACGTTAATATTTTATTGACAATTATCCAACCTGAACTTCTCCCGCTGAGCCTTTCACTTAAATATGTTTTTTTTTAATTAATTAGAAGACAATCATTGTAGTATCTCCTTGCAGGTTCATTCACAATTAGATATTTTCTGTGCGAAATTTTGTTCTCTAGACTTGAAACTAATATTACTGTCAGGATCATATAATCAAATAATATTGTTATTGTCATTGGCCTTATTTGTAATCAGGTCACAAAAAAGCGATAAGTATCAATTCGAATAAGTATCAATCCCCAAGTTCAATGGAGTTTATTGTAATTAATTGTAGTGGGTTTTACAGTGAAAAGACTCTGATTGGTTGAAAGTGATCGCTTGACATCATTTGCAACCAATCAGGGGCCTTGGGGAAACAAATAAACTTGATTCTTGGTGTGCCTGAAAAGCTCTATTGTGAATCAACATAATAACGTCAACGTTGTAAACGTTGTAAGTTCGCTTACAACGGAGCAAACTTTTTTCAAAGATATTATGTAACAATAACAAAAACATTTGAATTTAATTTTTATATGTGAACTTGAACAAGAAGGGGAAGTTTAACCCTATAATTGAAGTTTGTCAGAAGAAGTCTTAACCACTTTAAATACTGGAATGTACGATCTGGAAGCATAATTTGTGCTAATAAAAATACTATCGTCAAAGTTCTTATTGTCCTGCCCCCTTTTGGTGCAAAGATATACTAACCTTTTTGATTCCATAGTTGTATTAAAGTAGACCTTTGATGTTTTTGCCTACGTGATTGAGAACAAAAGTTTGAGTGAAAAAATTAATATAATGGAAAGTCGGCTGCTTTAAGAAAAACGTGAAGTGCAAAACAAACGTAGCACTTTCTTTTAGCGTGTAAAGAGCATGCATGTGCAAATGCCAAGCTTGTTTTTTCGCAGAAAAGATGGGGTATTTTTGGCAAACTGTTTCAAGTTTGTAAAACATGAAAACTCAGCAAGGACATCTGCTTTTCTAAGGTATTAGTTAGCATATTACGTGATTTATTAAGTAACTCCATAAGTCTCATGCAACCTAAGTAAGTTAAGTTATTCACCTGATCGATCTTCTTGTTCCCCAACATCACGTCTTCACCGTCACTTTTTCCCAGTCTAAGCGACTTAACCTTCTTAAGATTAATCTTTAAGCCTAATTTTGTGCCTTGAGCTCTCAAAACCATCTTTTTACTAATATTTTCATCTAGGATGCTTAAATCATCAGTATAATCTAAGTTTATGAGAGTTTCACTTCCCAAATTGATCCCATGCTCTCCCATGGCCTTTGTCATGTTCCTTAGGATATACTCATTTGGAATAATCCATATAAATGAGGATAACACATACCCGCTCCTGCTTCAATATGAAACCAGCTAGCAGCTATTAACTTGATTTCCTACCTTATCCACAGTATTGTTATTCCCACATAAGAGAATAATCACTCTAATGTATTTACATGGCATTCCATACACAGATAGAACCTTTGCTAAAGCTCTTCTATTGGCTGAATATGAACTAAATATGGTGAGAGTTTTTTTGTTTGTTTCTTCTATTTTTCCAAAGAAGTGTATTAGTAGTTGAAGTATCCTTTTTTGGGGTCGTCCCAAACACGCTAATATGGGTCGGGACCTATTTTAATAATAAGAGCTCTATTTTAATAATATTATTTATTATTTATTATTATTAAAATATTAATAATAATTATTTTACATATTACGGAAATCCATGCAGAAATCCCTCCATATCTTTTCGAACGATGGCCCAGAAAACGCTATGTTTTAAGGCAAAGTTTTCAAATAAATGTATCAGCGTGGACAAGGACAAGTTCTAAAAGAAGAATATTGGCTAATTTGTCCTTGCTTTAGTCCTTATATTACGAACGAGGCACAAAAGATATTATATTTATATTTTATTTTAAAATAAAATTAATAATATTATTAATAATATTATTTTAATAATAAATAATATTTTAATAATAATAATAAGAGGTAATGTTTAGTTTAGTTAGTATTATATGGAGACTTCAATATTGTGTTTGTTTTGTGTGTGAACCATTTGTTAATGGTCACACCCTTCGCATTACTAAATATTACATAAGAAAATCATGTCACCTAATTTTGGGTTGTTCAAGTATTTGCGAAGTGTTTCTGTCTATTATTACCATTTTTCGCTTTCTCACTGCACTTTCCCTTAACTTCGGCTAAATCGTGGGTAAGAAATGAATTATTGTTATTTTCCTGGATTGTTTGCCTTCTTTTTAATATTGTTTTCTGGACCGGATTAAGTTTCAGATTTCTTACCTCATTCTCATTTCTGCCTCCGCTGTCTCCTAGGATTTATAAATCCAGTTTTCATTAAGTGTTTATGTGAAACCCGGACAAAACCAATGATCTGTTGTAATAATTGTCTCTAGAATCCGATATTGCTTTATTATTTTAGTTATTTCCTTGAAATTAATATTTGGGCCATGGAGACGCATCAGATATCGAAATCGAATGCTTTACTACAGTTTTCTTCCAAACAAGTTGATACGAAATTAGAAAACATGAAATTCTAACTCGTGTTTTTGGTTTTTCAAAGAGAAAGTACAATTTGGTCATCCACCGAATCCCATTTTAAAATTCGTTTCTTCATCTTATATTTTATTTAAAAGACACGTTCAAAACAGATGAAAAACATGTGATTTTATTTTTATGTGAATTTTTATTCTCTAATTAACGTCGATGTAATGGCATAGTTTCCGGTCGGTGAATTGGTTTTTCGAAAAATAATAATTTCAAAGGTATAAATAGCTTGTCTTTTCGGTGCAAGTTAGAGTTTCAGGATTTTTGCAAAATTTTATATATTTAATAAGAATTTAAACCTTGATAAACGTTGATTTATTTTATTTCCTCGTTTTAATCATTGAGTAAGTCCCAGTGCTTCTAATTGTCGAGACGGACCGCATTTTTAGTCACAATGGCACTACCCCCCAAAAATGGTATTCATAGGATCATTTTGTAGATGAAAATTTGATTTTGTAAAAGCAATAGGCTCGAAACTTTACTGGTATTTCATTCTTAAGTGGCTTTCACATTTCGTACAAAATACCCTCTGCTAAGTGGTCAAGTGGTATTGCGTCAAGAAAGGCCATAGCCAGGATTTTTTTCAAGGAGAGGGGATATTTTCTTCGAAGGGGGGGGGGAGGATATAGAACAAACTTTATAAAAAGCAACACAAAATTTTTAGATATGTTTCTGTTACTTTTGTACGGGTCGGACAAAAACTTCAGAGAGTGTTCAAACCGTTATCCCTCCCCCTGGATATAGCCCTAGCATCAAGAATAACTTTTCACGCTTAAACCAGTTCTTTCACACTAGCCTAGTGTAAAAATCGTGATCATCGTCTAAGGTTTAAAAATTAAAAATGATGAATGGATACAGCGGCGGATCCAGGTTTTTTTTAGGGGGGGGGGGTGCAAAATAGGTCGATCCGACGAAAAAAAATTAGGGGGGGGGGAGCGCGAAATAGGTTGATCCGATAAACTTGCGTTAGGAGTAAGTTTTATTAACGAAAACTTGGGCTGATTAAGTAAATTACACTACTTTAGACTAAGCTAAGGAGGAGGGGTGCGCCCCCTCGCCCCCACCCCCCATGGATCCACCACTGAATGGAAATGGAGTTTTTTTGAGGGTGGAGCGTGTGAAAGGTTTTTTGATGAAAAGTCTATTAATATTTTTTCAAAATTTTATGAATTGATCATCCAGAAATTCTATTTTGTTGATGCTATATTGAATTTTCCATTACGTAGCATACACTTACGCCATCTACGTAGGGCTCAAGTCTACATGATACTGCCTATGATATAGAGAAAAATTTTCTCCGTCAGATTACCTAAAATCTTCAATTTTGCTACTTCGAAAGATTCTACGGCGTAGTGAGAGAATCATTAGAAATATCATTGTAGTAAAAATACAAGTAAAACGATATTTTAAGCAGTATAGTAAATGGTAAAGGTAACGGTATAGTAGAAACAGAGTGTATGCTTTAGGTTAGATCGAAATTCTCCGAATTAAGACTAGTAATACTAAAATAGAACTATAGACAATAAATGAACATTTCTTAGTCTGTGAATGTGTGTGTAAAATAGTTTGAAAAAGAAGAAAAAATTTAATTTCTCGTGTTACCAATTGTAAACGTATATCTAATATACAGCCGAGTATACTATTATTTAACATGGCATTACCTTATCATTACCCTACTATTACCATAACTTCACCAATACTATATCATTGTCAAAACCTTACCGTGACCTATCCAAATTCAATTTCTCGTGTTTACAATTGTAAACGTATATCTAATATATAACAGAGTATACTATTATTTAACATGACATTACCTTATCACTACCTTGCTATTACCATAACTTCACCAATACTTTACCATTGTCAAATTACCATGACCTTTCCAAGTGCTCCCCTTGTGAATTTATTGCTCCCCTTGTGCTCCCTTGTGAGTTTCTTCTAAAATCTATTTTGAATGAGTAATTTTTATACCTACTTAAAACAAGTTGTGTTTCAAACTTTCCAATTTTAATTATTTTGTCATTTCATGATGTTTTTTGATATTTCAATGGTTTTTTTATTTCTACGGACCACAAAACAAATTTCAGTTTCTTTGAAATTCCTTTTTACTGTATTTATGTGTTGTAATGTGTTTCATTAAAAGGGAACGTATCGGAATTTTGTTTTGAGATGACTGATCGATACATTTTCTTTAGATTGTGTTTGACGAGGTATGCTTTGTGACCAGTTTTCAGCTTGACTATCTCTTTGGAACCTCTTTGTCTACCTCTTGACTAACTCTTTGCCAGCTGTGCATTCTTTTTGAGAAGGTTAACTGTTCTAAAATATTTAATTATTATCATATTCCTGGTTATGTTCTATTCCCTTTAATTATTTCCTTCCTAGGAGTGTAGGAAAATAATGGGAGTAAAACTAAAGTTAAGTTGCCGCAAGGTTGAGCGACATGCTTGCGACCTGTATCTGTAAAAATAACCAGCAATTGAAACGTAAAATTGACAATATAGGTGCCATGTATAAATAAGGACGATTTTTATCCTTTAAAAACAGAAATTTGTATCTTAAGAAAATTCAAAATCAGCAGCATCTATCGTCATCTAACATACTTTGAAAATAGTAGGGCTGTAAAAAACTAAATAAATACCAAAAAACTAAAAATATTGCGATAAGGTTGATAGTGGTAAAACTAAAAATTTGGTAAAAAACACAAGCACACGTGATGTTAACGTGAAAAAGTGTACTTGCTGTTCTATAGTATTTATTATAGTATATTGAAATTTTTATAATATATTGTCTATTTAATTTTTTATAATGAAAACTTTGTATCTGAAAACTGTACAGTGAAATAGTGAAAACTGTGTATTTGATTTTTTTTTTGAAACCTTTTTATTTGAAAAAGCGATAAAAGAAGTGATGTATATCCATCAAATTCTTAGAGCCATTTCTTATACTAGCTTTTAAATCGTATTATATAAGTGTAACCCCTTTTGTTAGATGAAAGAATGCTTGTGACATGTGTGTTTAAAAGTGCTATCATGCTAATGGTGGGCTGTCCCTAAATTATTTACTCTATGAGCCTATTCGCTATCACTTTGGACTTCGGAAGATTCGTCGGACATTTTTTGGGAACGAACTTTAAGTAAACAGTGACTCAGAAAGTGAAGCGACTTTAATGAAATCGCTCCACCAGACTCAGCGTATTATATAATCCAACTGTAGATGTGTCAAGTTCCTATATAAAACATAGGGTTTTTAATTTTTTTTCTAGAAGAAATATTGCGGATCCGCGTGTATATTTTATTTTGTTCGGGGGTGATTGTAGCGAACCAGTAATTCTTGGAGATCTAAAGAGGGCTCATTTGGTCGGAAAAAGTTCTAATGCCTCTTTTAAGTGGTGAAAAAGATTGGAGGGCAATTAGCCTTCTTACCACGATTCCTCTTTTTTCCATAAAGACATCTGATCAAAACTTTTAGATAGTTATTTTTTTCAGCATAATTGAAATGTCAAAAATTATTCCTTTGGGGAAGGGAAAGGGCTGAACGCAATTTGCCAATTGTTCACACATAGTATTTGTTATTAGGAAACATAAGGAAATTTTTTGGGGTTGTTTTCTGCGGGGTGGATTTTTCACGGAGAGATTTTTCCGTGAAAAATTGTCCAGAAAAAATTGACACGGTGGGGGGAAGGGAGGAAGGGGATTTCGGAATATGATTTGACAAGCGTTCAGAAATTGACTATAAGAAGTTTTTCAACTGAAAGTAAGGAACAATATTAAGACGTAAAACGAACAGAAATTATTCTGTATTTGAAGAGGGCTACCCTTCATCAACTCTCGCTCTTTACGCCTAAGTTTGACTTTTTGTCACAGTTCTTTATGAAGGACTGCTCGAACACAAGGGCCATTGAATTTGAATGAGAAGCTTTTTAAAAGAACTTTAAGACTTTAGCGTCAAGAGTGAGGTTGAAGAACGGCTAGCCCCCCCCCTCGTATACGAAATAACTCCTGTTTGTTTTAAGTTTTAATATTGCTCCTTACTTTTAGTTGAAAAAAAACTTTTTTTTTTCATTTAATTTCAAATAGAATTGATCAAATATATTGCAATATTCAATGAGCAGGCTGAATTTCACTTGCCAAGGAGTTCAGAAACATTTGCATTTAGCTCTTGCAAAGGGGCACAAGCGGGTGCGTGACGGGCCCAGCGAATCCCCTCCCCTGCTTATTTGTCTTCACTAAAACATGTCGATTAAAGCTTTTCCTCATGCTTGCCGCGCATTGTGCGCATTAGGCCCTTGTATTACTCGTGCTCGGAAGGAGCCTGGCACCACAGTAATATCTTACCTCAGCCATGCCTCACCATCAGATATACCATACCTCGGCCATACCTCAGCCGGCAGTTTGGCCGGCTGAGGTATGGCCGTCATAAGACGTATTTAAGACGTATGGCCGTCATACAAAAATATTTTGCACAGCACAGCATTATGCAAGAAATGCGTAAAGAACTGATAGGTTCCTTAACTTTTGTTTTTTCTAAATTTGTTTGCAATAAGATGATAGTTTAGTTTAGTTTATTAATAAAAATTCTATAATTCTGTTTAATAATAAACCTGTAGTTCAAGTTCAGGAAATTCGGTACTTAGGTTTTTATATTGATTGTAATTTTAAATAAAAGTTCAAATAGGGATAAAATCCTTTTAATAGACAGTGATAGAAATTCACAAAAATACCAGATATTTCGGTCACATATACAGTGACCGTCATCAGTAGTAAAACTGTCATCAGTAGTAAAATTTTTCGTGGAAACGCCGCAGTGATGTTGTCACAACAAAGATTGCACGTGGCTTTGGAGTGATTTGTCGTTTTTAAAATGATTTAGCCAAAGAGTTTTATTGCTTTTGTACCATGCTTTGATTCATCCACATGCTTCGTATGGCTGTATGATATGGGCAAGCAATTTTTATGGGCAAGCAATTATTAGTAAAAGTAAGATGATACTTCAATAAGATGATACTCTCACAAAAATAAAACAAACTTGGTACCAGTCTATAATATGAATTTGCTTAGAAAACAGTCGTCTTGAATGCCCCCTATAAAGCGCCCCTTTTTTTTCGCCCCGCCCGCCTTTTTTTAGCGATAATAATCGCTAAAAATATCATGAATCATGAAATTGTGGTTTTGTACGAAAAGGGCCTTTTGTATCTTGACTGAGTAGGATGGAATTCAGAATATCTTTACGTTTTTAGGTATCATGTTGAAATGAACATGTCTGTCATGGAGACGCAATGGATCGCGAAATCTAATGCTTTACAACGGAAGGGAAGGGCGGGGCGTGTACGAGAGGGTGTTGTATATCGTTTGTACAGTCGAAGTCAGTATAAGCTCTTGCAGAGTATCAGACTCCGGAAATGCTGCGAACATCACTAGATCGTATGATTTTGGATATAAAGGTAAGGCTTCTTTACCTTTGCTAATTTCATGAAGATATCATTGAATATGGTGTTATTTTTGTTTTGAGTAAGTCATAAAGGTTAAAAAATATAAGAAAAAAATTCTTAAGAGGAGATACTTTTAATCTATTAAAAAACAGATTTTTAATCTATTTTTTGAATAATATTCCTTTTACCACTAATCCTAAGTACTATAGTTCAAACTTTACTATAAGTAAAATATGCATAAAAATTATTTTGATGTGCATTTTTGTTATGTTTTCACGAGTCGGTCAGAACTTGGGGGGGGGGGGGGTGGTGATGAAATTTTTAATCTAAAAAAAATAGATTAAAAAAGATAGAGCCCATGGATGAAAACTTGGCACCACTTGGCTTCAAAAATCGCTGGAAAATTTAAAAAAGGCCAATTAAGAAGAAATACGACAACTTCAGACGATAGCAAATGAGCCGTCTATAGTAAACAATCAGTGCACATTTCCTACAATACAAATCTATTACATTAAGTTTTGACAATAAATATGCCTTGCCCCCCTCCCCCCACCCGGTATGAAACTTCGGTCTTGCAGTCAACATATGATCTACTCATTCGCCAACTAGCTACATATGACAGACAATGAAGAGAGATACCAAACACAGAGGCTATGATTTAGGATATAAAGGTAAGGGTTCTTTTTAGAATGTATTAATTGTTTAATAATGGTAAAATAACAACCACTTCTAGCGCTATAAGTGTTAATTAATTATTCTATAGATATTAAAATAGGGTAAAATAGCTATTAACACAAGAAAACTACACACGGACGTCTAGGGACTTATCCTCAGCATCTGCAGCTGCAGATGCTAACAGAACTGCATTATTAACAGAACTATATTTTTAGCTGCTGTTCTATTAACAGAACTGCAGCTTTACAGTTTTCAGTTTTGCAATTATCTCTTCTTTATCAAGAGCTAAATTTTGATTTCATCACAAAATTAAATTCAAAAGACCTTTGCTATTAGGGAAAGTGTCGCTTGGAAATGCGAAGTTGCTCGTGTTATCACCTTCCGCTGTATCCCTTTGGGAGAAGTGTCTTTAACGAAAGCTAACAGGTCTTTGTTGTTGTCTTACGATTTTTTGTTAGATTAAGGTCCGTAACGCTTTCCTGATCAGATATCTTTCTTAATCATAAAATCTCTCTTTAATTCGTTCAAAATATCATTTTTCAGATAGCCCAAGGAATTTCAACAACATCCTCTCTTAGTCATTTATTAGTCGAATAGGTGACATTCTCATTGCTTAGTCTGGGTCATGGATTCTCTTTCTTATGTTATTTTTTTTCTGTCTCTTTGTTTTATTTTTATTTTAGCCTCTCTTCTTTTTTCTTCATTTTCTCTGTTTTTTCTTCTGTTTCTTTTATCTTTCCCTATTTTCTCTTCATTTTCTGTTTTTTCTTTTTTCATTGCTTACTCTGGGTCATGGACTCTCTTTCTTGTGTTAGTTTTCTCTGTTTCCTCGTTTTATTTTAGTCTCTCTCCTTTTTTCTTCGTTTTCTCTATTTTTTCTTTTGTTTCTGTTATCTTCCTCTGTTTTGTCCTCATTTTCTGTTTTTTCTTCTTTCTGTTATTTTAGTTAAAAAAGGGAGGGAAGAGAATAACAGATAGGACAAGAAGAACAAAATGATATATTACTTCTATTAAATAATGTAAAGAAAAAGGCTTAGAGGTATTAAAAATAAAAATGAAAGTTTCCAATAAACTTGGAAGTTGCGTTTCTAATTACTTAGTAAGTGTAATTTTCTAAGGTTTATTATATTTAATTCTTTCTTAGGAAGTTGAATTTACTTTCTATGGGTAAAAAAAAGAGAAATAGAAAGAAACAAAAACTTGATGCTCTATTCCCCTTGAGCAATAAAATAGATAAAAATGCTACTAGGGAAGTGAAAAATATGTCAGGAATTCTCTCGGTTCATAACCTAGAAAATTATTGTCGGAAATTATTTTTATCTTATCTTGCGAAAGGAAATTTTAGTACCACGTATAGTCGAGGGGGAGACATTACATTTGTTAAACATTTCCTTTTCTTAATAGGAGTGTGAAAATAAATTTTTTGAAGAGCTCTTTTTTTCAAATTAAACTAAAACTAATTCGTAATTTATATTAATAATTGAATGTTGCCCTTTCAATCTGGTATTTAACGTGTTAAATTACAACATATATTATTTAAATATTTAGTTAATATTTAAATAATTTTATAATTAAAATATTTGTATAATGTAGTTAAAGATGCTGAAATATCTTTTAGTGTTTCAGTCAGAAATCATAAAAGAACAATAATCTGAAGCTCTGTTTTCCTTGAGAAATAAAAGAAATAAAAAGATTTCATTAGAAGTAAAGATGCTGTCAGAAATGTTCCTGATTTATTACTACTTGCGCTGTCCAGAAGAAAAGACTCCAAAAATCAGCATTGGAAATTATTTTTATCATCTTGTGAAAGAAAGTTTAGAACTACATATAGTTATATAGTTATATAGTTATATAGTTATATAGTTATATAGTTATATAGTTATATATTATATAGTTATACTGAAGACTAACAGGCCAGGAATGGGACCAAAAAAACTTTTGTTTCTGGTCAGTTCGAAACTTCCTGCCGTAAATCCTTGAGCCAAGAGAACATAAGTGTACAACGTGAAGTAAATGAGTGTGAGTTGCGATACCAATACTGAATTTTCACCCTGGACCTTGTTTCTCCCCCAAATGTTGTCCGAGGTCTTTACAAATTTATAGGATTCATTCAAGGTCGTCTTCAGGATTTTGTTTGGTAGAGGGGAAGGTTACAAAAAAAAACTGTAAAAAACCGTATCAAAAATGAGTTACGACTCAATAAACATTTTTTTTGGTGGGGGGAGGGGGTCGAAACCCCCTAACCCCCCTGGATACAGCCTTGGATTAATTATTTTTTTTTGCTGCCACTTTTTTCTGATCCATAGTTCAGTTTGTCTTTGCTAAATTGCTTTCGTAAGAAATTGAATCAGTTATGCATAGTATTCAGGAATTGTTTAGCTGAAACTGATTTTGTTTGTTAAATCTGACAAATATCTCAGGCCAAGAGTTTTGACGAATGAACTTGACAATGGAAAATTAAATGGAAAACCTATTGAACAGTGCAGAGGCTTTTGGGATGAAATGTCGTTAATTAATTGAATTATTGTAATATGAAATTCTGTGATTTGTGATTTTATTTTCTCTTCCGTCTATATGCTGTAACGTGGAACATGAAAAACAGAATCCTGTCAGTGAACATCAGAAATTGCGGAAGTGACACTTTTTATTAAACAAAAGAGAAAAATGGAAGAAATTTTTCGTTTTTAAAGAACTGGTTAAAGCCTCTTTTAGTGCCATTTCATCGTTATTTTCTAGGTTCCTGTTAACATAATATTTTTTCTCCATTAACTGAGAACAATCGCGCACCCAAGGGGGTGCTAAAAGGACTAAAGCTCCCCCTCCCCTAAAGAAAAACAAATCAGCTGAATAGCTTAAAATTTACCCTTAGAATACCGGATTTTCTAAGGAATTTAAAACAAAATCCGTTGGTTGGGGCCTCCGGTCAGTCTCCCCCCTCCCATAATTATTTTCTGAGTGCGCCACTGACTGAGAGTTTAGAGAGATGCAGAGGTTTAGCATGCGCAATAATGAAGAAAAAAAATGATGCTAACGATAAACATTGGTAACCACGGTAACGTCGCTCACTGTTTCAAACAGTTCGTGGTAACGAACTGTAAGTAAGGAGTAACCCGGCTCAATAGTAACCGAAACTCTAAAAAACGGAATTGTTTTGTTTAAAAAATAAAGTTGTAAGACAGTTAGCGTAAACAGCGAGGCGTTGAGGAGGAAACAGCCCCTTTCATATGCGGAATAATTTCTGTTCGTTTTAAGTTTTAATGACGCTCCTTACTTTCAGTTAAAAATTTTTTTTTTTTTAGTTAAATCGTAAATAAAGAGAATTATTATACTGTTTCTTAAAGACAGTGGAAACCCAACGCTTTAGGTTGCTTTTATTGATTTATTCAGCATTGTATAAGAAGTTTATGTACTGCAGTTTTTACTTATCACTAGCTAATTTTCACTGAGTAAAAATCATTATTTTTACTTGCATCATTATTTACTTATCTTTCGTCTCTTTTCGCTGAAAGCGGCTATTGCCCATATGAACCTATGGATTTTGATTGTTGTTTAGGGAGATGCAGCGATTGCGGTTAATGTTTAAGTTAGGTTAGGTTAGTTTATCATGAGCGCTCATGATAAGCTAACCTAACCTAACTTAAACATGAAGAAATGTTTCTATTTATTTATTAATATTTATTTATACCTAACCTAAACTATGGTTTTGGAGGTTAGATGAACCTAACTTAAATGTAGAGAAACCACTTAAACATGGACAAATGTTTCTATTTATTTATTAATATGTATTTATACTTAACCTAACCTAACCTATGGTTTTGGAGGTTAGATGAACCTAGCTTAAACGCAGAGAAACCTAACTTTGAAAGAAAACTTGTTAAAAACCTGTTACCTCTAAGAGAAATTTGAGTGTGTTAAGTAAAAGTTTATTAGTATTAAGAAAAAGTTGTTACTTCGATGTGAAGATTTGTTAGTGTTAGGGATAGTTCGCTACTTCTGACAGAAAAATTGTTATCATCAACGAAAAAATTGCTAATTCCGAGAAAAATTTGGTATGAATGACTTAAAACTTGTTATTTCTAACAGATAACTTGTCATCATAACGAAAATTGCTACTTCTAAGAAAAAATTTGGTATCTTTGAGAGAAAACTTGCAAGCTCAAGCAAAAAATGTGTTATCACTGATGAAAAGTGTTATTTCTAAGAGAAATTTGAGTGTGTTAAGTAAAAGTATGTTAGTATTAAGGAAAAGTTGATGCTTCAAAGTGAAAATCTATTAGTGTTAAGTAAACGTTTGGTAGTATTAAGGAAGAATGTTGTTACTTTGAAGAGAAGATTTGTTAGTGTTAATCAAAACTTGCTACTTCTGTCAGAAAAGTTGTTATCAGAATCAAAGAAAATTTACTTCTGAGAAAAAATTTGGTATCTTTGACAGAAAACTTGCTAGTTCGAACAGAAAACGTGTTATCACTGACGAAAAATATTATTTCTAAGAGAAATTTGTGTGTGTTAAGTAAGAGTATGTTAGTTTTAAGGTAAAATGTGGTTACTTTGATGAGAAAATTTGTTAGTGTTAAGTAAAACTTGCTAGTTCTGACAGAAAAGTTGTTATCACAATCAAAAATTTTTACTTCTAAGAAAAAATTTGGTATCTTTGGCAGAAAACTTGCTATTTCGAACAGAAAACTTGTTATCATAATGAAAAATTGTTACTTCTAAGAAAAAATTTGGCATCTTTGGTAGAAAACTTGCTAGTTCGAACCGACAAAGTGTTATCACTGATGAAAAATATTATTTCTAAGAGAAAATTGTGTGTGTTAAGTAAAACTTGCTACTTCTGACAGAAAAGTTGTTATCACAATCAAAAATTGTTACTTCTAAGAATAAATTTGGTATCTTTGGTAGAAAACTTGCTAGTTCGAACAGAAAGCGTGATATCACTGATGAAAAATATTATTTCTAAGAGAAAATTGTGTGTGTTAAGTAAACGTTTGATAGTATTAAAGAAGAATGTTGTTACTTTGATGAGAAGGTTTGTTTGTGTTAAGCAAAACTTGCTACTTCTGACAGAAAAGTTGTTATCACAATCAAATAAAAGTTACTTCTAAGAAAAAATTTGGTATATTTGACAGAAAACTTGCTATTTTGAACAGAAAACGTGTTATAACTGACGAAAAATATTATTTCTAAGAGAAATTTGTGTGTGTTAAGTATGAGTATGTTAGTTTTAAGATAAAATATTGTTACTTTGATGAGAAAATTTGTTAGTGTTAAGCAAAACTTGCTACTTCTGACAGAAAAGTTGTTATCACAATAAAAAAATTGTTACTTCGAAGAAAAAATTTGGTATATTTGACAGAAAACTTACTGGTTTGAACAGAAAACGTGTTATCACTGACAAAAAATATTATTTCTAAGAGAAAATTGTGTGTGTTAAGTAAACGTTTGGTAGTATTAAAGAAGAATGTTGTTACTTTGATGAGAAGGTTTGTTAGTGTTAAGCAAAACTTGCTACTTCTGCCAGAAAAGTTGTTATCACAATAAAAAAACTGTTACTTCTATGAAAAAATTTGGTATCTTTGGTAGAAAACTTGCTAGTTCGAACTGAAAAAATTGTATCACTGATGAAAAATATTATTTCTAAGAGATATTTGTGTTTGTTCAGTAAAAGTATGTTAGTTTTAAGATAAAATATTGTTACTTTGATGAGAAAATTTGTTAGTGTTAAGTAGTATTAAGGAAGAATGTTGTTACTTTGATGAGAAGGTTTGTTAGTGTTAAGCAAAACTTGCTACTTCTGCCAGAAAAGTTGTTATCACAATAAAAAAAACTGTTACTTCTATGAAAAAATTTGGTATCTTTGGTAGAAAACTTGCTAGTTCGAACTGAAAAAATGTTATCACTGATGAAAAATATTATTTCTAAGAGAAATTTATGTGTGTTTAGTAAAAGTATGTTAGTTTTAAGATAAAATACTGTTACTTTGATGAGAAAATTTGTTAGTGTTAAGTAGTATTCAGGAAGAATGTTGTTACTTTGATGAGAAGGTTTGTTAGTGTTAAGCAAAACTTGCTACTTCTGCCAGAAAAGTTGTTATCACAATAAAAAATTCTTACTTCTAAGAAAAAATTTGGTATCTTTGGTAGAAAACTTGCTAGTTCGAACAGAAAAAGTGTTATCACTGATGAAAAATATTATTTCTAAGAGATATTTGTGTGTGTTCAGTAAAAGTATGTTAGTTTTAAGATAAAATATTGTTACTTTGATGAGAAGGTTTGTTAGTGTTAAGCAAAACTTTCTACTTCTGACAGAAAAGTTGTTATCACAATAAAAAATTGTTACTTCTAAGAAAAAATTTGATATCTTTGGTAGAATACTTGCTAGTTCGAACAGAAAAATTGTTATCACTGATGAAAAATATTATTTCCAAGAGAAATTTGTGTGTGTTAGTTTTAAGATAAAATATTGTTACTTTGATGAGAAAATTTGTTAGTGCTAAGCAAAACTTGCTACTTGTGACAGAAAAGTTGTTATCACAATAAAAAATTGTTACTTCTAAGAAAAAATTTGGTATCTTTGGTAGAATACTTGCTAGTTCGAACAGGAAAAGTGTTATCACTGATGAAAAATATTATTTCCAAGAGAAATTTGTGTGTGTTCAGTAAAAGTATGTTAGTTTTAAGATAAAATGATGTTACTTTGATGAGAAAATTTGTTAGTGTAAAGCAGAACTTGCTACTTCTGACAGAAAAGTTGTTATCACAAACCAAAAATGTTACTTTTAAGAAAAAATTTGGTATCTTTGGTAGAATACTTGCTAGTTCAAACAGAAAACTTTTTATCATAACGAAAAAATTGTTACTTCTCAGAAAAAAAGTATCTTTGACAGAAAAATTTGTTAGTGTTAAGCAAAACGTGCTAGTTCGAACTGAAAATGTGTTATCACTGATGAAAAATATTATTTCTAAGAGAAAAGTGTGTGTGTTCAGTAAAAGTATGTTAGTTTTAAGGTAAAATATTGTTACTTTGATGAGAAGGTTTGTTTGTGTTAAGTAAAACTTGCTACTTCTTCTAGAAAAGTTGTTATCACAATCAAAAATTGTTACTTCTAAGAAAAAATTTGGTATCTTTGGTAGAAAACTTGCTAGTTCGAACAGAAAAAGTGTTATCACTGATGAAAAATATTATTTCTAAGAGAAATTTGTGTGTGTCTTCAGTAAAAGTATGTTAGTTTTAAGGTAAAATGATGTTACTTTGATGAGAAAATTTGTTAGTGTTAAGCAAAACTTGCTACTTCTGACAGAAAAGTTGTTATCACAATAAAAAAATTGTTACTTCGAAGAAAAAATTTGGTATATTTGACAGAAAACTTACTAGTTTAAACAGAAAACGTGTTATCACTGACGAAAAATATTATTTCTAAAAGAAAATTGTGTGTGTTAAGTAAACGTTTGGTGGTATTAAAGAAGAATGTTGTTACTTTGATGAGAAGGTTTGTTAGTGTTAAGCAAAACTTGCTACTTCTGTCAGAAAAGTTTTTATCACAATAAAAAAACTGTTACATCTAAGAAAAAATTTGGTATCTTTGGTAGAAAACTTGCTAGTTCGAACTGAAAAAATGTTATCACTGATGAAAAATATTATTTCTAAGAGAAATTTGTGTGTGTTCAGTAAAAGTATGTTAGTTTTAAGATAAAATATTGTTACTTTGATGAGAAAATTTGTTAGTGTTAAGTAGTATTAAAGAAGAATGTTGTTACTTTGATGAGAAGGTTTGTTAGTGTTAAGCAAAACTTGCTACTTCTGCCAGAAAAGTTGTTATCACAATCAAAAAAACTGTTACTTCTAAGAAAAAATTTGGTATCTTTGGTAGAAAACTTGCTAGTTCGAACTGAAAAAATGTTATCACTGATGAAAAATATTATTTCTAAGAGAAATTTATGTGTGTTCAGTAAAAGTATGTTAGTTTTAAGATAAAATACTGTTACTTTGATGAGAAAATTTGTTAGTGTTAAGTAGTATTCAGGAAGAATGTTGTTACTTTGATGAGAAGGTTTGTTAGTGTTAAGCAAAACTTGCTAATTCTGCCAGAAAAGTTGTTATCACAATCAAAAATTGTTACTTCTAAGAAAAAATTTGGTATCTTTGGTAGAAAACTTGCTAGTTCGAACAGAAAAAGTGTTATCACTGATGAAAAATATTATTTCTATGAGAAATGTGTGTGTGTTCAGTAAAAGTATGTTAGTTTTAAGATAAAATGTTGTTACTTTGATGAGAAAATTTGTTAGTGTTAAGCAAAACTTGCTAGTTCGAACTGAAAATGTGTTATCACTGATGAAAAATATTATTTCTAAGAGAAAATTGTGTGTGTTCAGTAAAAGTATGTTAGTTTTAAGGTAAAATATTGTTACTTTGATGAGAAGGTTTGTTAGTGTTAAGCAAAACTTTCTACTTCTGACAGAAAAGTTGTTATCACAATAAAAAATTGTTACTTCTAAGAAAAAATTTGGTATCTTTGGTAGAATACTTGCTAGTTCGAACAGAAAAATTGTTATCACTGATGAAAAATATTATTTCCAAGAGAAATTTGTGTGTGTTAGTTTTAAGATAAAATATTGTTACTTTGATGAGAAAATTTGTTAGTGCTAAGCAAAACTTGCTACTTGTGACAGAAAAGTTGTTTTCACAATCAAAAAATTGTTACTTCTAAGAAAAAATTTGGTATCTTTGGTAGAATACTTGCTAGTTCGAACAGAAAAAGTGTTATCACTGATGAAAAATATTATTTCCAAGAGAAATTTGTGTGTGTTCAGTAAAAGTATGTTAGTTTTAAGATAAAATGATGTTACTTTGATGAGAAAATTTGTTAGTGTAAAGCAGAACTTGCTACTTCTGACAAAAAAGTTGTTATCAGAAACAAAAAATGTTACTTTTAAGAAAAAATTTGGTATCTTTGGTAGAATACTTGCTAGTTCAAACAGAAAACTTTTTATCATAACGAAAAAATTGTTACTTCTAAGAAAAAAAGTATCTTTGACAGAAAAATTTTTTAGTGTTAAGCAAAACGTGCTAGTTTGAACTGAAAATGTGTTATCACTGATGAAAAATATTATTTCCAAGAGAAAATTGTGTGTGTTCAGTAAAAGTATGTTAGTTTTAAGGTAAAATATTGTTACTTTGATGAGAAGGTTTGTTAGTGTTAAGTAAAACTTGCTACTTCTTCCAGAAAAGTTGTTATCACAATCAAAAATTGTTACTTCTAAGAAAAAATTTGGTATCTTTGGTAGAAAACTTGCTAGTTCGAACAGAAAAAGTGTTATCACTGATGAAAAACATTATTTCTAGGAGACATTTGTGTGTGTCTTCAGTAAAAGTATGTTAGTTTTAAGGTAAAATGGTGTTACTTTGATGAGAAAATTTTTTAGTGTTAAGCAGAACTTGCTACTTCTGACAGAAAAGTTGTTATCACAAACAAAAAATGTTACTTCTAAGAAAAAAATTGGTATCTTTGGTAGAATACTTACTAGTTCGAACAGAAAACTTTTTATCATAACGAAAAAATTGTTACTTCTAAGAAAAAAAAGTATCTTTGACAGAAAAATTTGTTAGTGTCAAGCAAAACTTGGTAGTTCGAACTGAAAATGTGTTATCACTGATAAAAAATATTATTTCTAAGAGAAAATTGTGTGTGTTCAGTGAAAGTATGTTAGTTTTAAGGTAAATATTGTTACTTTGATGAGAAGGTTTGTTAGTGTTAAGCAAAACTTGCTACTTCTGCCAGAAAAGTTGTTATCACAATCAAAAATTGTTACTTCTAAGAAAAAATTTGGTATCTGTGGTACAAAACTTGCTAGTTCGAACAGAAAAAGTGTTATCACTGATGAAAAATATTATTTCTAAAAGAAATTTGTGTGTGTTCAGTAAAAGTATGTCAGTTTTAAGGTAAAATATTGTTACTTTGATGAGAAAATTTGTTAGTGTTAAGCAGAACTTGCTACTTCTGACAGAAAAGTTGTTATCACAAACAAAAAATTGTTACTTCTACGAAAAAATTTGGTATCTTTGGTAGAAAACTTGCTAGTTCGAACAGAAAGTGTGTTATCACTGATGAAAAATATTATTTTTAAGAGAAATTTGTGTGTGTTCAGTAAAAGTATGTTAGTTTTAAGGTAAAAGGTTGTTACTTTGATGCCCACATTTAAAATACATGTGATTTTATTAATAATATTTGATTTTTTAATAAAGTTGGGTGTGAAAAGAATGAGTACTTCCAGTTGTAAAATTGGTTTAGGGGGGTCATTAAGAAAAGAACTTGTTCTGAAAAGATATAAAAAAAGCCTTTTAAAAGTATTGCATGGTGTTGGGGTATTCAAAAAGCCATTAAAGTAGAGTTGTGGGTGAAAAGAATGAGTACTTCAAGTTATAAAATTGGTTTAGGGGGGGACATTAAGAAAGGAACTTGTTCTGAAAAGATATAAAAAAGCCTTTTGAAAGTATTGCTTGGTGTTGGGGTATTCAAAAAGCCATTAAAGTAGAGTTGTGGGTGAAAAGAATGAGTACTTCAAGTTATAAAATTGGTTTATGTTGGGACATTAAGAAAGGAACTTGTTCTGAAAAGATATAAAAAAGCCTTTTGAAAGTATTGGTTGGTGCTGGGGTATTCAAAAGCCATTAAAGTAGAGTTGTGGATGAAAAGAATGAGTACTTCAAGTTATAAAATTGGTTTAGGGGGGACATTAAGAAAGGAACTTATTCTGAAAAGATATAAAAAAACCTTTTGAAAGTATTGCTTGGTGTTGGGGTATTCAAAAAGTCGTAAAATAAAGTTGTGGGTGAAAAAGATGAGTACTTCAACTTGTAAAATTGGTCGAGGAAGGACATTACGTAAAGAACTTGTTCTGAAAAGATATAATAAAGCCTTTTGAATAGTATTGCTTGATGTTGGGGTGTGCAAAAAAGTCGTAAAGTAAAATTGTGGTGAAAAGGATGAGTACTTCAACTTGTAAAATTGGTTTAGGAAGGACATTGCGTAAAGAACTTGTTCTGAAAAGATATAATAAAGCCTTTTGCAATGTGAGGGACCCTTCTGTGTCTCAAGTGCACAAAAAAGTATTAAAAAATGGGAAGGGGGGCTCTTTGGGGGCCCGGGGGTCCTTTGGAGGTCCGGGGGACCTTTGGGGACCCGGGGGGCCATTGGGGGTCCGGGGGCATTTGGGGGCCCGGGGAATTTGGGGGCCTTTGGGGGACTTTGGGGCCCCGGGGGGCATTTGGGAGACCCGGGGGGCCCTTTGGGGTTGGGGTAAGGGGCCCTTTGGGGGCACCAGGGGCCCTTTGGGGATGCCGGGTGGCCATTGTGGGCCCCTGGGGCCATTGGGGGTCCGGGGGCATTTTGGGGGCCGGGGGGGGGATGAGGCCCTTTGGGGTTGGGGTAGGGGGGCCCTTTGGGGGCGCCGGGAGGGCCTTTGGGGGCCCGTGGGGCCTTTGGGGCCCGGGGGGCCCTTTGGGGTTGGGGTAGGGGACCTCACAACATTGTTCAAATGGAACTTGTGTATTATAACGACCACAGAGTTTCGCCCCAAATCTTCTTCTAAATCATCTTCTAAAATCATCTTCTAAAATGTCTCAAACGGTTTCGCCCAAATAATCCCTAAAATGTCTCAAACGGTTTCGCCCAAATAATCTCTAAACGTAATTTCTGCATGTTCCTTTGTTTTGGCATCCCTGCGCTGTCACATTTGAAATTCCCGTGAAACCATTTCCCGTGTTAATCTCCTCATCTGATAGGTATTCCTAGCTACACTATTATGGCTTCGATAGAATATCAATTTATCTCTCTGACCTAAAGATCAGAGAAGCCATATTTAAAAATAGAATATCAATTTTTTCTCTGTCACTAAAGATCATCACATTTGAAATTCTCAATAAACCATTTCGCGCGTTAATCTCTCCGTCTCGAAGGTATTCCTAGCTATACTATTATGGCTTCGAAAGAATATCAATTTATCTCTGTGACCTAAAGATCAGAAAGCCATATTTAAAAATAGAATATCAATTTATCTCTGTCACTAAAGATCAGAGAAGCCATATTTAAAATAGAATTTCTATCTCTTTAGAGTCCCGTATAATTCCTAGGAAACAAGTGATGACATTTCTAATTCCGATGGCTTCGATAGAATATTAAAGAATTTATCACTAAGTCTAAAGACCAGAGAAGCCATATTTAAAAATAGAATTTCTATCTCTTTAGAGTCCCGTATAATTCCTAGGAAACAAGTGATGTCGTTTCTAATTCCGTTAGTGGATCAATAATGCCCCTTAGAAACAACAAATAAATTCCCCTTCATGGATCAATAATTCCCCTTAGAAACAAGAAATAAATTCCCCTTTCATGGATCAATAATTCCCCTCGATTATGCAAATCAATTTCTCAGAAATCTAGTTCCCCTTCGATTATGTAAATCAATCTCTCGGAAGTTCACTTCCCTCTCTTGTCCTAGATCAATACATCTCTTCCCGTTAATGCGCATGTGCAAACTTCGCCCCGGAGTCATTACACCCAGACGAACAACAACAAATACGTTGACCTTGAAAAAGGGGCCGTTGACCCCATTAGACTCGATCAATAGTCCTTGAATAAATTATATTCCGTCAGCGTTAGACTCAATTGTAGATGGCAGCACGGTGTTCGTTCCGCGCTGGTACTGTCATTCCTACTAATATACGTATTAAAAATCTATGAATATAGAAGTTCGTCACGTAAGTTAATTTGTAAGTTACGTATATTTATTACTAATAAAAACTTTCGTAAATAAAATTAAACAAGTTTCGAGAAAGCTATTTAACCAAATGAAAGTAAAATTAATGTGCAAATTTTGTTTTAATTATTCATATACGGTGAGCCAAAATCAAAACCTGTATTAATTCAAAAACTATCAAAAATTAAAGAAAAAAACAAGTTTCTTTAACAGAAAGAAAGGAACGTACGTTAAAACTTAAAAGGAACAGAAATTATTCCGTGTATGAAAGGGGCTGTCTCCTCCTCAACGCCTCGCACTTGACGCTAAAGTTTGACTTTCTCACAACTATTTTTTTTTTAAACAATAAAAACTTTAGCGTAAAGAGCGAGGCGTTGAGGAGGGCACAGCCCCTTTCATATGCGGAATAATTTCTGTTCGTTTTAAGTTTTAACGTCGTTCCTTACTTTCTGTTAAAAAAAACTTGTTTTTTTTTATTTAATTTACTATATGGTTTCTATAGTGATTTCACTATATAGTATTCATTATATAGATCACTATATAGTATTAATTATAGTATATAGTATATATAGTGTTCACTATAATGGCACAATTTTCACCCCTACTACTTTCAAAAAAAATATGTGCTTGATTTAATAATGCTTGACAAATAGTTTAGTAACTACTCCAAACTACATATACTACATATAAACATATACCTTTAACTACATATACATATAAACTACATAAACTACATATACCTTTGCCCAATTATCGTTAGGATACTACGACTGCGGATAATTAACTGTGTTGTATTCGTATATCGGTACTGTACACACTTTTGTGTACAATAAATTTGAAATCAATGACGAACGAAAAGTATTATCCAGACAAAACAGAAAGCTCTTTCGAGTCTTTGGCATCTCTACGATGCCATTTGTAAAGAATACAAATTCCGTTTGCTTTTGCTCAATTAATTCTTCTTTCTTCATTTCATATGCAACATCTCTTGCGCACCACATAGCATTGGTCCAATCTCATGGGATTCTGACATCTTTGCAAGGATTTTTTTTTCGGGAGGTGTTTCAAACAATGATTTTTTTTTGGGGGGGGGGGACACAAAAAACCCTCAAAAAACACCTAACACATTTGTTCAAACAAGTATCGGTACTTTTGTTTCACAAATATTACTCGTACCTTTCTCTGAAAATAATTTTAAAACTGGGGCAAATGCTTTTGCATAGGTTACCAATGCAAATTTAAAACCATTTTAGCCACAAAACGTTTGCATTTTTTTTTTGCAATGTGGCAGTGTCTGAGATGCCATGATTTATAAGATGGTGGACATTTTTTTATTTTAGTTTAACAAGATTACATTGCAACTGTAATCTTTACTCTTAGGTACAGACTAGAATATTGGCCTGATTCAGAGAGAAAATGGGGAAAGACTCGAAAGAGCTTTGTGTTTTGTCTGGATAATGCTCTTTGTTCGTCATTGAATTTTTATCCTTCAGGCTTATGACGAGACTTTGAAAGCGGAGGCATTTCTAGCAACTGCACTGGAACCTCCAAGGAAAGAAGCAATCCAAGCGGCTCTTAAAGAGCTTATATCCATTAAAGCTCTTAATGAAGATGAAAGCCTCACGCCCTTGGGAAGAAGGCTTCTTCCAATACCGTTGCCACCGAGATTAGCGAAAGCAGTTGTCTACTCTGTCATTATGGGGTAATTAATTGTATCTTTCTTGTGGATATTATTGGTTCTTTAATTCTTGTATTGGTCGTTCGGGGCTAGTTGTAGTGATCTAAGATTGTCTGTGTTTGCCGCAAAAAATGAGAAGAACTCAAGGCTAATATTTTGTTGTGTTACATTTTGATTGTCTATTATGATTTTTGAGAAAAACAAGTCCAATATATTTGAATTAGCAACGTTAAAATTTGTTTGTTATTGATACAACTTTCATGACTTTTTGTTTTCTCAACCAATTCTTATAATGACCCCCCCGCCCCTTACAAAGAAAATATAAAGATCTAGTTAAAATTGAAGCAATATTTTAGGCTTGTGTTCTAGCAATACATCCCGACTTGTCAGAGGTAATAAAACTTTAGAGAATTTTATTTTTAAATATTAATTATCAAAATTTGATTGACTACTTTCTATAAGATTTTGCTTTTTTTCTATTTTGAATGTTGATTATTATAAAATGTAATAATGTAGTAACATACCCTTTATACGCTTGTGCTGAAAATTTTCTTTTCCCTACCTGGAAGTATCTTACTATTAGAAGAGACTGAAGTTAAAATATGTTTGACTCTTAATAGCAAGGCCGTATCCAGGGGGGGGGGTTATGGGATTAGAACTCCCTCCCCCCGAAACGTTTGTCCGACTCGTAAAAGTGTGACAAAATGTTAACCAATTTTTAATGCGTTTTAAAAAAAATGTTTAGTTGTCCCCCCCCCGAAAAAATTCTTTTGTAAACCTCCCACCCTGAAAAAAGTCTTTGATACGTCTCTGCTTAATAATTATTTTTTTTTCTTGCTATTTGAATTTCAGATGCTGCTTTACATTCATTGGCAAGGTCTCTGCCTCCGGGGAAAAATTTTTTGATTAGTATCATATATGCTTGTAACATTCAACAAAATTAACCCTTGTGAAAGGGTGTAAGTATAATTATTACTTTTTCGATCAATTTTATTAATTGTTATTTTACTCCGAATCTTACCCTTGAGGGCGCATGTAAATTATTATTGTTTAGTCTTTACAATTGTTCTAATTGTTCTCAAATAAAAACCGAAGAAGAGTATATTAAGAAATTAAGATCCACCCAAGGGGATCTTAATGTTTATGTTTACATAGCTCTACTCAAATTCAGGCCTTGGGTTGGTGGGTCTAGGGATCCTCCATCTGAAAATACATGCTACGAAAAGTGACGATTTAGTCTTAGATTCTGATAGTACCGACCATCGTGCGTCAACGAACCTATAGACGACGTCAGGAGGGCTAATTGGCTAAACTTTATGGGCCAAAGGGGGCTGGTTTTGACTCTGAATTCACCTGCTTCAAGGAACCTACTTTTGAACTGCGCAATAATAAAGTGGCAACAACAGGCCTCTGAGTTCTTGAACGAACCCAACAGTGGTTCCAGCACCTCCTTTGAATGCCTCCACACCTGCCTGTAAAGATCATGTTGGACGGTGGTCCAACATTCTGGTATGACAGACCAGAATATCGCGATGTCAAACATTGGACTTGGCGAAGCACAAGCGTCCTTCAGAGATAGAGGTTGATGGAAGAGGCAAATTTGAATTCCTGCACCGAATAGGCAAAATTTAATTTAAAGTTTCAGTTTTCACTTTGCAGAATTTAAAGTTTCAGTTTTTATTCAGTCTACCATTTTTTTTACTTTTCAAGATTTAAATAACTATTTTTGAAATTTCGTATCTTTTTTTTATCCTTTTTTCAATCCTTTTTTTTGGCCAAATGCTGGCAGAAGAGATAAAATAAGCGAGTCATTAACTAGCTCTATGTCAGTATTAGCTATTGTCGGCATTAGCTATTGGTTCCTGTCCATAGGTGCCGCCAGGAAGCAGTGAGGTGATGGTTCCCCACATGAAATAATAAAATATATAAAAATTGTTATATAATTACATTTAAACCCCGATAAAAATATAATTCTGCTGTAATTGATGCCTCCCCCTCTCGGAGAATTTCCTGGTGATGCTCTTGTTTTAGGTGGTCCTCTTCTATAAGATTGGTCTTTAGGCCTCTAATGTAATATTTTGACTTAAAATGTGTTTATTTTGTATTTTGACCACCCATCCCTCAGAAAAAAATTCGCCTGATTCCCTTTTCTTTCTTTTCTTTTCTTTCTTTTCTTTCTTTCTCCTTTTTTCTTTAATATCACAATCTGCTGTTGGCACTATCTGCTATCTTGACGTTTGATGTGATTTTTCGTTTTTGTTTCCGTTAGTTTGGATTTTAGTTATTCATCGATAGTAGTTTCTGTTTGTTTTAAGTATGAGTTATTATATGACTTAATTTCTGCTCATCCTAGGATTTTATATAGCTAATTACTTTTCTGTGAAAAAACCCTTTTAGGAAATAATTTAAAAAATTAGTTTATTTTGCTTTTAATGGAAATTTTCCATTATTAGTTGATATTAAGAATTAGTTGATTTGTAGGTTGTTTTTTCAGTTTTTGGGCTTTAGAATAAAAATTTTAAATTGAATTTTAAAAATCTACGAAATTTTCTGTCGTCTGTAGGGTTGAAGCCATCCTAACCCCCATCCTGTGAATATAAACGCACCTTAGTCAGCCATTTACAAATCTCTATGTTACATTTTGTTTCAATCGTTTGTTAGCCCGTTGCCAATTATGAACATTACCCAATGCTCACAAGTATGTTTCTGTGGAAAAGGTGGGCATTTATGTTCTTGGTTGTCATTTTGTTTAGGAGCTCTTAGGAATTATTTACCAGACTAATATTCCCAAAGTTTTACAAGAGTATCCTCTGGCAACGAGTATCTGAGCTAATCAAAAGATGCTATTTGCCCCAAAGTTTTCAGTTTATCTGCAATACCTCCAAAATGTCTCGGGGGATCGGGTTGAAACTTTCATGAATTTTTTTTTAAGAGGGGGTGGGATGGGGTCGAGGAGACTTGAGATTGTTGATTGTGTGAGGGAGCAGAGGTAAATTGAAAGGTTGTATGTCCAGGTCCTTCAATCAAGAGCTTAATCAAATATCCCAATGTCAAATATTTGCAGTCTTGTGAACAGTTTGGGGATGTAGATGAAATTGTCCGTACTGCTGGTGAAAGGAGAGGGTCGGGGCCAAGGGGTTTTCAGATCTCGTGCCGGGGGAAGGGAAAACAGACTAAACTATAGCATTGGGTGTAATACTTTGCACTGCTATTGTTATTATTTGTTTTCCTGTATTTACTTGCTTATCTGTGTCTTGCTTATCTTTTTTATATTTTCTTTACTGAGCAACCGAGACATTTCAGAATAGTATATATAGTCCAGCAAATTTAGCTAAAATCTACAGCTAAACTTTCTTCTGTGAAAGTTGAACCTTTGCTTGATGATTACCTTAGACCTTAGGGTATCATGAAGAAGCTGCCAATCATTCCTCTAATTTGCTTCTTTGATGACATTCTCCAATTGAGGCTTGATGGGAGTGTGGAGATATCAAAAATCGTTGTAATAGCTACTCTCGAGGGTGTTTCTCTGTCTACCTCCACGACGGATTTCTTTTGGTTTCCAATGTATTGGTTCATTTAGACTCTACAGTTATGTCTTCGTAGAACAGGATTATACATCTCCGTCGGCAGATTCTGCAGCCGTCGGATATTCAAGATTCGTAGGTAAATCTTTTCGTTTGAGAGGGCTAATGATCAACTATGCTCAAGGTATCTCATATCATCAAGGTGTCTACCATTGTTACAGGGGAAAATATAAACAGGGGAAATTCACCCACAATGCGCTAGCCATGAGTGGCAAGGGGTACCTGATCTTCAGAGCCAGTACTAATTCAAATTCAAATTCAAATTAATTTATTTAGCATAAAAAAAATACAAACAAATTTACAGCGGCCATCTACAAAAACCCGAAGGTTTGTTTACGATGGCTGCAAATCCATTATTATAAAGCTCTACATCCACATAAAAACTATCTCTTTATGGGGAAAAATCAGCACTTGAACTAAATCAACATAAAGAACATCTCCTACTCTAAAAGGATTACACTCTAGAAATCGCAAGTGAGAAATATCACACATCATCCTTAAAACATCCACTCAAAAAAAAAAAAAAAAAAAAAAAAAAAGCAACAACAGAGGTAAAAAAAAACAAAAAAAAAACGCAACGCAATTTCTTTCTCCCACCTCGTCTCGCTCCTTAAATTGTCTATTCTTATGGTACGATGGGGGCTTTATTTGCTTAAGGTGTCTGACTCCCCTCCTCTTGGTATGATTTTGGCAGCCCATACTGGCTTCAATCCAAACAACCTCGGCTGCGTATTCCGCAAAATACCCTATCTCATGGTCAGACACAGGATAAGACGACCAGTAGCTTTAAGGTGACTCAAATTAGCAGTAGTTGACCCTCATTTGTGCCTACTTCTCTCAGGGGCTTTACAGGAAGGTCACCACAACCATCCCTAGCTAAATTATTAGTTTTGATCCATTACTTTTTTATATAGTGCCAACAAAGGAAAGACAATTGAAAAAACTTTTGAACTTATTTCATTTTCCACTCTCTTCGCAAACCAGAAATTTTGCGGACAGAATAAGTTTTTTACATTGCAATTAATGATAATATAATGTTACGATCATAATGCAATTAATAATATGCAGTTGTGTTGGGATTAAAAATTGATATACAATTACAAATAGATCTAATTACATTGGTTACACAATTAGATACGATTACATAATGATGTTCTAATAAATGTAATGATAATATTTAGTGATAAAATAATGTTTGCGACTTGAAGTTCACCTTACGAATAAAATCATGAGTAAGAGAGAAAACAAAAAGGATAATAAAAGAGAAAAAATGGGAAGGAAACTCATATATGGGTTTAAACATGAGGTAACCAGATAAAAACCACCAGCTTTTTTTTAATACTTATTAAAAAGTCCCACCTCTTCTCCTCTTGGTGACATAATAATCTTTTTAACTTAATTTCAAACTTTAATGTCACCTACACTAATTTAAAAACTTTTTTTTATTTTTTAATTGGGGTAGCCAAACATAACTGATGAAGACAAGGTATACTACAAAAAACCACCAGCTTTTTTTTTAATACTTATTAAAAAGTCCCACCTCTTCTCCTCTTGGTGACATAATAATCTTTTTAACTTAATTTCAAACTTTAATGTCACCTACACTAATTTAAAAACTTTTTTATTTTTTAATTGGGGTAGCCAAACATAACTGATGAAGACAAGGTATACTACAAAAAACCACCAGCTTTTTTTTTAATACTTATTAAAAAGTCCCACCTCTTCTCCTCTTGGTGACATAATAATCTTTTTAACTTAATTTCAAACTTTAATGTCACCTACACTAATTTAAAAACTTTTTTTTATTTTTTAATTGGGGTAGCCAAACATAACTGATGAAGACAAGGTATACTACAAAAAACCACCAGCTTTTTTTTTAATACTTATTAAAAAGTCCCACCTCTTCTCCTCTTGGTGACATAATAATCTTTTTAACTTAATTTCAAACTTTAATGTCACCTACACTAACTTAAAAACTTTTTTTTATTTTTTAATTGGGTAGCCAAACATAACTGATGAAGACAAGGTATACTACAAAAAACCACCAGCTTTTTTTTTAATACTTATTAAAAAGTCCCACCTCTTCTCCTCTTGGTGACATAATAATCTTTTTAACTTAATTTCAAACTTTAATGTCACCTACACTAACTTAAAAACTTTTTTTATTTTTTAATTGGGGTAGCCAAACATAACTGATGAAGACAAGGTATACTACAAAAAACCTCCAGCTTAGGTCCAACCTTTGTTGTATTGTATCCACGTTGTTGAAATATGAAATGCAAAATTCGGTCTCATTTCTTGCGTAGATTGAGTGAACATATTCTCTCCATATTGATTGATTAACTGCTAAGCATTATCCAGTGAGAACACCTTTTTTGGCAAAGGAACAACTAATGCTTAAGGGGTCTAGTGATCTTAAACCTTTATAATTCCGTAAATAATTTATTTCCTGAGTTTTGTTAATCTGATGACGATCGGATGCCCTTCATACTACCACTGCTACTCCTACTACAAACTCCCTACACCACGAAACCACTTGAGGCCAAAACAGCCATCGAGACTTCTCCTCCAGCCCAACCTATTCAAAACTTAACTCCATACCCTCTCGCATAAAGTTCCAATTTCTTTTAAATTCTTCCTTATGATCCCCCTCCACCATATTTGGGTACGATCTGCTTTTCAAGCCCAAGATAAATGGCCAAAAAGAACAATTTTTGGCAATACATTATCCTTTATCCAGAAAATGTGCCCTAGTCATCTCAACCTTTATTATATTGTTAGCTTATTATATTATTACTGTATGCTTACTTATTTTTTATATAATTAATATAAATAATATTTGTATAGTACAAACAATATTACATTATTATATTATTTACTTATTGTATTATATTAAATTTATTGCATTTTTAACCTTTTTTATATTGTAATCTTAAACTTTATTTTATTATTGACCTAGAAAGCGGGATTGAACCACATTTTTGTTTTATAAAGCTTATAGTTTGACATACGGTTAGTCAAAGCGGCACCTAAATTTATATGTTGACAATATTTCTAGGAAACATTTTATTTTGCTATCCTACTTCTACATTTTCATTGCTTCCACCATCTCTGCTAATAATACTACCTGTGTAAGTTGAGCCGTCTACTTGATCGATCTTCTCGTTGCCCAACATCACATATTCACCCTCATTTATTCCTAGTCTATGTGACTTAGTCTTCTTACCATTAATTTTCAAACCTATTCTTGTACCCTGATTTCTCAAAGCTTCCGGAAACTCATTCATTTTGCTACTTAGATCAACCGTATAATCAAAATCTAAGAGAGATGCACCTTCCTATTTGATTCCTTGCTATCTTATAGTGTTTGCCGTGTTGCTTAGGATGAAGCACATAAAAATAATCCATCTAAACAGAGAAAGGACACAACCCTGCTCAACTCCTGATTCAACACCAAACGAGCTAATAACTTCAATTCCTACCCTAACTGCAGCAATGTTGTTCTCGTATACAGCGCTAATCACCCCGATGTACTTATCTGGTATGCCCTACAAGGGTAGGACACCACTAAAGCTCTTCTATTGGCTGAATCTAATATTTGTGCATAATCTATAAGACTAAGGACTGAAGGAGTCTTATGATTCATTCACTCTCCAATGCTAATCTACAAGTAAAAACTAAAATCACATTGTTCATCTCTTAAGATATTGTCTACAGCATCTTTTGGTTTAATAAGTATCGTTATGCTGAATATTTTGCTTCCTATAGAAACCAAGCTAATGGCTCTGTGATGACCGCACTCACTTTTATCATATTTCTTACAAAGGGATTTAATTTGAAGTTTCCTAAAATTACTAGGTACTTCCCCTTTTTCAAAAATCCAAATTCATAATCTTCAATTTTTTATTTTCAACTTCGCAACCACTATATTTAAAAACTTCATTTACCACTTTATCAGCTCCTGATATCTTATTTTTTTAATCCTTTTGGTACTTTTGCTACTCCTTTTCGCAAAATAAATTCTCCTTTACTTCCAAATTGTCAAAAAAATTCATTCTTTTTTAAATAATTTCCTACAACTTAATCAGGGTTTAACTAATTTTCAAAACGCTCTGTCCATTTCTCTTCTCTAATGGATGCCCCATTCCTATCTTTAAATGAGGCAAGTACCGCCTGGCAAGAATACTCTCATACATGTTCGGTAATTTGCCAAGAATGTTGGGGAAAGGGGGCAAGTTTTTTTTTTATTTCTGCTTTTACGAAGAGTCAAAAAACAAGTATTTTCAGATTTTAGGGAAATACAGTTTTATGTTTTTTTAGTTCTAGAAATGAAAACGCTAATCAGTTATTTCAAATATCTAGAAAGGGTGAAGTTGCCCCCAACCCCAATTGCCTACCCTACTCTAATAATATTTTCAATGTTACAAGATACTTTCTCTCTCTTTCTGAAACCCAATCTCTTGTTCCCGATTATTGGACAATATATAGAAAATTTCCTTTTCCTTCTATTTACTTGTGTCTGTAATTAGTCACTTAGAAATGTAAGATCTTTTCCGTTTTCTACTTTTAATTGTCGTTTTTTAATTACTTGTCTTATCCTGTCTGATATTATTAAAAATTTCATTTGGTACTATCTCTCTTGTTGGGCACTTAAAACAGTTCGGAACAGTAAATATATCCCAGGAAATTTAGGTAATGTGACAATAATCGGGTTTCTAGTTCCCAGAAATTGGGAGATTTTAGTGTAGCAATATCTTGAGTCAGTAAGATTGCGATGGATATGTTTTTGCTGCATTTGTTATCAGGAAAATTCGTTAGAAACCAAAAGCTACAGGCCATATTATTGCCTATTTTTCTGTTGAGCTTCTAAATTTTACATAAGATGTTCTTAATATGTTTATGTTTTTTATTTGTTTATGTTTTTTTAAACAATTTAAATTATTTTAATAGTTAATTTAATTAATTAATTAAACAATTGAATTAATTTTAAATTATTTTTCCCCCTTGTGTGCTGGACGTGCGATCCTCTGTCCGTAAGGGCAGGGGTTTGAGTCCTTTCGTCGCGGATTATTTAGTTTAGAACGAGGGTCAGCGGTGTGACTCTTTAAGGTCAGCCAAGGTGGACCAAGCTCCAAATGGTTACTTGGAGAAATCTGGGGGGAAAACACGGAAAGCGCCGAATGATTTGCCCCCAACTATGTATTGCACTCCCGGACCGAATGCAGGGAATCAGGAGATTGGTACCTGCGCTACGCTGACCATTTCCTGCACGCGAAAACTTTTTTAGTTAAGAACGTATATTTTGCAGCACACATCATTACATAATTAAACTGAGCGTTGAAAATGTTCTTGAAATTATATCGAAAGAAATGACAGATACTGCTATAAGACGAACACAAATTAAAATTAATAGTCAAGTCAAGCTTAAAGGAACAAAAATTACCGCTAACTGGAGTAGAGCTTCTGCCGCCTGAACATTCAGGACGCTACAGCGTCATTTGCGCTTTACTTTAACGATTTGTGTTTTGAGCCGTGAGTTTTTTATTTGTCATAATGCCAACAACACCGCAACCAAAAAAAGAAGATAATATCACAAGGCTAACCAAGTCTTACTAATAACAGTGGTTTTACGCCCCTCCCTCTCAGAACTTCGAATCTGCTTCGATTGTCATTTGCCTTTTATTGAAAGTGACATGTATTTTGAACAGTTGAGTTTAGCTTTAAAAAAAAAAGATTACAAAAAAATTAAATAATAAATCACCATAATTAACATAGCTGACCATCTAATGGTATAAACTATCCAAGTATTTCCTTCTCTCTTTTCATTTCTATTTTCCTATTTTTAATTGTCAGTACTGTATATTTCTGAATCTGTTTACTATCCCTGAAAAGCTGCTACGTTGATAATTTTGGAGACCACACTGCCTTTCCATGACGATAAAATAAAAGTTCAAAATAGGGATAAAATCCTTTTTAATAGACAGTGTATAATAAAATTCAAAAAAATACCAGATATTTCGGTCACATATACAGTGACCGTCATCAGTGATAAAACTATATATGTGACCGAAATATCTGGTATTTTTTTGTGAATTTTCTATGCACTGTCTATTAAAAAGGATTTTATCCCTATTTTGAACTTTTATTTTATCGCTGCTACGTTGTTGTTTCTATAGTAGACTATGTTGTTGTCCCGTGTTTTTCTTACAAGTAAGTAAGAATTATTGCAACACACAGGAAGGAGAGAGGGAGCAGGCAAAAATTTTCCAAATCTGAGGCTGCTTAAAAGGACCTCATATCTGAAAAATTGGGAAAATAATCTAAAAATTCAGTCGTTTCGGATATTTTCAACTCGACTTTCTCACATTCGATTAAAGATGTAGCTTGTCCGTATTATAATTAGAAAATTACGGGTAGATTTTGGGCCAGTCCTTAGCCTCGGAATCTCGAGATTCCGAGATTCGAGATTTCAAATATTTAGTCAATTGTTTTATTCCGAAGTTGTGTATTTTCTAAGACATTACAATAAACGTGTACAATACGGATCGGACAATAGGCTGTCAAGTTGCTGAATCGCGTCAACATGTTCTCAGTGGATGATAAATTACTCGATCTTAATAACTCAATAAGAAATGTCTTTTCACATTTCCAATCTCCTGTTTTTATTTATTTTTAATACTCATTATGTCTGATTTTCTGTCTTCATTATTATCTTTATATATAAGTTGTGTTCTGTGCTTATATGTATTTTATATTGTGCACTTATATACTGTCTCCCACTACCATTTATTTCTTAAGTTTTAATGTCTTTGATGATCTATTATTTTACTTCTAGACAGTGGTGTCGATGGCGGGGGGTTGTGCATCTGCCTCTACCTCCTAAGATTTTCTACTCTCTCTGCTAGGTTTGAAAAATGCCTTTTTTTTTGGTATTTTTATTGTTAAATGGAAAAATTGAAAACCAAAAACATTACCACTCCTAGTAGATTTTAAAAAATACATTTTCGTCCCTCCATCCATATATTTCCATGATGTGAAACCACTCTTCAACTAACTTTGATTATGTACTATTTTAATTCTAAGCAGTGGTGTCAATCGGGGGGGGAGGGCTTTGTATCCTCAACCCAAAATTTTTTTTGCATCTTCCCATAGATTTGAACTGTACCTTTTTTTTGGTATTTCCATTAGAAAGTGTTTTTCTTGGATACTTTCATGGACAAAAAATTAAAACTTCTTCAAAATCCCCCCCCCCCTCATAGATCTTGAAAAGTGCATTTTCGTCCTCAACTCCTAAATTTCTGTGAATTGACACCACTGTTTCTAAATCACCTTTCTAAAAACTACTTTCTTCTGTTTAATTACTTACTCAAACATCTGTTACCTTTCCTTTTTCTCACCCATAGTCTTCTTCTTTATTACTTCTTCGTATAGTTCTAATCTAATATCCCCGGGAAGTCACTATATTATTGTTTTTTGGTATTTTGTATTACCGCCGCGTGTTTTTCTCATGAATACGATAGTCTTACCTTTAAATATGGTTTTCTCACTCGTATTTATTTCCTTAGGAATTATTAAACGTCTGTGGGAATAGTTTTTCGTGGAATCCTGGTGTAATAAATCATTCCGAATGTAGGAAGTGGGATTTCAAGGCTTTTCTAGAAATGACACTGAATTAAGGGAAATAATTCTTTGAAAATTCCTTTCTCTACCCTAATCCATAGAATTAGAGCTTTGGGTCACAATTAGACTAAGGAGATGTAGATGAAGCTTTGCGTGCCTATTTGAATTCAACTTCCACTTTTTGCAGCATTTTTAACTTTTCAACTTTTTGTGTACTATTTTGAATAGGCTAGCTTATTTAAAAAAAGATATTAGACAATTTTCTTTGGGGAGGAGGGGGCCCGAAGCCTAAAAAAATATGCTATAGGTCTGAATTTATGAACTTTGCTTCGAGTTATTGGACTAGGGGTGGGTCCAACTCTTATGTAGAGCCATAATCACAATCTCACAATCTGTTTTTTTTTTTCGAAATCACGCATGAAACAATTCTTTGGAATTTCTTTTTGAATCTCTCGAGAGTCTCTCTTGAGAGATTTTTTTTTAAAAATCCTTTGAAATCTCTGTAGTTTAATTCTCCTCGGGATTACAAAATAGGTTTGTAACTCGGAAAAGTGAGATAAAAATAGATAACATAGTTTAAAAGGGTAGTCATACCCAATAGAACTGGTGGATCCACGGGGCTGGGGGGACTCTGCTCCCCTCCCCCAAGATTTTTTTTCTGGCGCCCTCATTCCTTGTTTTTTCCTGTTTTTTACTCTTTTTAATAAATGTGTAAATTAGGTCAATTATTGGTGCCCTTGTCACATTGGCACCCCCAAGATTTTGCTTATTCGCGCCCTTGTCACATTAGCCCCCCCCCCCATGATTTTGCTCTAGATCCGCCCCTGCTCAATAGCATGTTTTAAGCTGATTAATTTTGCGATATCATAGTCAGAATTCTCTTCACTCTTTTCACTTCTTTTCTTTACTTGCTTTCTTCACTTTTCACATGATTCTTAAGTTTTTGTTCTTTAGTATGTCATTGTTTAAACCTCCAATTAAAAATCTCAAGCTAAGAATTCATGTTTAAAACCTTTCTTCTACTAAAAATATATATATTTAATTTCGAAATTTAGAAACTATATATATATTGTATATTTAATTTGAATTATAGGCTTTAACTCAATTTCATTGATTTTACCCAGTTCAAATGGAAAACATCTAGCTAGGTAATCCGTGTGGGATTATCAAAAGGTTTGTATAAAACCTTCTATTTTCTGAGAACCGGGTGCTGGTGCACAGGCCGTGCTGTTTGTGAGAGAATAAAAATAGTTAGCACTGAGCTTCTTTAAAACCATCACCAAGTTCACACGTGTGATATACATTTCAAGCCAAATTACTTGACGTATGCTAGAAACAGGAGTCTTTTACCAACAAGGGGGTAATTTACTCCTTATGTATCCATATCTCTTTCTTTGAGCAGGTATTTCCTTATTACCTAGTTTTTCCAATTCCTAACATTTTGCTTATTTTCCCGTAGAGAGCGTAAAAAATTACCCATGCCATTTAAACATTTGCCTCTCAATTACTTGGACTATCCGTCTTGGCTTTTTCTACAATTAGCCATGTCTTTTTGCCTACTGCAAAATACTTGATTTTCCCTTTCCGTTTTTCACTATTATTTTCAATCTTAACAGTTAGGGATGGATGCAGAATTTGTGTTTGGGGGGAAAGGCATCAACGAAACTTAGTTTCATTACTGGTATTATTGCCTCTCTGCCCCTTTAATCAATGCTACTTTTGCAATTCTATCGGGTGACAAGTACCCCCCTGTGTCCCTGGATCAGCCCGTGTCCAGTGTCATATTGTTTTTACCTTTGAATGCTGTTCCTATGCCGAGCTAGCTATACTCTTATGCCTAGAGCTGGCCTGGTGCGTGTTTATGCATCGAAGTTTAGCCAAAGTTTAGCCAAGCAGGAAGTTTAGGAAATTTAGCCAAGCAGCAGTTACAACGCTGCTTACGAGTCCCGCTTATTAGCGAAGATGAATTACACGGACACTGCACAATTTTTAATCCGAGACACCAAGTTCCAGACCCTGGTACTGTAGTTTTGGCTGCAATTTGTGCTAGCCAAATATTTAATCCCCTCTATGGCTCAATATTGTATGATTCGTCTTTGATCTCATTATCCCTCTCTTGTTTTGTTTTCAAGAGCTTGATTTATATGACCAAACCGTCAAAATTCAGTTAAACCTTCATAGTTGCGACAGTACAAAGATTAGGAGAAACAAATGGGTTTGGAACTAAATTGGATTTTTGAGATGAATCAATTCAATACATATTTTCTAAGTCATCAAAGTCCTGTTATAAGCATCTCCAAGTAAAAGCACAAACTTAATTGTAAAACTGAAATAAAAACAGTAGTTGTATTTAATTTTTGGACAAAGTATCAAAGGTTTTGGTGTCCAAAATAAAATGTATTTAATTAGGTGTTTATTTCAGCTGGTAAAATAATGTAATATTATTCTACCCTGTATGTCATTTCTTTGTTTTTTAGGTGGATATCTAAATTTTCTACTTTTTTGTATTTAGTATATTAGTAGGTTTAGTATATATCTAGATTATCTACTTTTTTGTATTTAGTATATTAGTAGGTTTAGTAGATATCTAGATTTTCTACTTTTTTGTATTTAGTATATTAGTAGGTTTAGTAGATATCTAGATTTTCTACTTTTTTGTATTTAGTATATTAGTAGGTTTAGTAGATATCTAGATTTTCTACTTTTTTGTATTTAGTATATTAGTAGGTTTAGTAGATATCTAGATTTTCTACTTTTTTGTATTTAGTATATTAGTAGGTTTAGTATATATCTAGATTATCTACTTTTTTGTATTTAGTATATTAGTAGGTTTAGTAGATATCTAGATTTTCTACTTTTTTGTATTTAGTATATTAGTAGGTTTAGTAGATATCTAGATTTTCTACTTTTTTGTATTTAGTATATTAGTAGGTTTAGTAGATATCTAGATTTTCTACTTTTTTGTATTTAGTATATTAGTAGGTTTAGTAGATATCTAGATTTTCTACTTTTTTGTATTTAGTATATTAGTAGGTTTAGTAGATATCTAGATTTTCTACTTTTTTGTATTTAGTATATTAGTAGGTTTAGTAGATATCTAGATTTTCTACTTTTTTGTATTTAGTATATTAGTAGGTTTAGTAGATATCTAGATTTTCTACTTTTTTGTATTTAGTATATTAGTAGGTTTAGTAGATATCTAGATTTTCTACTTTTTTGTATTTAGTATATTAGTAGGTTTAGTAGATTTCTAGATTTTCTTCTTGTTGGTATTTATTTTGTAGAAAAAATTCTTTCCTGACCATGCCGCCTTACGGGGGAGACTTTGTTAAAATTGATTATTTGTGTTATGAATTTATTGTTATTAATCTATATTATTGCATTATTATGAAGTGGAAATAAAATCGTATCTTTTCTTCTATAGCAGAGGATGTTGACTGGTGTGATGTAGAGTCAACTGTCCGGTTGGTATTAACTCTACAATTAATGTTCAATATCCCATGAAGACAATTCCTCTCAAAAGCAAAAATTCTCTTTTCTTGCTAATGTATTAGATTTTGTGCTCAGAGTCGCCAAATTTGCATGAAAGGTTCACCAAACATAAACAGAACTTATAAGCACATATGATAAATATGATGATAATTTTAAATCCTTGAAACAAAGTTCTAGAGTCTAGAAATGGAGGTTTAGCTGTTAGTTGCTTTATTGAAGAACCCAATTTTTATGTGCAAAGAGGATATGCCTGGGTATAGGTGTCCTGCCAGATATATGTCAGTGCATTGACGACAAGGTAGATGTTCCTGTGGACGATGCTTATTAATAGTATCATGAAATTTTTAGAATTCATGATTATGGGGGCACCAGCGAAACTCAGGTTCTCCGATGGTATTTGTCGCTACTCTGGTACTATAATAAGTGGAGTTGACCTTCTGGAAGGAGGGCATGTGCCCCATCCCCTGAATCCACCCATGGGTAGTGCATTTTTTCAGGCCCTGAAGAGTAATTTGAATTGTTTTCTACTATTGATGATAGTAAGAAAATTATTCCTTACTATCATCAGCTTATAATCTTTAAAGTTGAAATAACTCATTAATGTATCAGAATAAGCCATTTTGCCCAATATCTTATCGGTATTGAAGTAGCGAAGCTCAATAGATATCGTAATGAATAATTCTTCGTCTGGAGACACAGACAGTGACATTTCCAGACTCTTCTTGAAAGATACACTTCAGGGAAAAAGATCTTAGAACATTTCCCTTCCTGTCTCAATCTCGGGGATTAGAATAGGCGTGTAATTTTAAGTATTGGATGTAGATAAAAATGTAATTGGCACGTATAAAGATCAAGTAAGGATTAATACGAAGATGAAATTGATGGTAATCCTTCGTGAAAAGTTTGTAAATTTTTTCTAAAGTCTTACTAAAATATGTTGAATAAACAAAATTCGCTCATTTTTACCAAATGGCTGCTGGGGATTCACAAATAATTCAATATGGTTCAATTCTTTCTTATTCGTAATTCTTAAACGTAAGCATTTAGAAGCTAAAAGGTAAGATCAAGTTTTGTTTCTTAGAAGCAAAACAATTCTTAGAAGCAAAACTGTCGAACGTACGAACGTACGTCAAAAATGACGCTATCATAATAATAGTACATCTTGATAGATGTTTGGTTTACTACTATATTGATGATGAATAATGTTTAATGATTTTAGCACCATCTAGATCCATAGTGCTTTTTTTTTTTTTTTTTTTTTTTTTTTTTTTTTTTTTTTTTTGTGTAAATAATACTAACAGGACATACCGTCTTATTTAAATTTCATGTGGTGAACAATCGTAAGACACTAAAAAAGAGGCATGGTTATTTATATATATATATATATATACATATATATATATAAATATATCTCTATATCTCTATATATATATATATATATATATATATATATATATATATATATATATATATGTATATATATATATATATATATATATATATATATATATATATATATATATATATATATATATATATATATATATATATATATATATATATATATATATTATATATATATATATATATATATATATATATACATATATATATATATATATATATATATATATATATATATATATATATATATATATATATATATATATATATATATATATATAGAAAATCCGCCTGATTTTTGAAAAAGGGGAGAAGCACCCAAAGTCAAGGGATCTTACTGAAATCATATCATCTGATTCAGCGTATCCGAGAAGTTCCTATTGCAGAAGTTTCAGGCTGCCATTTGCAAAAATGTGGAATTTTGTATTTTTTGTCAAAAGAAAGATCACGGACGCGTGTTTTGTTTTTTCCCCAGGGGTGAACGCATTGAACCAATAGTCCTAGAATGTCGGCAAAGGGCTCATGTGAACGGATATTAAAAGTTCTAGTACCCTTTTTAAGTGACCAGAAAGATTGGAGGACAGCTAGCATCCGATCAAAATTTTGAGATAACCATTTTGTTCAGCATAACCGAAAGGCCCAATAACTATGCCTTTGGTGATAACGTAACCCCCCACATTCCCTGGGGAAAGGCTTTTAAGTTACAAATTTTGCTCGTTTTTAACGTATAGTGAATTTTTTGCTTGAGCGATTTTTCATGGGGAGGGAAGTTTATGGGGATGACTTTTCCAGGGGAAAATTTTACACTCGGAGAGAATTCCTGAATTTGTCAGGATTCCTATACGAATTTCTTTTTATTAGTCTTATTTTTCTCTTTGCCGCCTAAATTTTACACGTGGAAATGTTAGGGAGAATTGCCCAGGGGGAAATTTTAACCGGTTAGAGTTGTCAAGAGTATCTTTCCATAGGAGGGATTTTACACGGGAAAAATTTGCCAGAGAGAATTATCTGTGGAAGCCAATTCATAATGGGGGGGGGGGGGGGGGGGGTTCGCGGGAAAACTTTTCCACGGAGTAGGGTATTTTCGGCATGATTTAAAAACAATCTTTCCAAATGAAAGTTTTTCAAATGAAGGTCTTTCAATTGAAAGTACGCTAAGAAAAAATTTTGACCTGGAACCGTCCGAAAAGAATTTTTTTTGTGGGAGATTTTCAGCTAGAATGAAATTGTAATGAGAGGAATCTTCCTGGCGGGGGGGGGGGGGGTATTTTACGTGGGAATAACTTTCCATGGAGAGATTGTCCGTTGGGAGAAGAAATTTTCCATGGAGTGGGGGCCGAATTTCCCCTCATTAATTAAAAACAATCAGAAATTAAATAATAAAAAAAATTTCAACTGAAAGTAAAGAGCGACATTAAAACTTAAAACGAACAGAAATTATTACTTATATGAGGGGGGCTGGCCTCTCCTCAATACCTCGCTATTTATGCTAAAGTTTTACTTTTTGTCCGAATTCTTTAAGAACGAATCCTGAAAAACACGGGTCGTTTAATTAGAATAATAAGGTTTTTTAAATGTTCTAAAAAAAACAAAAAATTAGCGCGAAGAGCGAGGTATTGGGGACAGGCCAGCCCCCCTCATACAAGTAACAATTTCTGCTCAATTTAAATTTTGATGTTTAAGTTTGTCCTTACTTTCAGTTAAAAAAACTTTTTTTTTTTATTTTAATTATCATATTAAGGATGTAAGGGATAAAGTACATCACTGCAAAAAACTATTTTCTAAAGATTTGGTAGTTTTACACAAACGTTTTGGGTATTCTTGGGATGATCCTCCAAGAATATGTGCCTGGCATGTCGCAGCCCATTTGTTTCTGGCTGCAGATTTGCTGAAATATTTTGGTATCAGTTGGTTTTGATACAACCCTTGGTTATTCAAATACCATTTTTTCATATAAAGGGGTTTTTATTCGATAAACAAATGTACAGCAAATCCAAAGTTTATAAACTTGTATAGTTAAACATCATCCTTTCCAAAAACCTACTTACTCACTACCAGCCATCCTTATCCACCCCCCCCCCCCCCTCTTTCTAAAAAGTAAATGAATAAAAACAAAATAATTGAGTATATAATAAATATTGACGACCTAGCGGGATGCCGAAGACACAAAACTATTCGTCTACTCAATCTCCTCCACCGTTGGGAGGATACCGCGTGATTCAAGGTTGTTTTGCTCGTATGACAATTTATGCATCTAGCGAATGGAAAGGTACATTTTTTTTCTTCCTTTACTTATCTTTAGTCTCAATGGGATTCACTTTTAATCACGATGTGATTTACCTAACGTGAAGAATTAACGGACAACATTAAATTTTTTGGCCCATATTGTCGTTTTGTGGCATAAAATGGCTGAAAACGGCATTTGCGACCGATTTTTCCATGTTACTTACAAAAAAACTTCGAATATTCTATCTCTTTTTTTCAATATAAAGACAGTGGCAAGGGGAAAGGAGGAGTACAATAAATATAACATTTAACCGTATTGTATACAGATACAGGGTTTTTTGAACACTAGCCCCTTTGAAATCTCGATATTTCTATGATTTTTCCTAGATTTTGATACCTTTCCTGTATAATTACAGGAAACACATCTAATTTAGATTTGTAAGTCTAACGCCGGCAAATCAAATCAAACTTATTCAATCTAAATTGTATCATCAATCTAAACTGTAAACTTATTCAATCTAAATTGTATACAATCTATATTGTAGTCTAATTTATCTCAATCTAAATTGTATTTAATTTACAGGTGCCTCAATCCTGTTTTGAGTGGGGCTACAATACTTAGCTCCGGGAAAGAGCTTTTCCTTGAAACGCTTGAAAATCGCCAGGAAATACGACAAAAAACGGCGATTATTCTCTACTGAAAGCGATATAATTGCAGTAATCCGAATTGTGGCTGAATGGCTTCAGTCGACATCGAATCTCTCTAAAGGTGAATTACTGCAAGAGATGGCGCTTGACGTTTCTTCATTGGAATTCATTTTTGGCGTTTCAAATTTGATGAAGGAGCACCTCGT
>CM051267.1:58580837-58610837 GCA_027921565.1 Artemia sinica | reverse complement strand
TTCACTGGAAAAGGGTGATTCTAACCCTCTAAATAGCTCCCTCTGGAGCTATTGTTTTATCCTTATATCCTTTCACTCTATACCTTCAACTCTGTTTCTACTTAGCCTTTTGTGTCATTCCTATCTAGTATTCATTCATATAGAAAAAAAATTACAAGAAACGTTGAATCGATAAATACTTTATTTTAACATAAGAGATTATTTTATAAAATACATGGTTGTGGTCTTCTTCCACTGTCAAATCCATAGACACTTTGAGTGTCTGTTTTGTCGTTGTCGGGGTAAACTTCGAAAGGTTAAATTTTTCGTTGTTTTCTTTCTTCTTTCTTTTTTGTTTAGCAATGAGGACAGCTTGAGGGAGGTCCTTGTAGAAATATTTGCTTGTTTCTTCGTCATCATGGTTTGCCACTGGCTGACAAAATCCTTGTTTTCTCACCTGTTTTGACTTTATTTTTCATGTTATTATTTTCTGATTAGAGAGCCTAAGTGTAGAAGTTTTAACTCCTATTTTCTATCTAAAATCTTGAATTTTGTACTTTTTCCTTGAAGAGATACGGTTTTATATGTTTCGTTCCCCATGCCCAATTGTAGCAAACCAAACTCTAGAAGATTAGAAGAGGGCTTATTTGATCGTGAATCACAAAATATTACTGACCTTTGAGAATAACCAAAGATTGGAGGGTAGCTAGCAATTGTTTCCACGCCTCTTTTTACCTATATAATGACATATCAAAATTTGGCATTATTAATTTGTTTTAAACAGTAGAAAGGTCCCATAATTTATCTTTGGGGAGGAAATGATCCGTTATAGTCCACAAGAAGAAGGAACTACAAGTTACGCAGTTTTGCCCACCGTTCACATATAGTATTTCTCATTGCAGAATAGGAAAAAAATTATAATGGGAAGTGGTATTTTTTGGTGGGAAGGGGTCCTTGAGTGGTATAAAGCCCTTCAGGGGAATAAATTTTTTCATGGTAAGATTCAGGGAAATTTCTGAGCCAAATTTTACACAGAAAGCAGGAAAGGATTTCTTGTCAAAATTTGAAAAACAATCAGAAATTCCATTTATAAAACCAAGTTTTAAGCTTAGAGAAACAAGAGCCATTTTTAAATATGAGTGGAGCGGCTCCTTTCTCAACCCTTGCTCTTTAAGACTAGTCAGTTTTTGTTATCGTTCTATGACTCGTTCCTTTAGGAATGAGTCATAGAACACAAGGGCTGTTGAATTTGAAGTATTTTACATAACTGCTTTTCAAACAGTTCGTGGTAAAGAACTGTAAGTAAGGAGCGACCCGGCTCAATGGTAACCGAAACTCTAAAAAACGGAATTTGGTACCAATAGATACATCAAAAGAATCAGATTTTAATTCTGATTTCAAATATATAAGTTTCATCAAGTTTAATATTACTCATCAAAAGTTACGACGCCTGAGAAAAATTTGGCTGGTTTTCGAAAAACGGGGAAAGACCCCTAAAAGTAATTGAACCTTAATGAAATTCACACCATCCATCATATTAGCGTATCAGAAACCCTACTGTAGAGGTTTCAAGCTCCTATCTACAAAAATGTGGAATTTTTGCATTTTTTGCCAGAAGAAAGATCACGGGTGCGTGTTTTATTTGTTTTTTTTTTTCCCAGGGGTTAATAGTAATCGTATTGACCAGAGTGGTCCCTAGAATATCGTAAGAGGGCTCATTGGAAATGGAAATTAAAAGTTCTAGTCCCCTTTTTTAAGTGACCAAAAAAAATGGGAGGGCAGCTAGGCCCCCTCCCACGCTCATTTTTTTTCTCAAAGTCACCCCATTAAAATTTTGAGATAGCCATTTTGTCCAGCATAGTCGAAAATCTAATAAATATGTCTTTTACGATGACTTAATCCCCCACAGTTCCCAGGGGAAGGGCTGCAAGTTATGAACTTTGCCCATTGCTTACATATTGTATTGGTTATTGGGAAGTATACAGACATTTTCAGGAAGAATTTTTTTCTGGTGGGGGGGGGGGCTGGAGGAGGGGGGGGCTATCTATTAAAGTTTCTAATTAAACGGCCTTTGTGATTCAGGGTTTTGTGAATTAAAAAATTTTTAACTTTTAACGTAAAAGAGCGTGGTATTGACTAAGGGAGAAACCCCTCATCATATACGTAATAAAAAAAAAAAAAAAAAAGGCAATAAAAAAAAACAAGCGATACGCCTTAATAGTAATCGAAAACTTTTAAAAACGGAACTTTGATGTCAATAAATGTATCAAAAGAATGGGCTTATAATGCTGAGTCTAAATATATGAATTTTATTAAGTTTAGTATTACTCATCAAAGGCTACGAGCCTGAGAAAATTTACCTGATTTTTTAAAGAGGGGGGAAACATCCCCTAAAAGACCCCTAAAAGTGAAAAAAAATTTAATGAAAAATCACACCGTCAGATTCAGCGTATCAGAAAAAACCCTATAACATAGGTTTCAAGCCATATTCTGCAAAAATCTGCAACTGTGTATTTTTTGCCAGAAGAAAAATATACGAATATAGAAGTTTACGTAAATTAATTTGTAAATTACGTCAGAAACCAGAACCAAATTTAGAGAGCCATTTAGCAAAAGAAAAGTAAATTTTTTATGCACAAATTTTGCTTAACTTAGTTTCTCCGTTACTTATTGCAATGCCGGGCGAGCCAAAATAAAAGCTGCATTAACTAAAAAAAACGATCAGAAATTAAATAAAAAAAAACAAGTTTTTTAAACTGAAAGTAAGGAGCGACATTAAAACTTAAACGAACAGAAATTATTCCGTATATGAAAGGGGTTGTCCCCTCCTCAACGCCTCGCTCTTTACGCTAAAGTTTTTATTGTTTAAAAAAAGAGTTGTGAGGAAAGTCAAACTTTAGCGTGAAGAGTGAGGCGTTGAGGAGGGCACAGCCCCTTTCATATACGGAATAATTTCTGTTCGTTTTAAGTGTTTTAATGTCCGCGCTCCTTACTTTCAGTTTAAAAAACTTGTTGTTTTTTTTATTTTAATTAGAGTAAAGAGCGAGGATTGAGAATGCGACTGTAACGGCAAAACTGTCCACTTCTGATCATTTTAAGTTTAAACCTTGCTCTTTACTTTCAGTTGAAAAAAAGTTGTCCTTTTCATTTGTTGAAAAGACATATTTGTTTCATTTGTTGACGAACAGAAATTATTCCCGTATATGAAAGGGGCTGTGCCCTCCTCAACGCCTCGCTCTTTACGCTAAAGTTTTTATTGTTTAAAAAAAAAGAGTTGTGAGAACGTCAAACCTTAGCGTAAGAGCGAGGCGTTGAGGAGGGCACAGCCCCTTTCATATACGGAATAATTTCTTTTCGTTTTTAAGATTTAATGTCGCTCCCTTATTTTTTCAGTTTAAAAAAAACTTTTTTTTTATTTTGGTCCTTTTAAAGGCTGCGATTCTCTCTCCCTTCAAGGTTTGTCCCTGCGGAGGTTTTGGGAGGGAAAAATAAGCAGCCCCCCAACTGTGCCTCCTAATCCCTAATTGTGATCCCTGTAACGTTTTAAAATGGTTCAAAACCTTGTAACTCAGCCTCTTTAACTCTTTAACGAAAACGTAGTTTTTTTCAAAAATAATAAATTATTAAAATATAAAAGGGGAAAACTGAGTTTTTTAAGTGGAAGTAATTAAGCTTCTTTTAAAACCAAATATTTGTCATTTTTTTTTTTACAATAAAAGTAAAAAAAAAAAACCTAAATATAATATAAGGTAAAAGTCTGAATAGAATATAACGAAGTGGATTTTTGAATGACTTTTCGTTATTCGTATCGGTTTCGGTTTTAAACAATAAAATTTCGTGGTTTGTTTGGAGGAGAATCAATTATATCAGAACATTTGTAATCATAATTATTCTCAAATTCTCAACGTTTACAACTATAATCTTCTCAACACATTTTTTGGCATTTAATATCTTAGATGGTTTTCAATTGTTGAAGTTCTTGCACTAGCTTCGTTAAAGAAGTTTTGCTCTGTTATTCTGAGAGTTAATAAAATGGAAAAAATCATTTATAAAAATAAAAACGAGTCATTTTATAAATTTTTAATTGTGTGAAGCTAAAACCTCACTTATCCTTTGCCACAGCTGTTTTAAAGCTATCTTTAGCAATTTTGGTCATTTTTATAACATAAAAACACAGTAGGTTCGAATCATTATACTGTTTTAGTAGCTGATTTATAGCTAATTGTTGCTGTTATCAACTAGTTTCTAAAAGTTAATTTCATCCAAAGAGCATGTCCTTGCTTGTTCATTTTCTCTTTCATAAATAATATTTATTTATTTTTAATACAAAAAAAATATAGAAAAATTGTGCGGAGAGAATATTTTGTAAGTCGGAAAAATATCGATTGGAGTTAGTAATATTACGATAAAATTTGTGTCTGCTTTGCCTAATAAGTCCACAACTATGTATTTTTAATTTAAAACCCCAGGAATAATATATTAAAGAGAAATTAAGTACGTGACAAAAAAAAATATTCTGTTTTTTTTTTTTTTGGAACACCTATTTTCGAACATTTAATTTGGCATATCCAACGTCATTACCTTATAAAAAGGCTATTTCTAGTGAATGCACACCAAATTTTTTGTCAGATGTAAATTTATTAAATACTGGGGATATACAAAAATATATTTTCTTCTTTTAATTCCCACAATGTGACAAGAATTAAAAGCGCAAAAATATGGACTAAATTGCTCTGTTTCAAACCTATGATTTCCTAATCTGAATGTGTTTACACAAAAAAGTATTTATATTTCTGAAAAATAACCCTTATATGGCATCTTTTACAAAAGAATGAAAAATCCAACCTATTCCATTTGAACGAATTTACTTTTATTAAGATGAAAAAACCTATATTTATTTTGAACCTATAATTACCTAATTTGATTTGTCCGTTTTTGAAAGTTCATCTTAACCTAATAATGTCAAAACTAAAATAGAGAGTTTACACAAAATAAAAAAGGCCAAAAAAACGCCACAGCTTCTTTAAAGTCCTTTGCTAAGCAAAAGGACATTATATAAAAAAAATGTGCAACTTATAAAATTTCACTACAATCATTTCAAAAACCTTCATCCAGTTATTATGCATTTTATTTCGTTCTTCATTCATTCTTTCCAGTATTCTTCTAGGATCTTTCTGAATCCCTATGTCCTGAAATATTGTTATTAATTAATTAATCGCTTCAATAGTATAAGACACTAAATATAGCATAAGGTAAAAAGTCTGAATGCAATATAACGGAGTGGATTTTTGAATGAAATAAACAACGGTCATCAAAACATAAATGAACAGGGATTGTCTTGTAAATGAAAAAGGGTCATGGTTACAAAACCCTCTAAACCTAATTATGGTAGTTTGTTTTTTCAATAGGACTTTTTGTTTATTCGTATGTTGTTTTAAACAATAAAATTTGTGGTTCGTTTTGAAGGAGAATCAAATTACCAGAACATTTGTAATCATAATTATTCTCAAATTTTCTATTGCTCTTTAGCCCAAGCAACGAATCTATAACTATCTCCAAAAAATTAACTACTGATGTTTTCATATACTTTTACTTTAGGCAAGACGGGAGCTTTAATGGAAACCAAAACCCTCTCTCCCCAAAATACTACATTTTTATTTTGCGCAGAATGTTTCTGAAGTAACCCAATAGATCTAAAAGGTTTTCTGTTTTTTGTTTTGTTTTTTTTTTCACAACTAAGATGTATTTTGGCGCATAAAAGGGCGGCGTATAGACAGAAATTCTCATAATCCAGATTATCATTTTATTTCTTTTTTGATCTAACGTAAAATAAAAACTAATTTGAAATTTAAGAAAGTAAAATCTAGGAGAAGCAGCAAGAACTGGTCGCATTCGGAGATGATATATCACTGTCAATAAAAAATTTAAAATACTCTAATTACTAACAATGAGCAAAATAAAAACTTTTTTTTTTCTTATCGCTATTTATTTCTATCATTCTATCGAAGTACGTTGGTCCTAAATCAAAAATGTTTTAATACTGCGTCATATGTTCCATAATATTATACGGATTTCATTGAGGGGGGGATAACGCAAAAGTACACTGAGGTCTTGTGCCATTTGACAAGGGAAAGTTAGAGAGTAACTCAATAACCGTTTTGTAGCCCGCTTCTCTCTGTTGTAAAATGTGTTTAATCTCATTGCCTCTTGTTTCACATTTTCATGCCAAAAAAATGTATTCCTTAATGTTTAAACATATAAAAGTGTGGATGACTATGTCTGAACACAAGGGCTGTATCTGATCTAATCTTAAAGTACGAAGGACATCATACAACTTAAAGCTTTGTTCCTCCCCGGTTCCATCTTAGGTCTAATCAGTGGTTTCCTTGGGCGGTTCCTTGGGTCTTAGGCAGCTTTCTTGGATGTATTATAATTGTTTTCTCTACGGTTCGCTTTGGCGTTGTTATAAACATTCTCAAGGTTAGAATCCCTGCTTAAAGCTTCACCAAACAAAGTATTTTTAAGTAAATTAAGTCTTTCAAATGAAAGCATTTATTAGGGAACAATTTTTCAAGGGGAATCGTCCAAAAATATTTTAAGGGGGGATTTTTCAGAGAGGATATAATTGGATCTGGAGAGAATTTTACGATTACGCGGGGGGGGGGGTAGTAGTTTTACATGAGACAACTTTTCCAAGAACAAGGTTTCACCAGTGAAGTGAATGAAGTGAATTTTTCATGAAGAGGAGAAAACCAGATTTAACGGCATTATTTGAAAAAAATGATCAGAAACTTAATAAAAAAAAAGTAAGAGGAGCAGCCCTAAACTGAAAACAACGGGAAATTATTTCATATAAAGTGAGTTTGACTATTTTGTCCCAACTTTTTAAGAGTGACTCCTGAAAACCAAAGGGTAACGTAAATTAAGATAAAGGATGCTGCACTAGATCCTTAAGGTTCCATCCCGAGGCGGTGCTGATCTCCGGTCTCAAGGCCTTTCAGCCAGAAAGTGCAAGGGGGGAATGAAAGCCAGCCACCCTAGGCTTTCCGCACACCTTTCCATGTTTACCTCCCCAGATTTCTCCAGGTACCCATTTGGAGCTTGGTCAACTCTGCACTGAGCTTACTGAATCACGCCACACTAAACCCCGTTCCCAAACCAATAATTGGATAGACTAGGATTCGAACCCTCACGCCTTTCGGACAAGGGATCCTACAATTATAGCGCACCAAATCCACTCGGCTAGGAACCCAAAGCGTATGTAATTAGGATTAAAAAGCTCTTTTAAAAGGACCAAAAAAACTATCAAAAATATGCGATGTATCGAGGAGCAAGGTTAAAGAAGCAAGTTCACCCCCCTTAGTCATGGAATAATTCCTGTTCCTATTTTTAGTTTTTACTCCCTGGTTCTAATGTGCAATATGAAAAAAACTTTTTTTAAATTTAATTTACACAAAAAAGAATGGACAGTTCATAGAATAAAATATAAGCACTAAACTAGCAATTGAATCTTTGAATATGGCCCTGTAATGTACTTGTTTTGAACAACCAACTTTTAGAACTAGGGCAATTATGTGAAAACAATTTAAGGAGGAGCATTAACTGGAATCGAGTAAGTATCCTTAACAGCTCAGTATTGAATCTGAATGAGTTCTTCTTGACCTATCAGATATATTTGGGCAAAGAAAACTCGGTATTTATAAGAGTCCCAAAGTTAAATATTAATTTACTTTGTTTTTGGGGACGGGGCGACTGTCTTATTAAAATCTATAATTGCTGCAAATGTTAAACCATCCATAATTGACTATACCTTACAATACATTTAGGCTGTATTGTTTGACCGTCAATAGCCACGTACTGTGGGACCTACTACAAAAAACATTCTACTATATTGCTTTTTGACTCTTTGGAGAGACGAGATTACAGTTGGACAAATAGATGGCTCTTATTGAATTTGATTAATATAAATCAATAGAAAAATTCGGTGAATCTAAAAAAATGCATTTTGCCTATGCCTCGTAGATGCATTCCATCAACCATTATTTAAATCTAATCAAATTGGTTGAGTTGTCTCGCTTTATTTTACTATGTTTTATGGCACAGATAAAGGAATAGTATTACTACTAGCATTACAACTACCTCTGGTACGTTATTAATTCATTCATTTACAAAAGAAATTGAAGCTTAAAGAGTAATAAAAAAGTGGAACTTTAAACAGTAAAGAAATTGGAGCGAAGGAAAACAGCACTATTATAAAGGTTTTTTTTTTTTTTGAAATATGTATTTATTATAGTCAAAATTTTACTAGAAGATAAAACCTACGCATTTTTAAATTGTTAATAAATAACTCTTAATGTGGCAACATTAATTGAATCTGCTTAATTCCAAAAAGTTCAATTAAGTGGACACACGCTTTTTGAAATCATCGCGGGATCTATTTTTTCATTGCTGTAGTTTAATTATGAAGTCAAAGAACTGGATAAATAATGCTTAAAGGAAGCTTCCTTAGAATCTATTTACTTATTAAATATAATCCGGACATGGTATAAAAAAACGAAAAAAAAAAAAAAAAAAAACCAAAACAAAGATAGGGACTAAGCCTGGAAAACAAACAAAAAAAGAATGTACATTGTTTTTTTTTCCCTTAGAATTGATAGTAGAAAGCTTAAGATGACATCAACTCATTGAGCTGTGAAGGGATTTTTCTATATTTAGGACTTAGGAAAAAGTTGTCCCCTGGTACTTGGAGGATTAAATCATTAAGGGGTTTCAACACACTTTTATAAAGGCAAAAGTGGCCGCAAAGGGGTTTGCTACTGCCACTTAATGGAGGGGGAGATCCCTCGTCGGCCAACATAGTGGGATTTCCGTGGTTCTCCAACGGTTCCGTTCATACTAGCCGTGACTCGGATGGTCCGAGGGCCACTTTTAAAAGCCAAGGTTCACGATAAGATTGTCTAACTAGCCTCTTTAGGACTCAACCTAGGACTGAAAAGTTAAAAAGAGTACATAGTATAAAAAAAGGTCTCTACTGTATTCACTTTCACGACTGTTATAAGAACTGATTAAAAAAAGGAACTCTTTCTCCCAGCCCGCCTCCCGCTAGACGGGTGTGACTGCGACATGGTGGTACGGGGGTGGTAACTTTAATTCTTGCCAGCCAATACTAGTTCTTTGCCAAGAATGGCAAAGACTTGCCACTTATCTCACAGTCAGTCACTTAATTGAGGTTAGTAATGAACCAGGAGAAACCAAAAATATTATATCAAGAAGAAAGCTATCAACCAAAACTCCTATGTGATGAAAATCTTGCAAACAGCTATAACTCAACTAATCTTCAATCAAAAAGGACTATAGATTCCACATCAAAAGCTAGTTTTAAGCCTGTTGACTCAACTGACTAATCAAAATCGACGCCATTGCCCTGAGTCAAAGGCAAGAAATCTAAGAAAAAACGGCAAACTTTCAATCCCAGTCCAAAAGTACCACCAATGATAATTCGTCGGCTGAAGAAGTAATTTCAGTATTCAAATCAAGCAAATGATGAAACTTCGACCACAATGGATATTTAAATGGATACTGATGCAAGATTTACGTTCTCACAAAATTATTCACTGTGCAATAATTGTGGTTGTTAAAAGCTATACACGATGACCCACAAAATAATTTTGCGCCAACAACCCCTTAGCTAGCCCTGATAGCACCTTAAGCCGTTTTAACTGTCAATATCTCGAACACCTAGAATTTTGTAAAAAATGTAAAACCAAAGCTAAGGGAAGAGACAAAAACTTTAATATAATCTGCTTTCAAGCATCAAAAGCATAAGAGAGATAAGTGGACTAATTTTAAAGATTTAATTTTAATTAATGGTTTACTGGCCCTTTCGGACGTAATTGGAACATCAACGGAGACGTGGATTTCAGAAATTGATGATACTAATGGGAATTTTCCCTCCCTGGGCTTTTCAAGCGATTCATATTGAAAGAAAATTAACCAAGTCCTCTTTTGGCATTTCTCTTTACATTCACCAGGGCTATTACCAGACTGTGAATACTTATTCTCTCGCAACCTATAAATAATAGAATGGCATTATAGTCAATAATTGTTGCATATCAAGTGTTTGACTGACAATTCTTTTTATTTTTTCATCTGTTTTATAAACCACCCTAATTTCCGGACACCTTTCTTTTGTAATCTTTTTGGATGACTTTTCTAGTTTTATTTTAATTGACGCACAAAAAGAACGGCAATAGTTTTGGGGGACTTCAATTGTAATGTACTAAATTTAGCAGTAATAATGGATTGGTGATACATTCTTTGAAACATTACCTCAAGTGGGCTTCTTCCAGACAAGTCCTTTTTCCCTACTAGAGTTGATCCTAATTGAGGTCTACCACTACATGCTAATTGATACATTTTTGTAGCCAATGCCTTGGGAAACTACCTGTCCTCCAAAATCTAATATTCTATGACCTAGTCCAGACCACTTTGCTAAATCGTATTCTCTCCCTTACCCTTCCAACCAACTATTAAACACCCTAGAACTATTAAATCCCTACGTCTAATAGGGATAATATATATATGTGAATATGAAAAACGTATTCCACGGATATCGTCTGAAATAATTTGAATGGTCTCAAAGTTTTGGGATTGTCAGGATGTTATTCAGGCAACAATATGGTTCTTACAACAGGGACTGAGAGTGATGCTTATCAGTTCAACCCTTTCCAGTCTGTAAATCAAACAGAAAAACTACCTATATACACCCGCTGGATGTAACAATAGCCTGATAATCTCTTCATATTGTAAAAATAACCCCTATATAAGTTTTAGCTGTTGCAACAACCCGTAGCGTTAATTGACCTAACTAACTTGATAAAACTTACAAAAAACTATATACAAAACTCTTCCGTGAAGCCAAAAAAAAATAATATTATTCAAAAATCACTCACTGCAAATGCACGGAAACTTGCGAGGAAAATTAAACTCATCATATTCAGCATATTTGAATACACCTACTTTATAAGTTTCAAGTCCCTATAGGGGACAACCATAATACTCCGGAATTTTTACATTTTTACCACAAGAAAGATCTCGAATGCATGTTTACTTTGTTTCTTTAATTTCTTCCACAAGGTTGGACCAAACAGGGAAACAGTGATCGTTATAACTGCTCAGAAGTGGACGGTTTTCATATACCATCGATGCCAAACAAAATTGGGCGCAATGATAATCAACTTCGTGACAAATGCTGTTCTAAAAAGTATAAAAAAGGTGGACTTGCCCTTATCGAAAGTAGAATAACTTTGGAAAACTTCATTTGAAAGGCCATTTCGTGGCCAAACAGTCAACATTTTGACCACTCATGAAAAGCCAAATTTTGTTTCGAATTTTGCTTCAAATTTGACATCTTCCAATGCAAAGGCAGCTAGTTGCTCTTTCCCTTTCTTCGAACAGCAGGCAAGTTCATGAAAATGAATAAGGTCCCAGTTTCCTTATAATTTTTTGGATACGATAAAATAATGCTATTGGGCATTACGCGCTACCTAATAATCGAGCTACCACTAGTGCTGCACCTGGGTTCTGTTTGGGTAGATATGATGAAAATGAGGCTAAAATTTTAACTCGACAACTAAACTAATCAGCATTTCATTTGTGGTTTTTTGCAAATGTAAGTGGAGAACTGCATCATAGAGAATATTTTTAATGCCGCTTGGTGTCGTTGCAACCTGACAAGAGAGTATCTTATTGCTCTGTTCTTGGTAGTAATTATTGTGGTTTGAAAAAGTATGTGATGCGTGCGAAACAATTTTTTTTGCACAGAGCAGGAAAAGAACCCTTCCTTGGCCCACTAGTGCTGAAACCTGGGTTGTTTTGTTGGGTTGGATATGGAGAAAATGGGCTCGTAAAATTACCGACAACTAATAATTCATGCATTTCATTTGTGCGGTTTTTTGACAAAAAAACTGTCAGTGAGAACTGCGTCCTAGAAAATATTTTTTTTTTTTAATTGTGAGCGCTTGGGTCGGTTGCCACCTGGACCAAGAGGTATCTTATTGCTTCTTGTTCTTGGGTATTATTATTTTGTTTTTAAAAAGATGTGAATGCGTGGCAAACAATTTTTTGTCACAGAGCGAGGGAAAGACCCTTTCTTGGCCCACTAGTTGCTACCTGGGTCTTTGTTTGTTGGGGGTGATATGAGAAAATGGGCTAAAAATTAGCAGACAACCTAAATACTCCCGCATTTCATTTGTGGTTTTTTTGCAAAAATTGTCACGTGGAGAAAATGCGTCCCCTAGAGACTATTTATGGCGCTTGGGTCGGTTGCAACCTGGACCCAAGAGGTATCTTATTGCTCTGTTCTTGGGTATTATTATTGTGTTTGAAAAAGTATGTGATTGCGTGCAAAAACATTTTTGCACAGATCACGGAAAGACTCTTTCTTGGCCCACTATGTGCTACCTGGGTTTTTGTTTGGGTGTGATATGAGAAAAATGGGCTAAAAATTTAACGACAACTAAATAATCCGAGCATTTCAATTGTGGTTTTTTGGCAAACCTGTCAGGCGGAGAAACTGCATCCTTAGAGATATTTGTATGGCAATTTGGGGTTCGGTTGCAACCTGACCAAGAGGTAATCTTATTGCTCTGTTCTTGGGTATTATTATTGTGTTTGAAAAAGTATGTGATGCATCGCAAACAATTTTTGTCACAGAGCAGAAGGACCCTTCCTTGGCCCGACTAGTGCTACTCTGGGGTTTTTGTTGGGGTCTGATGAGAAAATGGGCTAAAATTTACCGACAAATAAATAATGCCTAGCATTTTCATTCTGTGGGTTTTTTTGCAAAACTGTCAGTGAGAAACTAGCGTCCTAGAAAATATTTAATGGCGCTTGGGTCGGTTGACAACCGTGACCAAGAGGTATCCTTTATTGCTCTGTTCTTGGGTCTTATTATTTTGTTTGAAAAAGTATGTGATGCTTGGCAAACAATTTTTGCACAGAGCAGGCAAGACCCTTTCTCTTTGCGCCAAATAGTGCTACCTGGGTTTTGTTGGGGTGATATGCAGGAAAAATGGTGCTAAAATTCTACACGGGGGGGGGGGAACAACTAAATAAATCCAGTCATTTCATTTGTGGTTTTTTGCAAAAATGTCATGTGGAGAACTGGTCCTAGAGAATATTTAGTGGCGCTTGGGGTCGGTTTTGCAACCTGACCAAAGAGCGTATCTTATTGCTCTGTTCTTGGGTATATTATTGTGGATTTGAAAAAAGTATGTGATGCGTGCAAACAATTTTTGCACAAGAGCAGAAAGACCCTTTCTGGCCCCACTAGTGCTTACCTGGGTTTTGTTGGGGTGATCTGAGATAAAAAAAAGAGGATGCTAACTACTCTCTTTACGCTTCTCTCTTATAATCGTCGCCCTCTATAACATCTACTCCGCGTCAAGCTATCAGTCTTGTCTTAGCCTTAAACTCTAACTCTACTAAAATTACCGACAACTAAAATAATCAGCATTCATTTGTGGTTTTTTTGCAAAACTGTCAGTTGGAGAACTGCATCATCTAGAGAATATTGTATAGGCGCTTGGGTCGGTGTGCAAACCTGACCAAGAGGTATCTTATTGCTATGTTTCTTGTGGTATTAAATTATTGTGGTTTGAAAAAGTATGTGATGAGTGCAAACAATTTTTGGCACAGAGCAAGGAAAGACCCTTCCTTGGCCCACTAGTGCTTACATGGGTTTTTGTGGGGTGGCGTGATATGAGAAAATGGGCTAAAATTTACCGACAACTAAATAATCGGAGCAATTTCCATTTTTACCAGACAATACTAAATAATCTTCAATGGAGTATAGAACTTTTTTGCTAGAAATGTATATTACCTTTAAAGTAACTTTGACAAACAGGCAGACGAATTCAATAATAAAGAAGATTCCCCCCCAGTGTGCTTAGACAGGGAGTGGTGTTCCAGATATAAAATAAAAGCTACAAAGTTGTTAACTAGTGAAAACCCATTTGGCAATAGGATAGAAAAAAAGAAGTTTTTGTTCGAGAATGATTATATTTTAAAATTAACTCCTTACTTTGATTATTATTTCTCTTGGTATAAAAATTCATTATCTAACATCACCCTGTTGTCCACTTCCCCCCCGCCACGTTGAGGCCGACACTGATAAGTACTTTGATTTTGTTTTTTATTTTGTGAAGGATATACGTATTATTAAAAAAAATACGCATTACATAGTTATAACATTTAAAATAAAATCAAAAGTACAAGGGAAGGCCCAACCAACCACAACTAACAATGAAGCTGTTAAGCGATAAAACTGTAATCAATACACTGTAAGCAATAAAAAGAAAAATAATGACCATGTGAATTTCAGCTTAGGCATTCCTTTTGACTTAGATATAACAATAGCGAAATGTGTTTTTGTCGGTTTCTTTTTGGTCGTTACTGTGTTTAATTTTCAGCTCATGACAGCTTTGGGTAAAAAAGAAGAAAATGAAGAATTAGGAAAATTATAATGCTTGAGAACATTGGAAATCAATCCCCAACCGTGCTGAACCACAGTGAAAAAAAGTGGAGAGTAACACAAAATTAGGCCAAATATTCTAGAAGCGAATCTCCAAAACATACTACTAAATCCAAATGTTCTATTCGTGGATCAGAATATACTAATTAGTAATGAATCATTATTGCATACTTAACATAAGTTTCTATTCTTTGATTCTGTTTCATAGTTTTACTTCTTACTCTATTTCAGTTCCCTTTTCAGTTTGAGACACAAAAATAGGATGATAATAAATTCTAAAATCATCTTGGATTTCTGAGTAATAAAAATACTATAATATGCGAATAAACCTATATTTCTAGAGTAAAAAAATGGTTAGTTGTTTTCCTTAATGCAGTTTGTATGTTCCCTGCATGTTCTTGCAATATTTCATCTCACCTCGCTCACTGCCCAGAAATATTTGAATAGTTTCATAAATGACAGCGAATAAATTTCATAATACAGTATAGTCTATACAACGGAATAAAGACAAACTGAAAAATAAATAGCCAATAAATACAAACTGTCGATTAGCAAAGCCACCTAGAAACTAGCAAACTAAAAAGCTTCTTAATAACCATAGCCAAAAGAAAAATCGAGAAAGAGAGGGAGGAGAGTGTAGGAGGAGGAGAGAAAAATTAGATATTACTTACAACTCATGGTGTGAAGTTGGACTTCAATATATATGAAAACAAAATTAGTACTGCTTAAGCAGTTGGATTTCAATCTTTTAATTATGAACCAACACCTATAATATAAAACAAACAAATAAGCAAAAGCAACGCACATGAGGTAAGCATTAACACTTTGCAAAGGGAAAGAAACTTCGGGCTAAGAAGGTAATAGTACATATTGCTTCTTATCGATAAAGCTTGTCTATAGAGAGGTGGTCGAAGTTATGGTCTAAATCAATCCCACTCAATTTTTTTTTAAAAAATTCAGCATTTTTTGATGGGTTTTACAATTCTCTCTGTGCTTGTCTGATGAGCTCTGATGATAGGGAGTTTCAGACCGGTGTTCAAGAGCTAAGTCCTGGAGTGCCTGGTTGGTGCAAATAGGGGATTTATTACTGCATTATAAAATGGGTACGTTTGCTTAGGAGTGCATGGTTCATATGGATGGGAGGAGAGTGACGAGTTGGTGGTTATGACAAGAGGCCAACAAAGCACTTGGCTTAGGAAGGCAAAGGTGATCCGCATCTTGGGCCATTCGTAGCCTATTTATCTAGTCCTTTTTTCTAATGCTTCATTGGGGACACTAGAATACTACTCCTTGGGCACTACACTTTGATATTACTTCAAGTTGTGATGGATAGGGCTGGATATTATTGAATCCATGTTGTGTTCTTAGCACGGGCCGGCTGATCTTCTTAAAAAAGTATGAAATTTGGATCTATCGCTAAAATAGCATTTAGGTGAAATATATTAGAAAATTCATCATTTGAACAAGGAATCTAAAAGACAAACAACCATTTTTATTTGTACATTCAAGTTTTACTTAATAAATAATTTTAAAAACATTCATTCAACACACATATTCATAGGGCACTGAAATCAATATTATATATGTGAGGAACGGGTTATTTTTAACCCGTCCACATCACTCTTAAGTGTTTTCTGGACGTTTCAATAAACCTCGATGTTGGAACCTTTGGTCCTGTGGTTTTTTCTTCCAGATAAATGTCCCTTTCCGTGTTTCTTTCTACTTTTCGTTCTTTAATTTATCTCTTTCCCATCTGTGGAAATGATAAATATCTTCTTAATATTGGCTGCGCCATTTTTCATTTCTTTAACTGCCGTAGTTTGTTTAAAAACCACAAGGTTTTAATTGCGCAGTTAAGGGGTGACCCATCAAGCTAAAATGTTACTTTCAGATAAAAAGTTTGGGTCCGTAATTGTCGAGGGGTGAAAGAAAGGGTCATCAAAGCTGAAAGTAAGTAAGTTTGGCTTCGATACATTTGAAGTAAGTTGATTCATAATCTTGGACTTTTTAGCCTAGGTGGAGGCCGCCAGCCTTAAAGAAGGGCTGCATGAGATTATATTATTTGCAGTAGAAAAGAGTTTGCGGAGACATACCGTAATTTAACTAACATAGACAGGGGGATCCGTTTACCCTCTGATGAGAATAGTTAGAGATTTTAGTGGTGAACTGCAGTGTGGGTGACATCTCTGGTATAGAAGTTGTAACAGTTTGAAAAAAAAAAAACTGTCATTTCAATAACGTTACCATACCCTGAGGAGCGATGGTATACCGTACAAAAGGTAGTAACATACTCTATATTTACGGAACAAGTAGTGGTAAGGCGAGAGCATTCCATTACAATATTTGTCGCCAGAGGAGACTTCCCCTCTAGTTAAGTGATGTAGCACCCATTTTTGCGCCAATTAGTCTGGGGGCAGTCGTGCTTACCCTACTAAGGGAAACCCACAATATGTTATTATTATTTGAACAGGTGCGGAACATACCATTTCCTAGGTAGAAACGTTGATCAGTCCAAGGGCCCAAATCACGCCACCGTGTACACTTCAATGGTTGGACAAACGACACCTTTTCTGGCACAAACTAGCCATTCCTAAGGCATTTTCAGACATATTTTTCCACAAAAAACCATGTAAACTAGGACTTAAACTTAAAGAATCTATACCACTACATCGTTTACAACTTAAAGAGCAAAGTCCCAATTAGCGGTTCTTTTGATGATTTGTAGATAAAAATACGCCAGCAGGCCAACAATGTACATTTCTAGTGGGCAACAATCTCTTGGTACCCGTCATCATCACTTGGAGCGTTTTCTCGGCGTTTGGATATCACAGTATAGATATATTGTTATTTGAACAGTGGGAACATGCTATTTCATTGCTAGAACGTTTATCGTCGCAAGGCAGTTCACGTCCACCATGGCACTCATGGCTGGCACAAGTTACCCTCTGGGAGCAAACTAATTATTCCTAAGGTCATCTTCAGACAGTTTCTTGGTAAAATGATGCTTCTCAAGTGTAGTTTGGTAAATTTTTTCGTTGAAAGAGTATGATTTAGGATGTGTATGTGTGGCTATTTCGCGGTATCGCTTGCCCGTCTCACCTTTGTTGGCTGTTTCAAAGAGAAATTTTGGAAGAAGTTGCTTGCTTAATTTGCTTGTTTCTGGGTGGTGGCTCGTCAGCGTTGCTACTTTTTGGTGTATTTTCCAAGTGTGTTTTGAAAGTTTTTCGTTTGAAAACGTTAGATTAGATGTTTTAGTTTCACTGATTTCGTGGTTTAGGCTTGCTCTGTGTTAAGCTTTGGTTTGTTGATTCCCAAGTGTTTTTTTAAGTTTTTTGTTTGAAACGTTTGATTTCGGATGTTTAGTTTCAATGTTTCGAAAAGTTTTTACCTTGTCTGTTTTAAGCAGCTGCCGGTGTTCTCCATGAGTATTTGGAAGTTTTCCGTTTGAAAACTTTAGAGATTTAGGATGTTTAGTTGTGGCTCTCTCTTGGTTTAGAGCTTGTCAGTGTTAGCCCTCCTTTGGGTGTTTCAAAGAGTACTTTGGGAAGAATTTATTTAGTTCTTCTGTTTCGTGGTTTAGCAGTATGCTATTAGCTTTATTGGTTTTTCCAAGCGTTTTCTGGAAGTTTTTTTTGTTAGAAACACATGATTTTAGGGGATATCTAGTTGTGATGTTTTTTGCGGTTTAGCTTGGTCTGTGTTAAGCATGTGTTGCTAATTCTAAGTGTGTTTTTAGAAGTTTTTTCGTTTATAACATATGATTTAGGATGTGTAGTCTTGCTGTTTCGTCGGTTTTAGATTGTCTTTTTAAGCGGTTTTTGGTGAATCCCAAGCGTATTTTCAAAGTTTTTTTGTTTTGTGTGGTCCCCGTACTGTGTTGACCTCTCTCTGTGTGTTGTTGTGTCTGACTGCGTGTTTGTGTATGTTTTTCTATTTAGACACAGCAGAAGCATACAGAAGTACCTACAGGATCTTGCTTCGCATCTCACTACATGCAACTGCCGTACACAGTTCTTACATATGAGAGCTGCATTGTTTTCTGGCATCTGTGTTCGACATTTATAACAAGTGCTCTTCTGTCCTGCATTAAAAAGAGGTTCAAGTACCTGGGACAGCAAATTTGACTTTCTATGTTTATTCATTAGTTCAATAGTTTTTCTTATTTACCATTTCAGTATCCTCGTTATCTAAATCGATGTAATTTCTTCGATAGCGTAGATCTTCCTTTTTGACGTCTTGTAACTTTAGAAGGTGATGGAAGATCAATTGACATTGCGCTTCCCAAATAGGTTATTTTCATTTGTATAGTCTTGGGCATATTTGACAAACAAGAAGCCCACAGCTTGAAGAATCTACTTGTGGAGCTATTCTGCACGAGTCAAGTTAAGTTCTTATGTAGCGTTTTATTCCACATCCCTTCATTCAGTTTTTAGGTTGGAAAGAACTAGCCTCCGCGTGAGCGTGGTTTTAACGGCTTCTGGCTATCAGAAGATAGAAAGTTTTCTAGGAGAAATCACATATTCCCCAAATATGAAATGATTCTGTGGACTTCGGTATTTCGTTTTATCACGACATAATTGACCACACAATGGAACAAACAAAAACACTGCAATCATTCGAAACATCACTAAAACTCTCTCTAGGTCGTATCTTGGGTAAGGTATTCAAAGCATCAATACTTGTCCAAGTTTGAAAGTAGATTAGGCTTTATCGAATAGTTCTTGCTGACGCACAGCTAGAAGTTACAAGATACCCCCCCCCCAACCCCCCCCCCCCCCCCCCCCCCCCCCCCCCCCCCCCCCCCCCCCCCCCCCCCCCCCCCCCCCCCCCCCCCCCCACCCCCCCCCCCCCCCCCCCCCCCCCCCCCTCACGAGGTTATGAAACAATCCAGTTGTGAGCCAAAGTATCAGGCTCGTCAGCAGTGGTTTCAAGGTCTTGAAAGAAAATTGGAAACACGTCTGTGTCGCCGCTCAAGGGATAACACCAGAGTAGCTCTCCACCAATTTAGTTTTCTCTGCGTTTTCTACCCCCTATAGCAGAATCGGTTAGATTTGACCACTATTCCAAAAAACCTTTTTTAAATGATGGATCACTTGCTTTGCTTCGTTCATACAAATCACTTATGTGGCACTTTAACCGACGTAACCATGACCCCGAAGGGCTGTAGGAATTATAGGCATGGTTTAGCTTCAACAGAAGAGATTCGGTCTCCTTACCCTTTTTTTGGGGTTTCACAAGTTGAGTGGGGCTATGCAGCCTTTTTCGAACAGACTTCCACAATCATCTGTACAGGCTTACGCTTGCTTTGCAACTTTTGAATTATGATTCCCAGCAGAGCTTTTCGGATTGGGGGTTTGGAACTCTTTTTAAGTGAAGCTACTTCAATAATTTCTTTTTTTCATTTCTGAAACCCGTGTTTCAGAATGTATGCTGCTCCCTGCTTGTTTTCAAGTCAGCTTTCGCAGCAGTTTCATTAATTGACGGTGAAAAAAGCTCCCCTCATTCTGATCATCACTATCAGCAGTAGACCGACAATTCCTTGGCTGCCTAGAGAATCTGCTGCAGGTTTAATATTGAACAGTCCTGATGATGTTAATTAGCTTTTTTATTCAGGCCTCACGTGCCTTATAGATCTCCCCCCTTCACGTTCTTGGAGTGTTTTTCAGCTGTATAACTGATTTTTCTTGTGACTAGTGCATGTCCTCGAGATCTTAAACACTGCCTAGTTTGCAAGGACATGCAGAGATTCCAAAATATACAAGAAACAATTCATAAACTTCAACCAAACTATTCCTCTCTCAGCACCCTTTGTCACAATTTTGATTTCCTCTAACAGGTGATTGTTTCTGTTCGTGGGGTCACAACATTAACCTTCTTTCCTAGTAAGATTTGAAAGCAAGCATACACTTGCTTTTTCGTTTGCAAATGTAAAACTGTCCCTTTCTCCATAGAGTTTCTGCTATGTCAACTAAAACCACTTTGCTGGCGGGTCTTCTCTTGTCGTATTTATTTCGCAAAAGGAATCTGAGCACGCTATCTACTTCTTGGACAGTACGCAGAAACCATTTTCATTCCTCGATTCTAAGTGGATATATCTTCCTGCTTGGATATGAACTACGTTTTCCTTATGTGACTTCTCAAGAGCGTCCTATAATCTACCTATTCCCTTATATCCTCGAGACACGTGGGTATATATATCATCGTCTAGACAAAGCACGCCAAGGATACATCTAGTCCAATGGATATCTCGCTTTGTTGTATAACTCTTTTCTATCACAGCATTGAATGACTCGGCGGTAGGTATGTTGGTTATTCCGCGAGACTGGATTAAAAATCAGGAATCTGGGAAAACGATGAAGGGCACAACATACTTCAACATGTCAGTATTCCAGATTATCTCGAAAGTAGGTAAATGCAGGTGTAATGGACCATTTTCACGAGCCTGTCAGTTCTTATTTGGTAATACTCATCTTCACTTTTTGATCTTAGCAACTGAAGGAATCTCTTCTTGAACTACCTTGATGTCTTCTTTAGATGCCCCCATTTTCTGAACCGTGGCATGTTTTGCCATTGGATCCGATAGTGTAGTAGCAAGCAATGAGCAGCGCTGAATATGCGGAATATATTTTTTTTCGTCGAAACCTCTATACCCTTTTCTCTATCACTCACAAAAGAATTTTGCGGTGAATTGATGCCTTGGTTGCTTTTCTCATTTAGAACTACTAAACAGCTCTTCGTGCGAATCAGCTTGATCTATTTGTGTGAAGTAAAAATGACAATTGGAATCAGAGGTGTTGTTCGCCCTTATGGTCGAAGTCAGGATTTCGGGAATGTCAGAGCTGAAACCCAGTAATTTTCCAATGTTATATTTGTATCCTAATAGAACACTATAGGGATACCGTGTTTTACAAAAGTAAATCAACCTCTAAGATGGCAAATTCCTTGATATACAGGTGACGGCTGCTTCTCCTCGCCCAAAAAATTTTTCTGTCACAACAAAATCAGTTTCCGTAATAAGATATCGAATCATATTACATTGTGTCCCCTTTGGAATATAATGCTTTTTCTGGCCAAAGAAAGGGCAGCCTTTACCTGCCGCTGATTCTTGGAAACATTTGTCTGCAGCTTCATTCACTGTCTTGCTAAACTCGTTATGGAAATGTTTTCTCGGGGCGTCATTGTGTGTGGTTTTTGCTACATTTTTGCTCTCTTATTAATACAGATTTCCTCAGAAGGAAACAAAAGGATAGCTTTTATTCCTTCTTTCTTGTTATGGTTTCCATGGGGGTCAACAATGGGATTTTCTGTCAACAAGTACCAACAAATGAATCACCCGTATATAGGCAGTGGCTCAAGGGGGACAGTTAATGCACGAGAAATGACACATAAGCTCCAGTATCAGAAATAGAGATATGCTCATATCCAAAGATCAATCTCTCCAATCAAACCCTTGCCCTTCAATCATCCGTTGATTAACTCTCTTTCTGGAAGTTTTGGATGAACAGAGGGTACAGATACTGATGTAGTCCCCCAACTACTATGACTATATCGGTAAGCCAATCGGCCTGGTAGTCTGTGAAGTATTCAAAAACTATCTGAATATACTAAAAGAATAATCTATCTGGCAGTAGGATAGGCTGGAACTTTGTTCTTGCAGGTCTAAACTTTTGACTATACCCAGTTTCGTGAGCGGTCCTTAAGTTATGGCAGCATCAGTAATATATAAAGTGCCGATTTCTTGGTCTTCGTAAATATGTGGGTCCACGGGATTAGGAAGTGAGGCGCGATGTATTGTTGGAATTACACTTGGTCGCTCATTTTGAAAAGTCTTGTACTTTTTTGGACAAAAAACAAAATTTCAAGAGAAGCTTATTAAAAGGGCCGATTGTTATTTTCTCCAGGATGTCTGTACTATAAATATGTGTTTCGTAAGAGCCCTGGTAATTGTCCTTCACATTAATTCATTGGCTATGTATACCGTTTGGTTAAACGTTACTTTTTTTGTTCTGGTTTCTTTTATTTGTTTTCATCATAGGCGTCAATTAATCTGGAAACCTCATTTTCCTACTTCAGATCCGAAAAATTCCCACCATATTCTCTTGGTAGTCAACCTTTTTCCATGTCCGTGCACTCTTTTAGTGTCCTGCACTCCATGCCACTCCTGATAACTCCTGATGTCCAGCTTATCATTTTTTCACCAAAAAAAACCAAAAAGTTCCCTTCGGGTATCAATCTTTCTGACACCGTTTGCTGTTAAAGTGTTGTTTGGTAACCATCCTTATTCATTTTAACTGCCCTGTTGTTCATCTTCATCTGTGGATTTGCACATTGTAATTACCATTTTGAGCTCACATTCCCTTTTCAAATACCTCTTATTTCTTCCTTTCAAGCGTGAGAATTTCATTTTTTTTCTTTCGTATATGTTGATGGATGTCGCCACGAGAGCCTCTTTTCTTCTTGTTTGTGACCCATTCATCCGAATAGAAATTACGAGTGAAACTAAAAAGGTACACGTATTTCAGTGTCTTAAAAACTACATCCACGAGTTCGTGAAAGGGGATCCAAACTTAAATCGAGTAAAGCATTTACTAAGAGAGCAGTTTGGATTGTCAAATCCCCCGATAAAAAGGGAACGAAAAATGCTTCCTCTTTCAATGGATTGGAACTTTGCTAAAAAAAAATCATATGAATTTACTGAAAAAATGCGTCATTGTGAGGTTATCGGTTTTATGTTATAACGTTGATTCCTTACTTTCTAGTTGCAAAACATTCTTTTTTCTAAATTTGTTTTCTGATCGTTTTTCTAATAATGACTGGTAAATTTTTCAATAATACATTAAAAGTACAGTAAAAATAAAACCAGTTTTGTTGTAATAAAAATTACAGTGAACAATAAACACTTAAAACCGCTGAAGCTTACTGGATATTAATGTTTCATTATTTTCAATAGTTCCTTACAGTTTATACGGACTATTATATTGATTTTACACTTTTTGTCGTTGATTGTTTTGAAAAAACAAAAGCAACGCTGTATCGAGAGAGCATAGAAGTTTTTCAATAAAACAAGGAAAGGACATAACATACCTTAGACTTTTATGGTTTTGGGAAGGGAGGAAAGGGGCAGTAGCCAAACTCCTTATTGGTAGTAATTTTTGTTTGACCATATAAAATTAGGGGGACAAAAAGTAATTTTGTCCCCCCTCGATATAAATTCCACCCGGGAAAGTCCTCTGAGCCCCCCCGTGAAAACGGCCTTGGGTTTGCACCCCATTTACCGTGGTGGTGCGTTTGAGGGAATCAGACCAAGAGGAGTGCATTTCAATGGCCAAAATAGGCAACAAAAATTGGAGATAGCTATTTCTTCAAAATAGTTGACAGGCCCACAATAACTGTCTTTGAGATAAAATGGACCCCTACAGCCCTGGTATGTTAAGTTTTTAAGCTATAAAAAATGTCCTTGTTTTATTGTGTTATTGGGAAGTGTGCATACACATATGCTGATTATTATTTCCTTAAAAAATTTTTAAATTATTTTTTTTTATTTCCTTACAAAAATTTTATTAAAAAGGTTGTTAATAACATTAAAAAAAAATTCCACGTTTAAGTAAAGGTACAAATTTTACATTTCTAACTTTTTTAGAAAAAAGACATAGGAGTTTTAGAAACCACTTTACCTTAGGTTTAATTTTCTGGCTTCGTTATGAGTTTGTACTTGTTTTAATTTTGTGTGTTTGTTTTTGGGGGTTGTTCAAATTTTATTAATTGATACTCGAATATAATTGGTAAGGTTGTATGGCTTGGTAGATTAACATTTTATTGCTATTCTTTTTTCATTTTTGGTTAAATTGGAGGGTTCTTTTTTTTTTATTTTTTTTGGAAACTTATTTGTTGCAAAAAGTTTTTTGTTTGATTTAATTTTTTGTTTTCGTTTTTATATGACATAGTTTTTTTTCCAGGGGAGGAAAAAGGAATTTGGAGCCTCTTACTTGAAGTTAAACAAAACGTGCCAATCCCTTCCATAAAAGAAACCCTTAAATACCCCCTGGGCATAAACTATGACCCTTGCCCCTAATCTCTGGGGTCTGTTTCAACCCTAAAAGCCCTTTTATTTGATATTGGACTATTGAATAGAAGGTATCTCAAAAATTTCTAGTAGACGCACTTAGGACAATACGGACGTGTGGTAGGGTGGAGATGGTAGCTGCCTCTTATCACGACTCTTACTAGATCCCTTGATCTGAAAAAAAATACATGTGCCAACCATCGTTCTTTAATTAGGCACCGCTTCTGCGCTGCCATGATTTTATTTTGTTTTTTGTCGTCGATGTTTTGAAAAACAAAAAGATACATTATAGTTTTTCAATAAACGGAAAAGTACATACAGGCCTTAAGTCTTTTATGGTTGCGGAAAGGAGAAAGGGGCAGTAGCCCAAACTCCTCTTAGAGTAATTTTGTTGACCAATATAAATAAACAGATATGACATAATATTTTTTCACGAACCAATTGTTGACTAGTAGAAGCACTAAACAATAGCGGGGTCTGCTTGACATAAACTTGTCAAAACACGCAAAGGTTTTTTTTTAGCTATATAAAAGCTTCTCATTCTAATATCAAGTAAAACCCTTGTGTTTCAGGAGACAACGTTCAGAAAATTTGGGACAACAATTAAAAAATAGTCAAACGTTCGCGTAAAGAGCAACGGTATCAAGGAGGAGCGAAAACTCCTCATACGAAAATAATTTTGTTCGTTTTATGTTATAAACGTTGATCCTACTTTCATGGTGAAAACATTCTTTTTTTTACTTTTGTTTTCTGATCGTTTTTCTAATAATCCTACTACACACTACTACTAACAACTCATCGCAGCACCAAGCCGCATGGAGGCCAACACAGCTACGCACGCTCCTCCTCCACCCAATCTATCAAAGGCCTCTTTGTACAACTGCCCACTGAAAAGTACCCATCCTTTAAAACTTTCTTTATGACGTCTCCCACCCAGACGGGGACGACCTGGCTTTCCGTTTAGCCCTAGATGGTTGGCCGAAAAAGAACAAATCTTCGGCAATCTGTCATCCTTCATCGCAACAACAGACCCAACCACCTCACCTTCTTTCATTCTATAGAACCTAGAAAGCGGTATTGAACCACATTTTCTTCATATAGCATATGTTGAAAATACGGTCAGTCAGCGGGTACCCAGAACAATCCTTAAGCAATTTCTCTGGAAAACATCTAGCAAAATCTTCATCCGGCTTTGCGGCAGCGTCCAGCTTCAGAGCATATTTGCCACTGTCATAACGTAGCGTCAAGATTCTAATTTGGTTTGTAGACTTATCTTCCTATTCATTGCCAGACGTTTTGTTAACTGTGAAAAAAACACCCTGAGCCTTGGCTATTCTATTTTTAAACAAATCTTCACTGCTCCCGACCATCTTTACTAGTAATACTACCAAGATAAAGTGAAACTTGCCCACCTGATCAATCTTTTCATTACCCAACATCATCACTTTTCAGCGTCACTTATTCCTAGCCTTAGTGACTTAGGCCTTCCTAACATTACTTTTCAAACCAATACTAGCACCCTGAACTCGCAAAACCTCTAAAAAATTCATTCATTTGCTCCACACTAATCATTCTAGGATGCGTAAATCATCAGCAATAAACCAAGTCCAGGAGATCTTTTTCCTCCCCATTTGATTCCGTGCGTGTCTCCCCAAGTGCCTTTCCTGTGCCTCCTTAAAACAAAGTCCATCAAAATCATCCATAAAAGGGGGATAGAATCACAGCCCTGCCTTAACTTCCTGATTTAATACAAAAACCAGCTGCTAACCTCATTTTCCTACCTTAACCGCAGCAGTGTTATATCTCGTACATAGGCACCTAATCCACTTTAATGTATTTGTTCTGTTATAACATACAAGATAGAACCTTTACTAAAGCTCCGCTAATCAACAGAATCGAAACGCCTTGGCTCATAATCTATAAAACTGAGGACCAAAGGAGTTTGAAAACTTAGGCACTTCTCAATTATTAACCTAAGAGTGTAAATTTGGTCAACCAGCGATTCCTCTACCTTTTCTAAAAACCGACACTGCTCTTATCTTAAAATCTTTTTCTCTCGGCATCTCTCAGTCTTAAAAAGTATCATATTAACTAAAGCAAATTTGCTAAACCCTACAGGAGACCACCCGGACTAATTGCACTCGATAATTACCACACTCACTTTTATCACCTAGTATCTATAAAGTGGCTTAAATTAATGCTGGTAAATTTTCAATACTACATTAAAACTTACAGTAAACTAGAAGACAGTTTTTTTTCTAATAAAAATTGACAGGTGAAATAAACACTTAAACCCGGCTGAGCTTCCTGGAATTATGTTTCATTATTTTCAATAGTTCCTTACAGCTTATACGGACTATTATATTGATTTGTAACACGTTTTGTCGTTGATGTTTTGAAACAACCAAGCACGCTGTTCGAGATAGCCTATAGTTTTCAATAAACGGAAAGGACATAACATACCTTAGACTTTTATGGTTTGGAATGGAGAACGGGGCAGTAGACCAAACTCCTATTGGTTAGTAACTTTTTGTTGACCATATAAAATTAGGGGGACAAAAGTATTTTTGTCCCCCTCCGTAAATCTCACCGGGATAATTCCTCTGGGCCCCCTGAAAACGGCTTTTTTTTTTTGGGTTTTGCACCCCTTACCGTGTTGGTTGGAGAGGATATCAGACCAGGGAGTGCATTTCAATGCCAAAATAGTCAACAAAATTTGGAGGATAGCTATTGCTTCAAAATATTTGAAAGGCCCAAAACTGTCTTTTGAGATAAAACTACCCCCTACCGCCCCTGGAGGTAAGCTTTTTAAGCTAATAAAAAATGTCTTTTGTTTATTGATTGGGAAGTGTGCATGCATTTTTTTCGGCGGGGCAGGAGGACGAATTTCTGCGGGAGAATTTTCAATGGAGAGGAAAGCTTCCCGGGGGTGTGCAGGAAATTTTCAGAAAAGAAATTTTAAAAACTGCGGTGTGGATTGCTAGAATTCATATACGAAATTTCTTTATATGTCTTGCTTTCTCTTTACCGATTCAATTTGCGCGTGAGATGTTAAGGGTAATTGTCCGGGGTAAATTCCGGGGTTAAATTAACCATTATAAGATAGAAAAAATGTTTGTGGAAAACTGGTTAGGGTTACTCAGTCACAAAATAGAACTTATATTTTCATTATTATGGATCACTATCTATGATGGCAGCCAAAAATGGGGGCAACAAATATTTTTCATGGTTTTTCCCTCTTCTTGCTCTCTTTCCTTTGGTTACGTTATAATTACTTTATTAGTCCAAACTCTCAAGGCGGGCCTATGCCCCTGCATCCTCTTGTCGGTGCCCATGTTAACATACCTTGTCAACAATCTCTAAAACTTTAACCTCAATAATTTGAAGATTTTTCAACCTCAACCGTTGAAGGTTCTTTACCTCATAAATAACCCCACCCCCTGCCGCAGCTCATTGGGCTACAAACCACTTTGCGACTTATAAAAAAAAGTTACTTGAACTCTCAATTCCGATCTAATGAGCAACCCTGAAGGCTTTTCGACCATGAGGAATAGGATGTGGATTGTTTTTTTTTCTTTTTCGATTATTTTTTACTTTTTTTTATTTGCTTAGAAGAGTACGATGAGAAGGTAGTGAGGACGGGATATCCTTTCCTATACGAAATAAATTCTGCTGTTTTGGGGTTTAATGTTAATCCTTTACTCATGCAACAGCGTACACCAGAAGTATTCCAGAAATCATAAGGAGTACATAAAAATTGACATTTTTGTTTATTTTTGCGTTTCCTTTGCATCCCCCCCCCAAAAAAAAATCACCGTCATTTTTATGTAATTTGGATGGACTTGGCTCCAGCTTACCACCACCACTCCCCTCACCCATCCAGGATTTTGAAGAAATTCTGCACGGTCAAAACCCTATGCATTCCAGAGGACAGACACATAATTTGCCACTTACTGAATTAAATTTGAAAAAAAACTTGTTATTAGATTTTCGACTATGTTGACACAAAAGGGCTATCTCAGAATTTTAATTGGGGAACTATTTATGTTAATTTATTATGTCATGGCCGTATATTTGGGTTTAAATACGACTCTCTATCTATCTATCTATATATGCAGGAAATAAACAAACACATTTTGACATGCAGAACCCGCTATACTTAACTCCCCCCCCCCTTCTAATATGCCAAATAATCGCCCAAATTTATTTCTAAAGTAGTACACGAGAAACTAAGAAAAAAAAACTGGTGTGTTCTCGAATATACACAGCGTAAACTGCAGGGAGTGGCGTATAAGACACAAGTATCAAATTCCTTTCCCCTACGGAAATTAAAAAAAAATTAAAAACAAATAAAAACTCTCAAATTTGAAAAGTCTTATTTTTCACGGGTGGGGGGGTATTGTCCATGGGGGGGGGGGTGGTAATTTTGTTTAATTATTTGGTTGAGCCAAAATCAAAACTGCATTACCTCCAAATAACGTTCAAAAATAAATAAAAAAAACAAGTTTTTAATTTGAAAGTAAGGAGCGACATGAAAAACTTAACACGAACAGAAATTAAGTCATATATGAAAGGGGCTTGTCCATCCTCAACGTCTCTCTCTCTCTAAATCACGCAAAGTTGACTCTTCTTACAACTCTATTTTTTAAAACCAATATTAAATTTTCTAGCGCAAAGAGCGAGACGTTGAGGAAGGGGACAGCCCTAGTCATATTAGGAAAAATTTCTGTTCGTTCTAAGTTTTAATTTCGCGCTCTTACCTTTAAATCAAAAACAACTTTTTTAATTAATTTTTGAACGTATATGAAACCACCGAACCTACCCCCACCTAAACAAATGACTCATTCCCCTCCCTCATTATAGCTGATGTACGTAAACACAGACGCCAAGCCACCTGCTCTTCATTCATTACAAATAAGCGAATCAACTCGATTGAATCCATTACCTGCTCGTGTGGGCCATACTTCTTTTACAATGGAGAATCTAAAATATCAGTATTTCATATTTTAAACTGGAGCTGAAAACTCCACGGCAGGGTTATCTGAATGATGTATCTGTAAATAGATTTTCAGTAAGATCTCTTGCTTTTTTTTTGGGGGGGGGGGGGTCCCCTTTTTCAAAAATTAGGCAAATTTTCTCAAATTATTTGTTTTGGGGTGAGAACAATAAACTGAAAGAATTTCACATATAATTGATACCAATAGATATATCGAAAAGAATTGACTTATTATGTTGATTCCAAATATATTAGTTTCATTAAATATTAATCTACCCATCAAAGCCGGGTCATGAGAAAAATTTTGTCTGAAAAAGTGGAGAGACCTTCTTGAAAGTCATATAATTTTAATGCAAAAACCACACATCAGATTGAAAAATGTAGATGTTTCAAGCTTCATATCTGCAAAAAATGTGGAATTTTGCAATT
>CM051267.1:58433551-58580737 GCA_027921565.1 Artemia sinica | reverse complement strand
CGTGGTTTGTTTGGAGTAGAAATCATTATCCAAACATTTGTAATCAATAATTATTCTCACAATTCTCGAACGTTACAACTTAATCTCTCAAGCACATTTTTGGCTTTAATCTCTTAGTGGTTTTCAATTGTTGAAGTTCTTGCACTAGCTTCGTTAAAGAATTTTCTCTTTATACTTAGAGTTAATAAAATGGAAAAACATTTATAAAAATAAAACGGTCATTTATAAATTTTAATTGTGAAGCTAAAACCTCACTTTCCTTTGCCACAGCTGTTTTCAGCTATATCTTTAGCAATTTTGTTATTTTATAACATAAAACAGTAGTTCGATCATTATAACTGTTTTAGCTGATTTAATAGCTAATTGTTGCTGTTATCAACTAGTTCTAGTTTATTTCATTCCAAAGCATGTCCTTGCTTTTTCTTGTCTTCATAAATAATTATTTATTTAATACAAAAATATAGAAAAATTGTGCGGAGAATTTTGTAAGTCGGAAAATTCGATGAGTAGTAATATTACGATAAATTTGTGTCTTCTTTGCCTAATAATTCACAACTTGTATTTTTAATTTAAGGATAATATTAATAGAAATTAAGTACGTAGTTTGACAAAAAAAAATATTCTGTTTTTTTTTTTTGGAACACCTTAGTTTTCGAACATTTTAATTGCATCCAACGTCATTACCTATAAAAAGCAGTTCTAGTGAATGCAACAAATTTTTTTGTCAATGTAATTTTATTAAATACTGGGGATATACAAAAATATATTTTTCTTTTTATTCCCACAATGTGAGCAAGATTAAACGCAAAATATGGATAATTGCTTCTTGGTTCACCTATGATTCCCATCTGAATGTGTTCCAAAAAAGTATTTATATTTGACAATAACCCTTATAGATGCATCTTTACCAAGCATGAAACCACCTATTTCCATTGAACGAATTTACTTTTATTAGAGATAAAATATATTTTATTTTGAGCCTAATAATTACCTAATTTGTTGCCGTTTTGGAAAGTTCATCTTTAACCTATAGTCAAACTTACTAAAATAAGATTTACGACACAATACAAAGGCCAAAAAAACGCCACAGCTTCTTTAAAGTCCTTTGCTAAGCAAAGGACATATAAAAAAATGTGCAACTTATAAAATTTCACTACACATCATTCAAACCTCTCCATTATTATGCAATTATTTCGTTCTTCATTCTTCTTTCATATTCTTCTAGGATCTTTCTGAAGCCCTTATGTACCTAAAATATTGTTATTAATTTTAATCGCTCAATAGTATAAGAAACTAAATATGCTAAGGTAAAAGTCTGAATGCAATATACGGAGTGGATTGTTGAATGAAATAAACACGGTCATCAACATAAATGAACAGGGATTGTCTGTAAATAAAAGGGTCGATGGTTACAAACCTCTACCTAATTATGGTAGTTGTTTTTTTCCAATAGGACTTTTGTTATTCGGATGTTTTAACAAAAATTTGTGGTTCGTGTTGAAGGCGAATCAATTACCAGAACATTTGTAATTCATAATTATTCTCAAATTTTCTATTGCGCTTTAGCCCACGCACGGATCTATAACTATCTCCAAAAATTAACTACTGATGTTATTCATATACTTGTTACTTAGGCTAAAGACGGAGCTTTAATGGAAACCAAACCCTCTCTCCCCCAAATATACATTTTATTGTTGCAGGAATGTTTCTGAAGTACCCTAGATCTAAACGGGTCTGTTTTTTTGTTTTTTTTTTTTCTACTAAGATGTATTTTTGCATAAGGGCGCGTATAGACAGAATTCTCATAATCCAGATTATCATTTTATTCTTTTAACGTAAATAACACTAATTGAAATTTAAGGAGTAAATCTAGGAGAAGCAGCAGAACTGTGCATTCTTAATGATTAATGTCCATACAAAATTAAATACTCTAACTAATGACAAAAAAAACATTTTTTCTTATCGCTTTTATTTCTATCATTCTATCGAGTTCCCTAAATCAAAAGTTTTAAAATACTGCTCATATGTTGCCATAATATGATAATACGGATTTTTGCATTGAGGGGATAACGCAAAAGTACACTGAGGTCGTGTCCCATTGACAGGGAAAGTTAGAGTAGACTTACAATAACCGTTTTGTAGCCGCTTCTCTCTTGTTTTAAAATGGTGTTTAATCTCATTGCCTCTGTTCACTTTCATGCCAAATAAAATGTATTCCTTAATGTTTTAACATGTATAAAAGTGTGGATGACTATGGCTGACCAAAGGGCTGTATCGATCTTAATCTTAAGTACATGGACATCAAACTTAAGCTTTTTTCCTCCCCGGTTCCCTCTTAGGTCTAATCAGTGTTTCCTTGGGCGTTCCTTGGTCTTAGGCAGCTTTCTTGATGTATTATAATGTTTCTACGGTTCGCTTTGGGTTGTTATAACATTCTCAAGGTTAGAATCCCTGCTTAAAGCTTCACCAAACAAAGTATTTTTAAGGTACTTAGGTCTTTCAAATGAAAGCATTATTAGGACAATTTTTCAAGGGACTCGTCCAAAATATTTTAGGGGATGTTTCAAGTAGGATATCATTGTCTGGGAGAGAATTTTACGGGGGGGTGGGTGGTATGTTTGCATGAACACTTTTCAAGAACAATTTCCCGTGAATGAAGTGAATTTTTTCATGAAGAGAAAACCAGATTTAACGGCATTATTGCAAATGAGCAGACCTTATAAAAATAAGTAAGAGCAGCCCTAAACTAGAAAACAACGGGAAATTATTTCATATATAAGTGATTTGAATATTGTCCCCAACTTTTTAAGAGTTGACTCCTGAAACCAAAAGGTAACGTAAATTAATATAAAGGATGCTGCACTGATCCTAAGGCCATCCGCGTGTGATCTCCGTCTCAGGCCTTTCAGCCAGAAAGTTCAAGGGGGGATGAAATCCAGCCACCCTAGGGCTTTCGCACACCTTCCTGTTTCCTTCCCCAGATTTCTCCAGGTACCCATTTGAGCTTGGTCACTCTGACTTGAGCTTACTGAATCACGCCACACTAAACCCCGTCCCAAACCAAAAATAATTGGATAGACTAGGATTCGACCCTCACCCTTTCGGACAAGGGAGCCTAAATATGCGCACCATCCACTCGGCTAGGAAACCAAAGCGTAGTAATTGGATAAAAAGCTCTTTAAAAGGACCCAAAACAACTATCATAAATACGAGGTATCGAGGACAGGTAAAGAGCACAGTTTCACCCCCCTTATTCATGGAATAATTCCTGTTCTATTTGAGTTTTTAATCCTGGTCCTACATGTCAATTGAAAAATACTTTTTTTTAATTTAATTTACACAAAAAAGAATGGACATTTCTAGAGAAAAATAAGCACAACTAAAATTGCAATCTTTGCATATTCCAGTTTGTACTTTTTGACACCCACTGTTGAACTAGGGCATTTATGTGAACAATTTAGAGAGCATTAACTTTGAATAGTAAGTTCCACTTACAGCTAGTTATTGAATCTGAATGGTTCTTTGACCTATCAGATCTATTTGGCAAATAAAAACTCGTATTTATAAGCGTCCCCAAAGTTAATATTAACTTTTGTTTTGGGGACGGTGCGACTTCAACAATTATAAATTGCTGCAAATGTTCACCTAATGAATTACCTTCAATACATTTAGGGCTGTATGTTTGACGTCAATAAGCCACTTACTGTTTGACCTACTACAAACACATACTATAGTCTTTTGACTCTTTGGAAGACGATAACATTTACAAATAGATGGCTCTTATTGAATTGCTATATAATCAATAGAAAAATTCGTGAATCTAAAAAAAGGCATTTTGCCTATGCCCGTAGATGCCTTTCAATCAACATTATTTAAATCTATCAAATTGGGTTGAGTGTCTTCGCTTTATTTACTATGTTTTATGGCACAGATAAAGGAATAGTATTACTAGCATTAAAACTCCCTCTTGGTACGTATATATTACATGTCTTTACAAAGAAATTGAAGCTTAAGAGTATAAACAGTGAACTTAAACATAAAGACATTGGGAGCGAAGAAACAGCAATATTTAACAGTTGATATGTCATTTATTATAGTCAAATTTTATAGAAGATACAACATCGCATTTTTAAATGTTAATAAATAACTCTTAATGTTGCAACATTATTGAATCTGCTTATTTCCAAAATTCATTAATTGGACCACACGCTTTTTAAGCTCGCGGGATCTATTGTTTCATTGGCTGTAGTTAATTATGAGAAAAGAACTTGGATAAAAAGATTTTTTTTAACAAATGCTTAAAGGAAGCTCCTTAAATCTATTCTTATTAAACTATATTCCTGACATGGTAGAAAAAAACGAACAAAGATCGACTAAAGCCTGAAAACAAACCAAATTAAGAGTGTACATGGGTTTTTCCCTTAGAATTGATAGTATAAAAGTTAAGATGACACAACTCAATTTAGCTGTGAATGATTTTCTATATTTAGGAAACTAGGAAAAGTTGTCCCTGGTATTGCGGGATTAACATAAGGGTTCACACACTTTAAAGGCAAAGGGCGCAAAGGGGTTGCTACGCCACTTACTGGAGGGGGATATCCCTCGTCGGCCAAAATAGTGGGATCCGTGTTACTCCAACGGTTCCGTTCATAATATCGTGTCGGTGGTCCAGGGCCACTTTTAAAAGCCAAGGTTTTACCGTAAGATTTCTAACTTTCTCTTTAAGAAGACTCAACCTAGTCTGAAAGGGTTAAAGAGTACATAGATAAAAAAGGTCTTACTGTATGCACTTCACGCTGTATAAGAACTGATTTAAAAAAGACTCTTTCTCCCAGCCCCTTCCCCGCTCCGCTTAGACGGGTGACTGCGACATGGGTACGGGGTGGTAATAATTCTTCCCAGCCAATCCTATGTCTTGCCAATAATGGCAAGATTGCAACTTATCTCACAGTCAGTCCACTTAATTGAGGTTTCTTAAGGAAACACCCCCCAAAAGGAAAAGAAAAAAACCCCACAAAAAAAAATATTCCTCAGGAAGAAGCTTCACCAAACTCCTAGGTGATGACATCTGCAAACAGCTACTACTCACTATCTTCAATCAAAAAGGACATAGATTCCACATAAGCTAGTTAAGCCTGTGACTCACTGCTAATCAAATCGACGCCATGCCCTAGTCAAAGCCGAAATCTAAGCAAAAAACGGCAAACTTTCATCCAGTCCAAATTACCACCAATGATAATTCGTCGGCTGAAGAAGGATTTCCGTTATTCCAAATCAAGCGAATGATGCAAACTTCGACCACAATGGGATATTTAATGTATACTATTGCAAATTTTACGTTTCTCACAAATTATCACTGTGCATAATGTTGTTTTAACTATTAGCGATGACCGAAATAATTTTGCGCAACACCCCTTAGCTAACCCGATCGCCCTTAAAGCCGTTTTAACTGTCAATATCTTCGACACTAGATTTTTTAAAAAATGTAAAACCAAAGCTATGGAGAGGACAAAAACGTAATAATCTGCTTTAACTATCAAAGCATAAGAGATAAGTGGACTAATTTAAGATTTATTTTAATTAATGGTTACTACTGCCCTTTCGACGTTATTGGAATAACGGAGTACGTGGCTTTCAGAAATTGATGATCTAATGAATTTTCCTCCCTGCCTTTCGAAGCTATTCTATTGAAAGAAAATTAACCCAGTCCTCTTTTGCATTTCTCTTTACATTCACCAGGCTATTATACAACTGTGAATCCCTATTCTCGCAACCTATAAATAATATATGCATTTATTCAATATTGTTGATATAATGTTGACGACAATTCTTTTATTTTTCATTGTTTTAATAAACCACCCTCATGTCCGACACCGTTCTTTTTGTAATCTTTTTGATGACCTTTCTATAGGTTTGAATTAATTACCACAAAAGAAGGCAATAGTTTTTGGGGACTTCAATTTGAAATTGACTAAAATGTAGCAGTAATAATTATTGTGATACCTTCTTTGAAACATTTACCTCAAGTGGTATTCTTGACGAACAATCCTTTTTCCTAGCTAGAGTTGATCCCTATGAGGTCCTACCACTTCTGTAATTGATAACATTTTTGTAGCCACTTCCTTGGGACATACTACCTGTCCTCCAAAATATTAATATTTTCATTGACCTGTCAGACCACTTTCTAATCTTTATCTCTCCCTACCCTGTCCAAACCAACTATTAAACATCACTTCCTTAGAACTAATATCCCTACGTCCTAATAGAATATATAATATTGTGAATCATGAACCTGGTTCACACGATCGTTTGAAATTTAATTTGACAAATGGGTTCCAATAGTTGTTTTTGGATTGTCCAGGCGGATGGTAATTGACTCAGTCCAAACAAACCATGGTTTTAACACAGGGACTGCCAGGTGATCGTATCAGTTCAACCTCTGTCCAGTCATGTAAATCAAACCCGAAAACTACCTATATACAAAAACAAAATGTAAAATCAGCCTGAATAATACTCTTCATATTGAAAAATATACCTAGACCCTGGACCTCGTCCCAAACCATTAGCCTATAATGTCTCTAACGAATCATAATATTTGTAATACACAATAGTACATAGCATCATTAAGTACGTACTGCACAAAATAACCATCACGTTCAGCGTTTATTTCATTGACCTAAGGGAACTAATGCGAATTTAAAACTTTACAAAAACCGTCATTATTCATCATTTTGATAACACTACTGTTATCCGTTTCGAAGTCAACTAAAAAAAAAAAAAAAAAAAAAAAACATTTAACCACAGAAGATCTTCAATGAAGTTACTTACTTTCAAAAAGCACTCTACTGCCAAAGGTGAACTTGCAAGGGGGAAAAATGATCACCATCAATTTCAGCATATTTTGATAAACCATCGATGCAACAAAATTGATAACGCAATATGATCAAGTCCCTAGACAAAGCTCATTATGGTAGTAAATCATCGTATGACATTGCCCTTATCCACAGCAGAAGCACTGTCTCGAGTACATATGCATTTGTTACGCCATGTTCTTGGCCACATTTCTTCCACATTTTGACGCGGTCGTTAGACCCACAAATGGATAACGAATGTTGATCAATATTAAGCATCAGGACCGAGGCATAGCACGGTCTCTAGATTACTTCATCGATGCTCGAAACAAGCAGCAAGTTCATGGGGCGAATAAGGCAGTTTCCCTTATAAATATTTGATACGAAAAATCATGCTTCGTTGGACCATTACCCGCACTACACCCTAAAGCTCGTTTTTTACCACTTTTTGTGTTTTTATTTTTTTTTTTTTTTTGTAATATATTCAAAAAATGGTCTGGACTTTACCTTTATCATGGAACAGTCCAGGAATAGCATTTGTGGACTACTTTTGGCAAATTGTCAGTGGATTTTGCATGCCTAGAGCCATTTTTTTGCGCTTAGGTTCATTGGCACATCAGCAAGAGGTTCTTAGATACAACTCAGATCATGGTACATACAAGCCACCAATTGTGTTTTCAAAATCTTTGCTCCATATGTGCCATCAATTTCCATGCACAGCAGCACAGTTTGACTCTTCCCTTTCTCGAACTTTGCAAACAAGTTCATTGGTTGGGAAAATCGATAAGGTCAGTTCCTTAAATTTTTTACCGACAACTAAATGATTCAGATTTCTTTGTGGTTGTTTGATACTGTCAGATGATTTAATTGCGTCCTAAAAAAAATAATGCTAATTGGCGCAATTTTTTCGGTTGCAAGCGCTAACTAGATGAATCGATTGCTACTGTTCTAGTGCTAGCCTATTATGTTTGTTGGGCCCGGTGGGTAATGCGTGCATATGATTTTTGCACAGAGATGCGGCTAAAAATCTTTTTTGGCCCTATCTAGTCCTTCTTGGGCTATTTAAATCCTGGGGTAAATTATAAAAAAAAAACGAAAATTTACCGAAACAACTAAAAAGTAAATCCAGCATTTTTTCATTTGTGTGTTTATATTTGCAACAAACTGTCAGTGAGAGAGGAGGGTTGAGGTGGGAGAAGGCAGAACTGCGTCTAGAGAATATTTTATGGCGCTTGGGTCGGGTTTTTGCAACCTTGACAAACCCGAGGTATATCTCTAGTGCTCTGTTCTCTGGCGTATTATTATTGTGTTTGAAAAAGTATGTGATTCGGGCAACAATTTTTGCACAGGAGCAGGAAAGACCCTTTCCTTGGCCAACTATGCTACTGGGATTTTTTTTTTGTTGTTGGGGTGAGATGAAAAATGGGCTAAATTTTACCTGACACTAAATACCAGCATTTCATTTGTGTTTTTTTGCAAACTGTCAGTGGAGAACTGCATCCTAGAAGATATTTTATGCCATTGGGTCGGTTGCAACCTGACCAGATTTATCTTATTGCTCTGTTCTGGGTATTATTATTTTGTTTGAAAAAGTATGTGAGGCATGCAAACAATGTTTGCACCAGAGCAGAAAGAACCTTCCTGGCCCAGCTAGTGCTACCTGGTTTGTTGGGGTGATATGAGAAAATGGGACTAAAAATTTACACGAAAAACTATAAATAATCAGCATCTTACATTTGTGGTTTTCTTGCAACCATAATGTCAGTGAAGAACTGCGTCCTAGAGAAAATATTTATGGCGCTTGGGTCGGTTGCAACCTGACCAAGAGGTATCTTATTGCTCTGTTCTTGGGGTATTATTATTTTGTTTGAAAAAGTATGTGATGCCGTGCAAACAATTTTTGCACAGAGCAGGAAAGACCCATTTCTGGCCCACTAGTGCTACCTGGGTTTTGTTGGTGGTGATATGAGAAAATGGGCTAAAATTTACCGACAACTAAATAATCCAGCATTTCATTGTGGTTTTTTTGCAAACTGTCAGTGGAGAACTGCGTCTAGAGAATATTTATGGCGCTTGGGTCTCGGTTGCAAACCTGACCAAGAGGTATCTTATTGCTCTGTTCTTGGGTATTATTATTGTGTTTGAAAAAGTATGTGATGCGTGCAAACAATTTTTCGCACAGAGCAGAAAGACCCTTTCTTGGCCCACTAGATGTCTACCTGGGTTTTGTTGGGGGGTGATATGAGGAAAATGGGCTAAAATTTACCGACAACTAAATAATCCAGCATTTCAATTTGTGTTTTTGCAAAATGTCAGTGTGTGTAGAACTGCATCCTAGAGAAATATTTTATGGCGCTTCGGGCGTTGCAACCTGACCAAGAGGTATCTTATGCTCTGTTCTTGGGTATTATTATTGTGTTTGAAAAAGTATGTGATGCGTGCAAACAATTTTTGCACAGAGCAGGAAAAGACCCTTCCTTGGCCCACTAGTTGCTACCTGGGTTTTGTTGGGGTGATATGAGTAAAATGGGCTAAAAAATTACCGACAACTAAAATAATCGAGCATTTCATTTTACCGACAACTAAATAATCTTCAATGGAGTATAGAACTTTTTTGCTACTGTATATACCTTTTAAGTACTTTGGACAAAAAACTAGGCAGACGATTCAATAATAAAGAGATTCAGTGGTGCTTACCAAGTGGTGTCAGATATTAAATAAAAGTACAAAGTTGTTAACTAAGTGAAAACCCATTTGGCAATAGTATAGAAAAAAGAAGTTTTGTGATCGAGAATGATTATATTTTAAATTAACCCTTACTTTGATTCTTATTTTCTTGGTATAATAAATTCATATCTAACATCACCCTGTGTTGTCACTTCCCTCGCCACGTGAGGCGACACTAGATAGTACATTTTGATTTTGTTTTTTATTTTGTGAAGTATATACGTATTATTTAAAAAAATTATACGCATTACATAGTTATACATTTAAATAAAATCAAAAGTACTAAGGGAAGGCCCACCACCACAACTACCAATGAAAGCTGTAAGCGATAAAACTGTAATCAAACTGTAAGCAATAAAAAAGAAAATATAATGACCCTTTGAATTTCAGCTTTCAGGCATTTCCTTTGAATAGTATTAAAAAACGAAATTTGTTTTTGTCGGTTTCTTTTTTGGTCGTTACTGTTGTTAATTGTCAGCTCATGACAGCTTTGGGTAAAAAGAAGACAAATGAAGAATTAGGAAAATTATAATGCTTGAGAACATTTGAATCAACCGTGCTGTGTAACCACAGTTGAAAAAAAGTGGAAGATAACAAAAATTAAGGCAAATTCTAAAGCTAATCTTTCAAAACTCTACTAAAATCAAATGTTCTAGTCGTGGATAAGAAATACTAATTAGTAATGAATCATTATTGCAACTTAACATAAGTTCTATTTCTTTGATTCTGTTTCATAGTTTTTTACTTCTTATTTCAGTTCCCTTTCAGTTATGAAAAATATAGCTATGATAATAATTCTAAAATCATCTTGATTTCTGGAATAAAAATACTATAATATGCGAATAAAAATATATTTCTAGAGTAAAAAATTTAGTTTTTTTTTTCCTAATGCAGTTTGTATGTTCCATGGCATGTTTTGCAATATTCATCTCCCTCGCTCACTTCCCAGAATATTTGAATAGTTTCATAATACAGCGAATAATTTCATAAAATACCAGTATAGTCTACAACGAATAAAGACAAACTGAAAAATAAATAGCCCAATAAATACAAACTGTCGATGTAGAAAAGCACCTAGAAACTACAAACTAAAAGACTCTTAATAACATGCAAAAAAGAAAAATCGAGAAGAGAGGGAGGAGAGTGAGGAGGAGGAGAGAAAATAGATATTACTTCAACTCAGGTGAAGTTGGAATCAATTATATGAAAACAAATTTAGTAGCTTTAGCAGTTTGATTTCAATCTTTATTATGACCCAAGCACCTATAATATAAAACACACAATAAGCAAAGCAAAGCACATGAGGTAGCATTAACACTTGCAAGGGAAAGCACATTCGGGCTAACTTAAGGTTAATAGTACATATTGCTTCTTCTCGATTAAGCTTGTCTATAGAGATGGTGGTCGAAGTTTGGTCTAATCTAAATCACTCATAAACTCATCTTTTGATGGGTTTTACAATTCTCTCGTGGCTTGTTTGTGATGAGCTCTGATGATAGGAGTTTCAGAGACGGTGTTCAGGCAAGTCTGGAGTGACTGGTTGTGCAAATCGGGTTTCTTTACTGCATTATAAATGGGCAAGTCGTTGCTTAGGAGTGCATGGTTCATATGGATGGGAGGGATGTGACGTGTTATGGTGTTATGACAAGAGCAAAGCACTTGGCTTAGAGGCAGAGGTGATTCCCATCTTGGGCAATTGTAGTACCTCCTTTTCTAGTCCTTTTTTCTAATGCTTCATTTGGGACCTAGATTACTACTCCTTGGGCACTACACTTCTGATATTACTTCAAGTTGTGAAGGATAGGGCTGGGATATATGAATCCAGTTGTGTTCTTAGCAAGGGCCCGGCTGCTCTTCTTAAAAAAGTATGAACTTGGATTATCGCTAAATAGCATTAGCTGAAAATATTAAAAATTCATCCTTAGGAACAAGGAATCTAAAAGACAAAAACTTTTTTATTGTACATTCATATGTTTTTATTAATAAATAATTTAAAAACATTATTAAACACATTATTCATAGGGCACTGAAATCAATATTATATATGTGAGAAAAGGGTTATTTTAAACCCAGCGTCACTATCACTTAAGTGTTTTCTGACGTTTCAAATACCTCGATGTTGGAACCTTTGGTCCTGGGTTTTTTCTTCAGATAAATGTCTTTCCTTGTTTTCTTTTCTTTTGAGTTCTTTAATTATCTCTTTCCCGATCTGTGGAAATGATAAATTATCTCTTTAATATTGGCTGCGCCATTTTTCATTTCTTTAAGTCTGCGTAGTTTGTTAAACCACAAGGTTTTTAATTGCGCAGTTACGGGTGACCCCTCAATAGCTAAAGTTACTTTTTCAGATAACAAGTTGGTCCGTATTGTCGAGGGGTGAAGAAAGGGCATAAAGCTGAAAGTAAGTAAGTTGGCTTGATACATCTTGAAAGTAAGTTGATTCATAATCTTGTGACTTTTTTAGCCTAGGTGGAGTCCGCCAGCCTAAAGAAGGGGACTGAGATTATATTATTTGCCAGTAGGAAAAGAGTTGCGAGACATACCGTCATTTACTACTAGACAGGGGGTCCGTTTACCCTCTGATGAGATAGTTAGAGATTTTTTAGTGGTGACTCCAGTGTGGGTGCATTCTTGGTATAGAGTTTTCAACCGTTTGGACCATTCAATCACGTTACCATACCCTGGTAGCATGGTTATACCGTACAAAAGGTACTAAACATACTCTATATTTACGGAACAGTAGTGGTAAGTCGCGAGCATTCCATTACAAATTTTGTCGCCAGAGAGACTTCCCCCTCTAGTAAGTGATGTAGCACCATTTTTGCGCCAATATCTGGTGGCACGTCGTGGGCTTTACCACTAGAAACCCAATATGTATTATTATTTGAACAGTGGGAACATACCATTCCTTGGTAATAACGTGATAGTCCAAGGCAATGTAGCACGCCACCCGTGTCAATCAAATGCAATGTTGGCAAACACGACACCTTTCTGGCACAAAACTAGCATTCCTAAGGCATTTGCAGACATTTTCCACCAAAAGAACCATGTAAACTAGACTTAAACTTAAAGAATTAGTACACTACATCGTTTTTTAAACTTAAAGAAAATTCCCAATAGCGGTTTCTTTGATGATTTGTGATAAAAATACGCCAGCAGGGCACAATTGTACCTTTCTAGTGGCAACATCTGGTACCCGTCACATCACTTGAGCGTTTTTCTGGCGTTTGGATATCACAGTATATATATATTTTTATTTGAACAGTGGGAACATGCTATTTCATTGCTAGAACGTGATAGTCCAAGCAGTTCACTCCCAACCTATGGCACTCAAGGCTGGCACAAGATTACACTCTGCGAGCAAACTATTTATTCCTAAGGTATCTTCAGACATTTTCTTGGTAAAAAAAATTGATGCTTCCAAGTGTATTTTGTGGTAATTTTTCGTTTAAAGAGTATGATTTTTTTTAGGATGTTTAGTTGTGCTATTTCGCGGTATAGCTTGCACGTATCACCTTTGTTGGTGTTTCAAAGAGATATTTTGGAAGAAGTTGCTTAATTTGCTGTGTTTCTTGGTTTCGGCTCGTCAGCGTTAGGCTTTTTTCGGTGTTTCCAAGTGTGTTTTGAAATAGTTTTTTCGTTTTGAAACGTTAGATTTAGGATGGTTTAGTTCAGCTGCTCGTGGTTTAGCTTGTCTGTGTTAGCTTTGTGGTGATTCAAGTGTTTTAAGTTTTTTTGTTGAAACGTTTGATTAGGATGTTTAGTTTTCAATGTTACCGAGGTTTACCTTGTCTGTTTAGCGCTGCTGGTGTTTCCATGAGTATTTGGAAGTTTTCGTTTGAAACTTTAAGATTTAGGATGTTTAGTCTGTGCTCTCTCTTGGTTTAGCTTGTCAGTGTTAGCCCTCTTTGTGTTTCAAAGAGTATTTTGGGAAGAAGTTATTTAGTTCTTCTGTTTCGTGGTTTAGCATGTCTGTATTAGCGGTTTATTGGTTTTTCCAAGCGTTTTCTGGAAGTTTTTGTTTTAGAACACATGATTTAGGATATCTAGTTGTGATTTTTGCGGGGGTTTAGCTGTCTGTGTAGCTGTGTTGCTAATTCTAAGTAGTGTTTTAGAAGTTTTTCGTTTGCTATAACATATGATTTAGGATGTTTTAGTCCTTGCTGTTTCGTGGTTATAGCTTGTCTTTTAAGCGTTTTTGGTGATCATCCAAGCGTATTTTTCAAAGTTTTTTGTTTGTGTGTCTGACTGTGTTGCCTCTCTCTGTGTGTTGGTGGTGTGTCTGACTGCGTGTTTGTGTATGTTTTTCATTTTAGACACAGCAGAGCCTATACAGAAGTACCTATAGGATCTTGCTTCGCATTCACTACAATGCAACTGCTTAACAGTTCTTACATATGAGACTGCATGTTTTCTGGCATCTGTTTTCGACATTTATAACAAGTGGCTCTTCTGGTCATGCCATTAAAAGATTCTTCAAGTACCTGGACAGCAAATTTGATTCTATTGTTATATTCATTAGTTCAATAGTTTTTCTTATTTAAACATTTCAGTATCCTCGTTATCGTAATCTAAAATGAATTCTTCGATAGCGTAGATCTTCCTTTTCGACGTACTTGTACTTAGAAGGTGATGGAAGATCAATTGACATTGCGCTTCCCAATAGGTTATTTCATTTGTATATAGCTTGGCATATTTGACAACAACGAAGCCCACAGCTTGAAGAATCTACTTGTGGAGCTATTCTGCACGAGTCAAGTTCAAGTTCTATGTAGCGTTTATCCACTCCCCTTCATCAGATTTTTTAGGTTGGAAAGAACTAGCCTCCCGTGAGCGTGGTTTACGGCTTCCTGCTATCAAGAAGATAGAAAGTTTTCTAGGAGAAATCACCATATTCCCAAATGAAAATGATTCTTGGACTTCGTATTCGTTATATGTACGATATCATATTGACACACACAATGGAACAAACAAAAACACTGCAATCATTCGAAACATCACTAAAACTCTCTCTAGGATGTATCTGGGTAAGTATTCAAAGCATCATACTTGTCAAAGTTGAAAGTAGAGTAGTCTATCGATAGTTCATGCTGACGCACAGCTAGAATTACAAGATTCACGAGGTATGAAACAATTCCAGTTGTGAGCCAAGTATCAGGCTAGTCAGCAGTGATTCAAGGTCTTTGAAAGAAATTGGAAACACCGTCTGTGTCCCTCAAGGGAAAATACCAAGTAGCTCTCCACCAATCTAGTTTCTCCTGCGTTTTCTACGATCGCAGAATCGGTATAGATTTGACCACTATTCCAAAAAACCTTTTTAAATGCTGGATCACTTGCTTTGCTTCGTCATACAATCACTTATGGGGGCCATTTAAACCGCGTACACCATGACAAAGGGCTGTAGGAAAAATTATAGACTGGTTAGCTTCAAACACGAAGATTCGTCTCCTTACCCTTTTTTGGGGTTTCACCAGTGAGTGGGGCTATGCAGCCTTTTTCGAACAGGACTCACAAACTGTACAATCTTCCGCTTTGCTTTGCAACTTTTGAATTATGATTCCATCAGAGCTGTTTTCGATTGGGGTTTGGAACTCTTTTTAAGTGAAGCTACTTCAATAATTTCTTTTTTTTCATTTCTGAAACCCGTTTTCGATATGTATTCTGCTCCCTGCTTGTTTCAAGTCAGCTTTCGCAGTTTAATTAATGACGTGAAAAACTTCCCCTCATTTCTGATCATCAACTATCCAGCGGAGTAGGACGACAATTCCTTGGCTGCTAGAGAATCTGCCTGCAGGTTTAATATAATGTGTAACAGTCCCTGAATGGTTAATGAGCTTTTTTTATTCCAGGCCTCACGTGCCTTTTAGATCTCCCCTTCACGTTCTTGAGTGTTTTTTCAGCTGTATAACTGATTTTTCGTTGTGGACTAGTGCATGTCCTCGAGATCTTAAAAAACTGCTAGTTTGCGAAGGACATGCAGAGATTCCAAAATTTACAAGAACAATCATAAAACTTCAACCAAACTATTCCTCTTAGCACCCTTTGTCACAATTTTATTTCCTCTAACAGTGATTGTTTCTGTTCGTGGTGTCACAACATTAACCTTCTTTCTAGTCAGATTGAAACAAGATACACTTGCTTTTTCGTTGGCAAAATGTAACATGTCCCTTTCTCCATAGAGTTTCTGCTATGTTCAACTAAACCACTTGCTGGGCGGTCTTCGTCTTGTCGTATTTATTTCGCAAAAGGAATCTGACGCATCTACTTCTTGACCATACGCAGAAACATTTCATTCCGTCGATTCAAGTGGATCTTCTTCCTGCTTGATATGAACTACGTTTTCCTTATGTGCCTTCTCAAGAAGTCTATAATCTCCTATTCCCTTATATCTCGAGACACGTGTGTATAATATTCATCGTCTAGACAAAGAGAAGCCCAAGCAATACATCTGTCCAATTGTGGTATATCTCGCTTTTGTTGTATAACTCTTTTCATCACAGCATTGAATGACTCTGCGGTATTGTTGGTTATTCCACTGGAGAATGGATTAAAATCAGGAATCTTGGGAAACGATGAAGGCACAATCATACTTCAACATGGTCAGATTCCAGATTATCTCGAAAAGTAGGTAATGCAGGAGATGGACCATTTCACGAGCCTGTCAGTTCTTATTTCCGGTAATACTCATCTTCACTTTTTGATCTTGAGCAACTGAAGAATATCTTCTTGGAACTACCTGGATGTCTTCTTTAGATGCCCCATTTTCTGAAGTGCATGTTTTGCATTGATCGATAGTGTAGCCAGCAATGAGCAGCCTGAATATGAGGAAAATATTTTTTTTCTCGCAACCTCTATACCCTTTTCTCTATCACTCACAAAAGAATTTTTGCTGTGGTGAATTGATGCTTGTGCTTTCCTTCATTAGAACTATAACACAGCTCTTCGTGCGAATCAGCTGTGATCTTATGTGTGAAGTAAAAAATGCAATTGGAATCAGAGGTGTTGTCCCCTTTTTTATTTGTCGAAGTCAGGATTGTTCGGAATGTCAGAGCTGAAACCCAGTAATTTCAATGTTATATTGAGGTATCATAATAGAACACTATCGGGATACCGTGTTTTACAAAGTAATCAAACTCTAAGATGGCAAATTCTGATATACAGGTGACGGGGCTGCTTCTCCTTGCCCAAAAAATTTTTCTGTCACAACAAAATCAGTTTCCGTCATAGATATCGAATCATATTTACATGTGTCTTTGGATATCATGCTTTTTCTGGCCAAAGAAAAGGCATTCTTTACCTGCCGCTGACTTCTTGGAACATTTGTCTGCAGCTCATTCACTGTCTTGCTAAACTCGTTATGGAAATGTTCTCGGGGCGTCATTGTTGTGTGGTTTTTGCTACATTTTTGGCTCTTATTAATACAAGATTTCTCAGAAGGAACAAAAGGGATAGCTTTATTCCTTCTTTCTTTTATGGTTTCCATGGGGGTCACAATTGGATTTTCTGTCACAAAGTACCAACATAATGAATCACCGTATATAGGCAGTGCTCAAGGGGAACAGTTGAATGCACATTGCTCATATCGAAAGATATATCTCTTCAAATCAACCATCTTGCCTTCAATCATCCGTTGATTAACTCTCTTTCTGAAGTTTTGGATGAACAGAGGGTACAGATACTGAGTGTCCCCCACTACTGTCTGCTATATCGGTAACCATCGGCCTTGTAGTCTGTGTAAGTATTCAAAACTATCTGAATATACTAAAAAAATACTATCTGCAGTAGGATAGGCTGGAACTTTGTTCTTGCAGAGTCTAAACTTTGATATACCAGTTTCGTGAGCGGTCATTAAGATTATGGCAGCCTCAGTAGATCTAAGTGCCGATTTCTTGGTTTCGTAAATATGTGGGTCCACTGGATTAGGAAGTGAGGCGCGATGTATTGTTTGAATTACACTTGGTCGATCATTTTGAAAATCTTGTACTTTTTTGGACAAAAAACAAACATTCAGAGAAGGCTTATTAAAAAGCCGATTTATTTTTCTCAGGCTGTGTACTATAAATCTGTGTTTCGTAAGAGCCCTGGTAATTGTCTTCACATAATTCATTGGCTATGTATACCGTTTTGTTAACGTTACTTTTTTGTTCTGGGTTTCTTTTATTGTTTTCAATCATAGGCGTCAATAATCTGGAAACTCATTTTCTACTTTCCAGTCGAAAACATTCCCACATATTCTCTTGGTAGTCAACCTTTTCCATGTCCTTGCACTCTTTAGTGTCCATGCACTCCATTGCACTCCTGAACTCCGCATGTCCCAGCTTATCATTTTCAAAGTTCCCTTCGGTAATCAATCTTTTCTGACACCTTTGCTTTAAAGTGTGTTTGGTAACCATCATTATTCATTTTAAACTCCCTGTTAGTTCATCTTCATCTGTGGATTTGCACATTGTACTTACCCATTTTGAGCTCACATTCTTTCAAATACCTCTTATTTCTTCTTTCAAGCTTGAGAATTTACATTTTTTTCTTTGTAATGTTGATGGATGTGCCACGAGAGCCTCTTTTCTTCTTGTTTGACCCATCATCGAATAGAAATTACGAGTGAAACTAAAAAAAGACACGTATTTCATTGTCTTAAAAAACTACATCCCCACGAGTCTGTTGAAAGGGGATCCAAACTTAAATGAGTAAAGCATTACTAGAGAGCAGTTGGATGTCAAATCCCCCTAAAAAAGGGAACGAAACTGCTTCTCTTTCAATGGCTTGGAACTTTGCTAAAAAAAAAAATTCATATGAATTTACTGAAAAAATGTGCATTGTTAGTTTTATCGTTTTATGTTATAACGTTGATCCTTACTTTCAGTTGAAAAACATTCTTTTTTTTTTTTTAATTTGTTTTCTGATCGTTTTCTCTAATAATGCTGTAAATTTTCAATAATACATTAAAAAGTACAGTAAAATAAAACAGTTTTTTGTAATAAAAATTACAGTGAAATAAACACTTAAACCGCTGAGCTTCCTGGAATTAATGTTCATTATTTTCAATAGTTCCTTACAGTTATACGGACTATTATATTGATTTTAACACTTTTGTCGTTGATGTTTTGAAAAACAAAAGCACGCTGTTCGAGATACATATAGTTTCAATAAAACGGAAAGGACATAACATACCTTAGACTTTTATGGTTTGGGAAGGGAGAAAGGGGCGGCAGTAGCCAACCTCCCTATTGGTAGTAATTTTTTGTTGACCATATAAAATTAGGGGGACAAAAGTATTTTTGTCCCCCCTCGATAAATTCCACCCGGGAAAATTCCTCTGAGCCCCCCTGAAAACGGCCTTGGGTTGCACCCCTTACCGTGTTGGTTTGAGGGATATCAGACCAAGAGAGTGCATTTCAATGCCAAAAATAGTCAACAAAATTTGGAGATAGCTATTTTCTTCAAAATAGTTGAAAGGCCCAATAATACTGTCTTTTGAGATAAAATGACCCCCTACAGCCCCTGGTATGTAAGTTTTTAAGTTATAAAAAATTGTCCTTTGTTTTTCATTTGTTATTGGGAAGTGTGTGCATACACATATGCTGATTATTATTCCTTAAAAAATTTTAATTTATTTTTTTATTTCTTAAAATTATAAAAGTGAAAACATTAAAAAAAATTTCAGTAAAGTACAAAAATTACATTCTAACTTTTAGAAAGCATAGAGTTTAGAACCCTACTTAGGTTAATTTCTGCTCGTTATGAGTTTGACTTGTTTTAATTTTTGTTTGTTTGGGTTTCATTTATTTATTGATACTGATATATGGTAGTTGTATGCTTGGTAGATTATTTTATTCTATTCTTTTTCATTTTTGGTTTAATGGAGTTCTTTATTTTTTTTGGAAACTTATTTTGTGCAAAAAGTTTTGTGATTAATTTTTTTCGTTTTATATGACATAGTTTTTTTTCAGGGAGAAAAAGATTGAGCCTCTTCTGAAGTTAAACAGCCATCCCTTCCATAAGAACCTTAAATACCCCCTGGGCATAAACTATGACCTTGCCCCTAATCTCTGGGGTCTGTTTCAACCCTAAAACCCTTGTTATATGATATTGAGACTATTTTGAATAGAAGGGGTATCTCAAAATTTCTAGTAGACGCACTTTAGGACAATACGACGTGTGGGTAGGGTGGAGATGGGTAGCTGCCCTCTTATCACTGACTCTTACTAGATCCCTCTGATCTGAAAAAAAAATACATTGTGCCAACATCGTTCTTTACTTAGGCACCGCTTTCTGCGCTGCCTATGATTTTATTTTTTTTTGTCGTCGATGTTTTGAAAAACAAAAGATAACATATAGTTTTCAATAAAACGGAAAGTACATAACAGGCTTAAGTCTTTTTATGGTTTGGGAAAGGAGAAAGGGGCAGTAGCCAACTCCTCTTAGTAGTAATTTTTGTTGACAATATAAAAATAAACCAGACTATGCACATAATATTTTTTCAAGAACAATTGTTGCAGTAGAAGCACTAAACAATAGCGGTGTCTGCTTTGACAATAAACTTGTCAAACACGCAAAGGTTTTTTTTGCTTTTTTTTTTCTTAGCTATATAAAAGCTTCTCATTCTAATATTAAGTAATATCCTTGTGTTTTTCAGGAGACAACGTTAGAAAATTTGGCGACAACAATTAAAAATAGTCAAAACTTTAGCGTAAAGAGCAACGTATCAAGGAGGAGCGAAACCTCCTCATACGAAAATAATTTCTGTTCGTTTTATGTTATAACGTTGATCCTTACTTTCAGTTGAAAAACATTCTTTTTTTTTAATTTTTATTTTCTGATCGTTTTTTCTAATAATCTACTACTACTACTACTAACAACTCATCGCAGCACCAAACGCCGCCTGAGGCCAACACAGCTACGCACGCTCCTCCTCCACCCCAATCTATTCAAGGCCTCCCTTTTTACACACCTGCCCACGAAGTTCCATTTCCTTTAAATCTTTCTTTATGACGTCCTCCCACCCCAGACGGGGACGACCTGCTTTTCCGTTTAGCCCTAGAGATGGTTGGCCGAAAAGAACAATCTTCGGCAATCTGTCATCCTTCATCCCGCACAACATGCCCCAACACACCCTCAACCTTTCTTTCATTATAGACCTAGAAAGCGGTATTGAACCACATTTTTCATATAGCCTATTGTTTGAAATACGGTCAGTCAGCCCGGGTACCCAGAACAATCCTTAAGCAATTTCTCTGGAAAACATCTAGCAAATCTTCATCCGCTTTTCGGAGCGTCCATGCTTCAGAGCCATATTTGACCACTGTCATCACTGTAGCTTCTAAGATTCTAATTTTGGGTTTGTAGACTTATCTTCCTATTCTTCCAGACTTTTTTTAACTGTGAAAAAAACACCCTGAGCCTTGGCTATTCTATTTTTAACATCTTCACTGCTCCAACCATCTTACTAATAATACTACCAAGATAAGTGAAACTGCCCACCTGATCAATCTTTTTCATTACCCAACATCACCTTTTCATCGTCACTTATTCCTAGCCTTAGTGACTTAGTCTTCCTAACATTAATTTTCAAACCAATACTAGCACCCTGAACTCGCAAAACCTCTAAAACTTCATTCATTTTGCTCACACTATCATCTAGGATGCTTAAATCATCAGCATAATCCAAGTCCAGGAGGACTTTTTCCTCCCCATTTGATTCCGTGGTCTCCCATTGCCTTTCCTGTGCTCCTTAAAACAAAGTCCATCAAAATAATCCATATAAAGGGGGATAGAACACACAGCCCTGCTTAACTCCTGATTTAATACAAAACCAGCTTGCTGCTAACCTCATTTCCTACCTTAACCGCAGCAGTGTTTATTCTCGTACATAGCACTAATCACTTTAATGTATTTGTCTGGTATACCATACAAAGATAAAACCTTTACTAAAGCTCCTCTATCAACAGAATCGAACGCTTGCTCATAATCTATAAAACTGAGGGACCAAAGGAGTTTGAAAAACTTAGGCACTTCTCAATTATTAACCTAAGAGTGAAAATTTGGTCAACACATCCTCTACCTTTTCTAAAACCGCACTGCTCTCCTTTTTTTCTCTTAAAACTTTGTCTACGGCATCTCTCAGTCTAAAAAGTATCATATTACTAAGCAATTTGCTACCTACAGAGACCAGACTAATGCCTCATTAATTACCACACTCACTTTTATCACCTTTCTTATAAAGTGGCTTAATTAATGCTGGTAAATTTTCAATAATACATTAAAATTACAGTAAAATAAAACAGTTTTTTGTAATAAAAATTACAGTGAAATAAACACTTAAACCGCTGAGCTTCCTGGAATTAATGTTCATTATTTTTCAATAGTTCCTTACAGTTATACGGACTATTATATGATTTTACACTTTTTGTCGTTGATGTTTTGAAAAACAAAAGCACGCTGTTCGAGATACATATAGTTTTCAATAAAACGGAAAGGACATAACATACCTTAGACTTTTATGGTTTGGGAAGGGAGAAAGGGGCAGTAGCCAAACTCCTATTGGTAGTAAAATTTTTGTTGACCATATAAAATTAGGGGGACAAAAGTATTTTTGTCCCCCCCCCCCTCGATAAATTCCACCCGGGAAATTCCTCTGGGCCCCCCTGAAAACGGCTTTGGGTTGCACCCCTTACCGTGTTGGTTTGAGGGATATCAGACCAAGAGAGTGCATTTCAATGCCAAAATAGTCAACAAAATTTGGAGATAGCTATTTTCTTCAAAATATTTGAAAGGCCCCAATAACTGTCTTTTGAGATAAAATGACCCCCTACAGCCCCTGGAGGTAAGCTTTTAAGCTATAAAAAATGTCTTTTGTTTTATTTGTTATTGGGAAGTGTGCATGCATTTTTTCGGCTGGGGCAGGGAGGACGAATTTTCTGCCGGGAGAATTTTCAATGGAGAGGAAAGCTTCAGGGGGTGAAATTTTCAGAAGAAATTTTAAAACTGGGTGAATTTGCTAGAATTCATATACGAAATTTCTTTATATGTCTTGCTTTCTCTTTACCGATTCAATTTTCGCGTCGAGATGTTAAGGGTAATTGTCCGGGGTAAATTCCGGGGTTAAATTAACCATATCAGATAGAAAAAATGTTTGTGGGAAAACTGGTTAGGGTTTACTCAGTCACAAATTAGAACTTATATTTTCCTTATTATGGATCACTATCTATTGATGGCAGCCAAAAATGGGGCAACAAATATTTTTCCATGGTTTTTCCCTATTCTGCTCTCTTTCCTTTGGTTACTTTATAATTACTTTTATAGTCCCAAACTTCCAGGCGGGCCATGCCCCCTGCCTCCTCTTGTCGGTGCCCATGTTTAACATACCTGTCAACACTCTCTAAACTTTAACCTCAATACTTTGAAGATTTTTCAACCTCAACCGTTGAAGGTTCTTTCCCTCAGAAAATACCCCCCACCCCCTGCCGCAGCTCATTGGTCTACAAACACTTTCGACTTATAAAAAAAAAGTACTTGAACTCTCAATTTCCGATCTAATGAGCACCCTCTGAAGCTTTTGCGACCATGAGGCATAGGTGTGGATGAGGAAGGGATAGTCCTTTCCTATACGAAATAAATTCTGCTCATTTTGGGGTTTAATGTTAATCTTTACTTTCATAGCAACAGCGTACACCAGAAGTATTCCCAGAAATCATAAGGGAGTACATAACAATTTGACATTTTTGTTTATTTTTTCGTTTCCGTTGCATCCCCCCCCCAAAAAAAAAATATTCACCGTCATTTTTACTTAATTTGGATGACTTGGCTCCAGCTTTACCACCACCACTCCCCTCCCCCCTTCCCAGGATTTTGAAGAAATTACGGCACGGTCAAAACCCCTATGCATTCCAGAGGCCAGAACATACTTTGCACTTTACTGAATTAAATTTGAAAAAAACTTGTTTATTAGATTTTCGACTATGTTGAACAAAATGGCTATCTCAGAATTTTAATTGGGTAACTATTTATGTTATTTTATTATGTTCATGGCCGTATATTTGGTTTTAAAATACGCTTCTCTATCTATCTATCTAATATGCAGGATAATTAAACCAAACACATTTTGCATGCAGACCCGCTATACTTTAACTCCCCCCCCCTTCTAATATGCAAATATATAGCCCAAATTTATTTCTAAAGTAACGAAGAAACTAACGAAAAAAACTGGTGTGTTCTCGAATATTACACAGCGTAAACTTGAGGGAGTGGCGTATAAGACACAAGTATCAAAATTCCTTTCCCCTACGGAAATTAAAAAAAAAATAAAACAAATAAAACTCTCAAATTTTGAAAGTCTTATTTTCACGGGGGGTATTTTCCATGGGGGGGGGGGGTAATTTGTTTTTTTTAATTATTTGGTGAGCCAAAATCAAAACCTGCATTAATTCAAAAACGTTCAAAAATAAAATAAAAAAAAAAAGTTTTTTAATTGAAAGTAAGGAGCGACATGAAAACTTAAAACGAACAGAAATTACTCCATATATGAAAGGGGCTGTCCCATCCTCAACGTCTCTCTCTCTCTAATTACGCTAAAGTTTGACTCTTTCTTACAACTCTATTTTTTTTTAAACAATAAAATTTTAGCGCAAAGAGCGAGACGTTGAGGAGGGGACAGCCCCTGTCATATTAGGAAAAATTTCTGTTCGTTCTAAGTTTTAATTTCGCTCCTTACTTTCAATTAAAAAAACTTTTTTTTTAATTTAATTTTTGAAACGTATATGAAACCACCGTACCTACCCCCACCTAAACAATGACTCATTCCCCTCCCTCATTATAGCTGATACGTAAACACAGATCGCCAAGCACAGCTTAATTTCATTACAAATAAAGCGAATCAACTTGATTGAATCCAGTCCTGCTTCGTTCGTGTGCCATTACTTCTTTTACAACTGGAGAATCTAAAATATAGTTATTCATATTTTTAAACTGGAGCTTGAAACCTCCACGGCAGGGTTATCTGATATGATGTATCTGATAAATAGATTTTCAGTAAGATCTCTGCTTTTTTTTTTTTGGGGGGGGGGGGGTCCCCTTTTTCAAAAATTAGGCAAATTTTCTCAAATTTTTTTTGTTTTTGGTGTGGAACAATAAACTGAAAGAATTTTATATATTGATACCAATAGATATATCGAAAGAATTGACTTATATTATGTTGATTCCAAATATATTAGTTTCATTAAATTTAATCTTACCCACAAAAGCTACGGGTCAGAGAAAATTTGTCTGAAAAAGTGGGAGAGAGACCTTCTTGAAGTCATATAATTTTAATGAAAAACCACACCATCAGATTGAAACTGTAGATGTTTCAAGCTCATATCTGCAAAAAAATGTGGAATTTTGCAATTTTTACCAGAAGAAAAATCACAGATGCGTGTTTATTTGGCTTTTTGTTGTTGTTTTTTTTCCAGGGGTGATCGTATCGACCTGTAGGCCTAGAACGTAAGGATAGGGCTCGTTCTAATGGAAATAAAAAGTTCTTGTACCTTTTTTGTCTATATATAAAATAGAGAACATAGAAATACTGATCTTTTTTTTCTGCGCTACCAAAAGTACTGTTTTCATATAACTTTAACTTTACAGTTTCATGAAATGTAATTAAACAAATAGGAAAGGGTTTCATCTAAAATAAGGAGCAAGTTTAAAACTTTAAAACAAATATAACACCTTTTCAACACCTTGCTCATTAAACAAAAGTATTTGTTTTTTGCGGGGGTTATATGGGAGGATCTTTCCATGAAGGAAGTTTTCATTGGGAAGGAGCATTGCTGTGAAGGGGGTGCCGCATTTCACAGCATTATTAAAGAAAAAGATCAGAAATTAAATAAAAAAACAAGTTTTTCAACTGAAAGTAAGGAGCACCATCAAAACCCAAAACGGACAGAAAATATTACGTATATGATTTGGTTCAACCCCTAGTCAATACTTCGCTTCTTCAAGCCAAAGAATTTTTAGTACTTTCATAAGAGCTATTTATTGTAATTAACGGCCTTTGTGATTAAGTAAACATTTTTAAAGAATTGGAACAAAATTCGAACTTTAGCTTAAAGAGCAAGGTATTGAATAGGGGGGGAACCCCCTAATATACGTATTAAAAATCAATGAATATAGAAGTTCGGTACGTAAGTTAATTCGTAAGTTACGTACATTTATTACTAATCAAAACGTTCGTAAATAAAATTAAACAAGTTTTGAAAAATCCATTTAATAAAAAAAAAAGCAAAATTAATATACAAATTTTGTTTTAATTATTCATGTGCGGTGAGCCAAAATCAAAACCTGCATTAATCAAAAACGTTCAAAAAATAAATAAAAAAAAACAGGTTTTTTAACTGAAAGTATGGAACTTCGAATGAGCTCTCTCTTGATTTTATAGGGCCAATGGGTCGGTACGATTACCCCTGAAAAAAAAATAAACACGCCTCCGTGATCTTTCTTCTGGCAAAAAATACAAAGTTGCAGATTTTTGCAGATATGAGCTTGAAACATATGTAACAGGGCTTTCTGATACGCTAAATCTGACGGTGTGCTTTTCATTAAAATTATTTCACTTGTAGGGGATGTTTCCCCCCTCTTTCAAAAATCAGGCAAATTTTCTCAGGCTCGTAGCCTTTTATGAGTAATACTAAACTTAATAAAATTTATATATTTAGAATTAGCATTATAAGCCCATTCTTTTGATACATTTATTGACATCAAAACTCCGTTTTTAAAAGTTTCGATTACTATTGAGTCGTATCACTTGTTTTTTTTATTGTTTTTTTTTTTATTACGCATATGTTATTACGTATATAAGGGGGTTCTCCCCTTAGTCAATACCACGCTCTTTTACGATAAAGTTAAAATTTTGTTTAAATCACAAATCGCTGAATCACAAAGGCTGTTTAATTAGAATAGATAGCTCTTTTGAAAGCACTATAAAAAAAACTGTAGCGTAAAGAGCGAGGTATTGACTTGGGGATGATCCCACTCATATACGTAATAATTTCTGTTCGTTTTAAGTTCTTATGTTGCTTCTTACTTTCAGTTGAAAAAAAACTTGTTTTTTTTAATTTAATTTCTGATCGTTTTTAAATAATGCTGGAAATCCGGCGCCCCCCCCTCATAGAAATGTCCCTTACCCCAAGGAAACATCTTCCACGGAAAGATTTTCCCGAGTAACCCCCTCCTCCTGCACCCCCCCCAACCAGAAAAAAAATCCTTCATGAAAATGGCTGTAAACTTCATAATAACCAAAACAATATCTAAACAATGGGCAAAGTTCATAAATTGCAGCCCTTCCCCTGGGAACAGTGGGGAATTCAGTCATCTTAAAAAGACATATTTATTAGATTTTCGACTATGTTGAACAAAATGGCTATCTCAGAATTTTAATTGGGTAACTTCGGGGAAAAAATGAGCATGGGAGGGGGCCAAGTTGCCCTCCAATTTTTTTTGGTCACTTCAAAAGGGCACTAGAACTTTTAATGTCCATTCAAATGAGCCCATTTACGATATTCTAGGATTACTGGATTGATACGATCACCCCTGGGGAAATAAAAAAATAAAAAAATAAAATAAACACGCATCTGTGATCTTTCTTCTGATTAATAAAAAAAAACAAGTTTTTAAACTGAAAGTAAGGAGCGACATTAAAACTTAAAACGAACAGAAATTATTCTGTATATGAAAGAGACTGTCCCCTCCTCAACGCCTCGCTCTTTACGCTAAAGTTTTTATTGTTTTAAAAAATAAAGTTTGTGAGACAGAGTCAAACTTTAGCGTAAAGAGCGAGGCGTTGAGGAGGGGACAGTCTCTTTCATATACAGAATAATTTCTGTTCGTTTTAAGTTTTAATGTCGCTCCTTACTTTCAGTTTAAAAAACTTGTTTTTTTTTTTTTATTTAATTTTTGAACGTTTTTTGAATAAATGCAGGTTTTGATCTTGGCTCACCGTACATGAATAATTAAAACAAAATTTTCATATTAATTTACTTTTATTTAGTTAAATGGCTTTCTCGAAACTTGTTTAATTTTATTTACGAACGTTTTTATTAGTAATAAATATACGTAACTTACGAATTAACTTACGTAACGAACTTCTATATTCATATATTTTTAATACATTTATTAGGGGGTTCGCCCCCTAGTCAATACCTTGCTCTTTAAGCGAAAGTTCAAATCTTGTTCCAATTCTTTAGAAATGACCGCTTAATCACAAAGGCCGTTAATTAGAATAAATAGCTCTTATGAAAGTACTAAAAAATCTTTGGCTTAAAGAGCGAGGCATTGACTACGGGGTGAACCCAATTATATATGTAATATTTTCTGTTCGTTTAAAGTTTCGATGTTGCTGCTGTTGCAGTTGAAATACTTGTTTTTTTATATTAAATTTATGATCTTTTTTTAATAATGCTGGGAAGTCCGGCGTCCCCTTCATAGCAATGTCCCTTCCCCCATGAAAACTTCCTTCATGGAAAGACTCCTCCCACATAACCCCTGACCCACCCACCCCCTCCCCCCACTACCAGGAAAAATCTCCCCTGAAAACGTCTGTATCAAACAGTTCGTGGTAACGAACTGTAAGTAAGGAGCGACCCGGCTCAATGGTAACCGAAACTCTAGAAAACGGGTTTTTGATACCAATAGATATATCAAAAGAATCAGATTTCAATGCTGATTTCAAATATATAACTTTCATCAAGTTTAGAGCTACCCATCAAAAGTTACGCGCCTGAGAAAATTTGGCTGATTTTCAAAAAAAGGGGGAAAGACCCCCTAAAAAGTTATAGAACCGTAATGAAAATCACACCATCATATTCAGCGTATCAGAGAACCCTACTGTAGAGGTTTCAAGCTCCTATCTACAAAAATGTGGATTTTTTGCATTTTTTGCCAGAAGAAAGATCACGGATGCGTGTTTATTTGTTTGTTTGTTTGTTGTTTGTTTGTTTGTTTTTTTTTTTTTTTTCCCAGGGGTGATCGTATCGACCCAGTGGTCCTAGAATATCGTGGGAGGGCTCATTGGAACGGAAATTAAAAGTTCTAGTGCCCTTTTTAAGTGACCAAAAAAAATGGAGGGCAACTAGGCCCCTCCCACGCTCATTTTTTTCCCAAAGTCACCCGATCAAAATTTTGAGATAGCCATTTTGTTCAGCATGGTCGAAAATATGATAAAAATGTCTTTTAGGATGACTTGATCCCCCAAAGTCCCCAGGGGGAGGGCTGAAAGTTATGAACTTTACTCAATGTTAACATATAGTATTGGTTATTGGGAAGTATACAGACTTTTTCAGAGGAGATTTTTTCTGGTAGGTGGGGGAAGGAGAGGGTCGGGGGCTATATGGAAGGATCTTTCCATGAAGGAAGTTTTCATGGGGGAAGGGACATTGCTATGAAGGGGGCGCCGGATTTCCCAGCATTATTAAGAAAAAGATCAGGAATTAAATAAAAAAAAAACAAGTTTTTCAACTGATCAAACTGATTGTGATTAAGAGGTCATTTTTAAAGAACTGGAAAAAAAATTCGAAACTATAGTTTAAAGAGCAGGGTATTGACTAGGGGGCGAACCCCCTAATATACGTGTTAAAAATTTATGAATATAGAAGTTCGTTACGTAAGTTAATTCTAAGTTACGTATATTTATTACTAATAAAAACGTTCGTAAATAAAATTAAACAAGTTTCGAGAAAGCCATTTCCGGAACCAAATATAATATGCAAATTTTGTTTTAATTATTCATGTACGGTGAGCCAAAATCAAAACCTGCATTAATTCAAAAACGTTCAAAAATTAAATAAAAAAAACAAGTTTTTTTAACTGAAAGTAAGGAACGACGTTAAAAACTTAAAACGAACAGAAATTATTCCGTATATGAAGGGGGCTGTCCCCTCCTCAACGCCTCGCTCTTTACGCTAAAGTTTGACTTTCTCACAACTCTATTTTTTTAAACAATAAAAAAAACTTTAGCGTAAAGAGCGAGGCGTTGAGGAGGGGACAGCCCCTTCATATACGGAATAATTCTTCTGTTCGTTTTAAGTTTTAACGTCGTTCCTTACTTTCAGTTAAAAAAAACTTGTTTTTTTTTATTTAATACTTCCAAATAACCAATACTATATGTTAACATTGGGTAAAGTTCATAACTTTCAGCCCTCCCCCCGGAAGTTCGGGGGATTAAGTCATCCTAAAAGACATACTTATAATATTTTCGAACATGCTGAACAAAATGGCTATCTCAAAATTTTGATCAGGTGACTTTGGGAAAAAAATGAGCGTGGGAGGGGGCCTAGTTGCCCTCCATTTTTTTTGGTCACTTAAAAAGGGCACTAGAAACTTTCAATTTCCATTCCAATGAGCCCTTTCACGATATTCTAGGACAACTGGTTCGATACGATCACCCCTGGGAAAAAAAAAAAAACAAACAAACAAACAAATAAACACGCACCCGTGATCTTTCTTCTGGCAAAAAAAATGCAAAATTCCACATTTTTGTAGATGGGAGCTTGAAACCTCTACAGTAGGGTTCTCTGATACGCGGAATATGATGGTGTGATTTTCATTAAGGTTCTATGACTTTTAGGGGGTCTTTCCCCCCTTTTTCGAAAATCAGCCAAATTTTCTCAGGCGCCTAACTTTTGATGGAAAGGATTAAACTTGATGAAACTTATATATTTGAAATCAGCATTAAAATACAATTCTTTTTGATGTATCTATTTGTATCAAAATACCGTTTTCTAGAGTTTCGGTTACCATTGAGCCGGGTCGCTCCTTACTTACAGTTCGTTACCACGAACTGTTTGACAAAAATACAAAATTCCACATTTTTGAAGATAAGAGCTCGAAACTTCTACAGTAGTGTTCTCTGATACGCAAAATCCCATGGTGCGATTTTCATTAAAGTTCTTTTACTTTTAAGGGTATTTCCCTCTTTTTTTCTTAAATAAGTCAAATTTTCTTAGGCACATAACTTTTAATGGGTAAGACTAAACTCGATATAAACTTATATATTTTAAATCAGCATAAAGATTTGACTTATTTGACATATCTATTGGCATCAAAATTCTGTTTTTTAGAGTTTTGGTTACTATTGAGCCACTTCGTTACCACGAACTGTTAGAAAGAAAATACAAGTGAATGTGGTTTGTCAGTTTAATATACATATGCTGATAGTTATTCCTGAAAATCTTAATAGTATTTGGTTTACAGTCTGTGATCTCATGATCTATGAATTTTTACTTCTGTCGATTTTTATCTAAACAAACAAACATGGCTACAACCCTGGAGCAAAGTGGAATGGTAACCAAAAGTTTTGCTTTAACATCTGAATTGAAAGGAAAACTTCAACGCAAGCAAATTGAAAGATTTTGCCGTTATAATTTGCGTAATTAGCTAATTTGGGATGGCCACGACGTTTTTGAACCATAAGTCAACATCTGATAATAAGCAGCTCTTACTAGTCTATCTTTCATTACACCTAATGAGCTTCAACCAAAATCTAAGCATCACAATAGACCTACGTAGTTTTAACAAAAACAAGTCCATATCACCTTTCAGAATCTGTGAATGAGTTGTCTCAAAAAAAGCATATGCTATGCTTTACCCCCACCCCCTCCCCCTAATGTATAAATATATAGCCCATTTTTGTTTCTAAACTATTATATAATTAAACAATTACTTACAAGAACTTCCAACTTGTAATATTCCAATTTCTGAGGTATACACAAAATTTGACTCGCTTATAAGATATGTTGCTCGTTTTAGTTCTAGATTTCAAAAGAATATTGTCCCAGTCTTTATCTATCAAAGAAAAGGTTGAAACACCCTAAAGGCAATAAGATAAACGATGCCAGAAGAAACGCATGGGAACAGAGTTATCTTTTAAGATAACTCTGTCCCAAATGACTTCCACTAATTTTCGCTGAATTTTCCAAACAGGTCTTACAGATCTTGGTAATTAGCCTTCCACACCTGGGTTTTAAACAATAAACAACTTTAGTGCAAAGAGCGAGGCGTTGAGGAGGGGACAGCCCCTTTCATATACAGAATAATTTCTGTTCGTTTTAAGTTTTAACGTCGTTCCTTATTCTCAGTTAAAAAAGCTTGTTTTTTTATTTATTTATTTAGGGACAGGTGAAATAATTCCCTAAGCCTAAAGGCACATTTCTATTGAGCTAGCAAAATATGCCACAAATACGTCTGGACATTCGAAGCTGTCCGCTAAATTTACCCCCCTTGGAAAATACCCCCATCCCCCGGTGAAAATACCCCCCCACAGAAAACACCCCCCTCCCCGTAAGTAACCCGTGGAAAAAGAACCCCCCCCCTCTGTGGAAAAATAAGTCTTTCAAAATTTGGGAATTTTATGACTTTTGTTTTTTATTTTCCGTGGGAGGAAGAAATTTTGGTACTTGCACAAATGCGTCTGGACATTCAAAGCTGTCCGCTAAATTTACCCCCCCCCCCCCTGGAAAATACCCCCATCCCCCGGAGAAAAATATCCCCCAGAAAATACCCCCCACAGAAAACACCCCCTCCCCGTAAGTGACCAGCGGAAAAAGACCCCCCCCCCCCCCCCCTCTGTGGAAAAAATAAGTCTTTCAAAATTTGGGAATTTTATATGACTTTTGTTTTTTATTTTCCATGTGGGGAAGAAATTTTGGTACTTGTGTATTATACGCCACTAAATAAAGTCACTATTATGTCACTTGTCTTTGTCTTGTCTCACGCTAAGTTGAAAGAAACGAACTAAGAAACAAATTTGTTTTCGAGTTTTACAAAGCGTTAATTTGAGTGAGTGGCCTATAATACACAAGAAACAAAATTGCTTTCCGCTAGGGAAAATAAAAAAAAACAAAACCAAAATAAAAATATCAAATTTGGAAAGTCTTATTTCCCACTGGGGGTATTTTCGGGAGGGGGGTATCTAGGCCGTGTCTGAGATATTGCTGATACACTCATTTGATAGCCAGTAAGAAAATACTGTTATATGATTTAGTTGAACATCCCCCTCTCAATCCCTAAAAGTTCCGTCTTAGTATCCTTCACATAAATATTTAATACCATTCACCCTAGCTACATGTTTTGCCTTTTGGTTTGCTGAAATCCCCTTCATCACACAATGAAAGTTTCAACTTATTATTCTAAGCCGTTGCTAAAATATTGCTGATAATTTTTTTCGACAACCTGTATGCACATAATGTGTATTGATTTAGTTCAACTTCCTCCTCAGTATTCGCTGAAAATTTCCGCTTAATACCCACAGCTTTAGTAGTAGTCGCAGTAGAAGCAGAAGTTAGAACGTTTTTGAATTAATGTAGGTTTTGATTTTGGCTCACCGTACATGAATATTAAAAAAAATTGCATATTAATTTTACTTTTTTTTATTAAATGGCTTTTTCAAAACTTGTTTGATTTTATTTACGAACGTTTTGATTAGTAATAAATATATGTAACTTACGAATTAACTTACGTAACGAACTTCTGTATTCATTGATTTTTAATACGTATATTAGGGGGTTTGCCCCTGATCAATACCTTGCTCTTTAAGCTAAAGTTCAAATTTTGTTCAAATTCTTTAAAAATGACTCCTTAATCTCAAAGGCCGTTAATTAGAATAAAAAGCTCTTATGAAAGTACTAAAATTCTTTGCCTTGAAGAGCGAGGTATTGACTAGGGGAAAAAAACTTGTTTTTTTTTTAAATATAATTTCTGATCTTTTTCTTTAATAATGCTTGGAAATGTGGCGCCCCCCACATAGCAATGTCCCTTCCCCAATGAAAAACTTACTGCATGGAAAGATCCTCCCATATAACCCCCGACCCCCCCCCCCCTTCCCACGTACCAGAAAAAATCCCCCTGAAAAACGTCTGTATACTTACCAATAACCAATACTATATGTTAACATTTGGTAAATTTCAAAACTTTCTGCCCTCTCCCCAGGGATTCCTGGGGATTAAGTCATCCTAAACGACATAGTTATCATATTTTGACCATGCTGAACAAAATGGCTATCTCAAAATTTTGATCAGGTGACTTTGGGAAAAAATGAGCCTGGGAGGGGGCCTAGTTGCCCTCCATTTTTTTGTCACTTAAGAGGTTGCTAGAACTTTTAACTTCTGTTCCAATGAGCCCTCCCATGACATTCTAGGACCAATGGGTCGATACGATTACCCCTGGGAAAAAAAAAAATAAACACGCACCCGTGATCTTTCTTCTGGCGAAAAATGCAAAATTCCACATTTTTTGTAGATAGGTGCTTGAAACCTCTACAGTAGGGTTTCTGATACGCTGAATATGATGTTATGATTTTATTAAGCTTCTATAGCTTTTAGGGGGTCTTTCTCCCTTTTTTCAAAAATCAGCCAAATTTTCTCAGACGCTTAACTTTTGATGGGTAAAACTAAACTTGATGAAACTTATATACTTGAAATCAGAATTAAAATTTGATTCTTTTGATGTATCTATTGGTATCAAAAATCCGTTTTTTAGAGTTTCGGTTATAATTGAGCCGGGTCGCTCCTTACTTACAGTTCGTTACCACGAACTGTTTGATATATTTTTTGGGTTAAGAGATTTGGGTTAAGAGAATAAGAGATTTGCGTCTCATATGCCATCTTCTATTCAAAGTACAAACTCCATAACTCGTAATTAGCAGACCCATGTATACGATCGATATGTCTTTGTATCCTTGGCAAAAGCCAAAAACAAGAGACATTCAAGTTTTGTGATAAAAACCAGTTTTTTGACATGATGCCTATACATGCCACATTTCGATAGAGTCGTTTTTGGTTTAGAATCGGCATATCATCACCTTCGTATTAGCTTAAGAAACAAAACAAGTCTTGTGACGTCAGCTCTTAAACATGCCCTTTTCGACAAGAATTCATTTTTGTTTCTATGGGGCATGGCCGCATAAAACCTGTTTCAAACATGCCACAAAGCGGCTGATCCTGTTTTCGACCGACCCCAAAATTTCCCACATTTAGAATTTCCAAAGTTTTACTCGGCATATTTTGTTGGAAAAGGATCCAGTGAAAAGTCATAGGCATTCAAGTTTTGGATGAAATTAGTATAAGAATTTAACCATAAGCCGCAAAGTTTGTTTGGTGTTTCTCAAATCAAAAAGTATTGTCAAAATCTTCTCCATGTCACCCTTCTCCCTTTCAAGATATCTATGGCAAAGAGTAGCCAATTGGAAACTGACAAATGATGAATCTTTGGGAACTAATATGGTTCCGAAGTCTCGTACCATTAAAACTACTGGCACTGCTGGACACAGTTGTTGCATTGTAAGTCCTGAGCAGATCTGATCCATGTGCAGCCTCACTCAGAAAAAACGAAAAAAACTCAAAAAACAATCTGAAAATTTTGTTAAAATTTTTATTTAACTTAATTTTATTTAACTTAATAATTAACTTAATTTAATTAAAAATTAAATTAAATTTTTATTTAATTTTTATTTAATTTTTGTTTATTTTGTTAAAATTAATGTTGTCATTAAAAATCTAAGAGTCTACCCTGAATCTACCCTGATATTATCAAAAAGTGGGGCATGCACTTTCGTTTTTAATCATTTAAACTTTTTAAACAGTGGTCATATAATAATTGCCGTCCTGGCTAGGTGGACTTGCGTTGGGTTGAGAGTTCTTTGTCCAAGGGGCACGGGTTTGATCCCTGGCGCGGCCAGTTATTTGGTTGGGGACAAGGGTCAGTGGTGTGGCTCTGTAAGCTCAGCCGGAGTCGACCCATCTCTAAATGGGTACCTGGAGAAATCTGGGGAAGGTAAGCAGGAAGGGTGTTCGAGAGAACAGGATGGCTGCCCCCCCCCCCATTGCACTTCCTGGCTGAAGGGCCAAGAAACGGAGATCAGCACCGCCGGTTTGGACCTTAAGGGTCTAGTGCCGTCACACTTACTTTTTTTTTACTTACATATAATAATTCATTATATACGGGTAACTGTCAAATTAGCACTCTGTCCGATCTAGGTTGCTCCAAGTACGAAAAAACTGACAAAACAGGAATCGTTGATCCTTTGCCTTTGGTCTTATAGAAATGAAAAACTACCCCACTGACTTTGCAGTGCTACCCTGCAGAAATAGAAACATTCAAGACAAACATTATGGTATTTGCTGAAATTTTAGATTAACAGTCAACATGTTTCTGAATTGAACTTTAAAATTTTTAGAGTAGGAAAATTCCATTATTTTCAAAGAGTTTTGGGATGTTGGAGCATGCAGAGTATTGGCTAGCTAAAAATTTCAAACAAATATATACAAATTGATGCGTTCTATTAATGCATTAGTTAATTTATATTGTACTGCTATTGCATATTTTAGCCCATTGGCATGAGCGGCTCTTATTGGGCCAATGTAAAATGATAAAGAGATTAAATAAAATAATACTGCTGATTTTTATGTTTAGGTTTAATGATAGCGCCAGACTGCGTTTTTTTTCAGAGGCACACTTGGGTTTCCTCTTCTATCTCTTTCTCATATACTCTTTGTTCTGCATCAAACCCTTTACTTCTTCTACTTTTTACTTTACTTTTCAAACCCTTTACTTTACTTCTATCACTTTCTCATATACTCTTTGTTTTTGCATCAAACCCTTTACTGAATATGCTGTTCCACTTTTTGGAAGACACCAAAAAACTTGTAAAGTTCAGATGGAATGCCTTAAAGTCCTGCTTCGAGGACAAGTGTCTCTTGCAATAATTGTGCAAAACCCCTCAGCTGCCCGAGATGTGTTTTGACGTGGTAGGCATGCTGGTGTTTACTAGTATATTTATACCCTCTTTACGAAGAAATTTCCAGTATGATCCCTGTCAGAGTTGTGGTGACACGAGCTGTTTTTTTTTTTAACTTCACTTGCATTGACTCTGCCCATGAGGAGGCTTGTAGGTTGGAATATTTATCAAAAAGCTTCCATCCGATTATAAGCTTATGCTTTTTCACGGTGATTATTGAGCTTGATGGTATGGTTGAATGTTGTTTTTTTTTTAAGTTATCGTTCGGTAAAATTTGCCCGTGCTAGCTTTCCATCCGCCAGCATGTATTAAAGGCTGGTGTTCTCCGAGATGGCATCATGAGTCCCATTTCTTTGAATGTACCAATGATGTTGGAGACACCTTAGCACACTCTCGAACTGCGTTGCCGACGAAATAACAATTCATTTAGCCACGTTGAAAAATAAAGGTTTATTGATGGTACAATATCTCTTCAAGTGGATGACCAAGAGATTATGAAACAGTTTTATATCTGCAATATCCATTTGAAGTGAAGCTACTGATTTGCTTATCTACCGATCGAAGAAGTCATGCCATCATCCTGACTTTATCTTGAAGATCGAACCCATTTTGAAAGTGGAAAAACTTCGATTAATGCCGCAGAATCCATGACTAGGGTATTTGTTAAGGCGCCAATCTGGATCCTAACTATTCTGTCAGATCTGTATCTATCGCATGAAAATACTGAAGAACGATCTTTCGCTCCACCTTGCCGTTTCCTTCAAGCTCGATCATCCCTCTGTATACGTAAATACTGTATAAGACTCCATTGCTGAGTCTGGTCGCTCTTTTTTCTGGCAATCCTGAGACTCACTGGACGCCGCTGCTGAGGATTTGTGACAAGGGTGCTAGAGAAGGCTTTGACATCTCAGAAGACCTGTTTCTACTTATACAGGTTTATTTTGACGGGTACTGAATGCCAGTCTTCTACAAATTATCCGCTCATCTTCTGTGGGTTTCTCTCTTAATGCGCCACCATTTGTATAGGTAGCAAGACAATAATAGAGGCACAAACCTTGCTCTGTGTTTGGAGGAAACACAAATACCTAGGAAAGAATGTATGTGCTGCATAGCCATTTGGAACCTCTAGCCAAAGGAGGGGGGATCACTTGTTTAAAAACATTATGTTAATTCCTTCAAGTAAGGTTCAACCGATGCATAAAAACTTGTCATCGACTGGGTGAAGGACCTGGACAAATAAAGCTGATACTCTTGATGTGCCATACGCTTCAAATTAAAAATTTATGATATATGTAATTTTTAAAACACAATCTTAACTTATGATAGGGATCAGATGATGATTAAGTGGGAAATAAGTATATTGGAAAAGGAATTAGAACAAAGGATCACACAGTTAAATAAAAAAAAGAGATAATAAAGAAAAGAAAGGAATTGGGGGAGGGGAGAAGACAGACACAACACCCTTTGATTTGACCATTTTGATAAAGATTGAAAGGAAATATGTTAATGCGTCAATTAGAAAAGGAAAACAACCAGGACCGATTGTTAAAGGAAAAGAGGAGAAAAGGAAGGAAAGGAAAGAGAGAAGAGTGAAATAAAGTGAAAAGCGGAAGACAAATTAGAACACTTCCTCTGAAGGACTCTCATGTTTGAAAGATAAGAAACAGGAGTATCCAACCTCACTTCATTCGTATTTTGGCCCTTATTCACTGTCAGAAATATCATCTGGGAATAAAAAAAAAGGATTAAAGCACATAAAGAAAAATCACAAAAAGAATTTAAGCGTAAACTTATTAACTTAATTTATTAATAATTCGGTAAGATTACTGAATAAATTAATAAAAACTTACAAAGGAAAAAAAATAACCACAAACATCACAATAGAAACTAAAGGAATCAATTGTAAGGTTAATGAGCTATAAGTATCAATTCTACAAAAAAAAGTTGATATAATCCCTTTTGAATTACTTCAGCGAATTTCTACCAATGTTTTTCTCTGCATTTAAAGAAGAGGTGATCTTTCAAACATCAAACAGTTCGTGGTAACAAACTCTAAGTAAGGAGCGACCCGACTCAATAGTAACCGAAACTCTAAAAAAAGAAGAATAGATGCATCAAAAGAATCAGATTTTTACGCTGATTCCGAATATATAAGTTTCATAAAGTTCAGTTTTACTCGTCAAAAGTTACGCACCTGAGAAAATTTGCCTTATTTTCGAAAATAGCGGGAAACACCCCTAAAAATCATAGAACCTTATTAAAAATCACACCATGAGATTCAGCGTATCAGAGAACCCTGCCATAGAAGTTTCGAGCTCCTATCTGCAAAATGTGGAATTTTGTATTTTTTGCCAGAAGAAAGTCTTATTTGTTTGTTTTTTTTTTTGTTTTTTTGTTTTTGATTTTTGTTGTTTTTTTTTCAGGGATAATTGTATCGACCAAGTGTCCTAGAATATTGCGGGAAGGCTCATTCGAATGGAAATTAAAAGCTCTAGTGCCCTTTGTAAGTGACCAAAAATGGAGGGCAACTAGGCCCCCTCCCACGCTCATTTTATCCCCAAAGTCACTCGATCAAAATTTTGAGATAGCCATTTTGTTGCATGGTCGAAAAATACAATAGCTATGTCTGTGAGGATGATTTAATCCCCACAGTCCCCGGGGGAAGGTCTGCAAGTTATAAACTTTGTCCAATGTTTACATATAGCCTAGTATTGGTTATTGGGAAGTATACCGAAGTTTTCAGGGGGATTTTTTCTGGTAATTTGGGGGGATGGATTGGGGGTTACTTAGGAGGATCTTTCCATGGAGGAAGTTTTCATGGGGGAAGGGACATTGCTGTGAAGGGGGTATCAGATTTCCCTGCATTATTTAAAAAAACAATCAGAAATTAAATTAGAAGAAAACAAGTTTTTCAACTGAAATTAAGGAGCAACATCAAAAATTAAAACGAACAGAAATTTTTAGCCTACATATATGATTAGCTTTACCCCCCCCCCCCCCCCCCCCCCTAGTCATTACCTCGTTCTTTACGCTAAAGTTTTTTTTGTACTTTCATCAGAGCTATTTATTCTAATTAACGGCCTTTGTGATAAAGAAGCCATTCTTAAAGAATTGGAAAAAAAAATTGAACTTTAGCGTAAAGAGCGAGGTATTGACTTGGGGCGAACCCCTAATATACGTAATAATAAAATTAATATGCAAATTTTGTTTTAGTTATTATCATGTACGGTAAGCCAACATCAAAGCTGCATTAATTCAAAAACGTTCATGAATTAAATGAAAAAAAACACGTTTTTTTTTAACTGAAAGTAAGGAGCGATATTAAAACTTAAAACTAACAGAAATTATTCCGTATATGAAAGAGGCTGTTCCCTCCTCAACGCCTCGCTCTTTACGCTACATTTTGACTCTGTCTCACAACTGATTTTTTTAAACATTAAAAAACTTCAGCGTAAAAGAGTGAGGTGTTGAGGAGGGGACAGCCCCTTTCATATACGGAATAATTTCTGTTCGTTTTAAATTTTAATGTTGCTTCTTACTTTCAGTTAAAAAAAAAAAAATTCTTTAATTTCTAAGAAAGGACTGACTTTTTTTATTGCTTTTTTTCAAGCTTTTGGTCATTCTATCCAAAATGGTTATTTAGACGTTTTTGCTTTGATGTCTTTTGGGACCACAGGGCTATCTTGGGACAAAGGGTGGATGGATGCCCTTTGATCTATTTTTCACCTAAAACAATGTAATATCTTTGATCGGACGAGCTTCTCTCGACCTTTCACGGTCATCCGTTTTGCACAATGATCCCGATCATTGACGTAACGTCTTTTGAACTACTGTAGTTGACTTCTACGAATATTGTCTCTGTATTTAGAGAAGAGATTCCTATCTTAATGCTTTTGTAAGAAAGGACTTCCAAATTTGGGTGCATTTTTTAGACTTTTCGACCATTCTGTCTATAATAGCTATTTTTATTCTGTTTTCTTGTAGTATCACGACGGTATCTTGGGGACAAAAGGTGGCTAGATGCCCTTTGATCTATGTTCACCTAAAAACAATATTCGACCTTAATTTGTCATTAAAGACCTTCTCTCAGCATTTTGTGATCACCCGTTATGCATGATGAGGCCAAGCGCTGAAATAATGTCTTCCAAATTCCTGTTGCCAATTTTTAGCAATGCTGTCTCTGTATTTAGATATGAGATCCTCATCTTACTACTTCCCTAAGAAAGAATTTCGTGAATTGGTTGCATTTTTCTTGGCTTTTTGAACGTTTTGTTCAAAATGGATGTTTAGAAATTTTTGCTCGGATGTCTTCCGGGGGGGGGGGCAGGGTGGCTAGATGCTTTTTAATTTCTTCTTCACCTAAAAACAGTATCGTATTTCAATTTTTGACCGAGTGAGCTTCTTTCAAATCTTTATGGTCATCTATTCTTCATGATGAGATCAAAATTGTCATAACATATTTGAATTAATTCAGCCAGTTTTGACCAATACCGCTCTCTAGGGCTATAATGAAAGAAAGGTTGAGGTGGCTAGGGCACGTTGTGCGCATGAAGGATGACATATATAAGTTTCATAAAGTTTAGTCTTACCTGTCAAAAGTTACGCACCTGAGAAAATTTGCCTTATTTTCGAAAAAAGCGGGAAAACACCCCCTAAAAGTCATAGAACCTTATTAAAAATCACACCGTGAGATTCAGCGTATCAGAGAACCCTACCATAGAAGTTTCGAGCTCCTATCTGCAAAATGTGGAATTTTGTATTTTTTGCCAGAAGAAAGTGTTTATTTGTTCGTTTTTTTTTTTTTTGTTTTTTGTTTTTTTTTCAGGGATAATTGTATCGACCCAGTGGTCCTAGAATATTGCGGGAGGGCTCATTCGAACGGAAATTAAAAACTCTAGTGCCCTTTGTAAGTGACCAAAAAATGGAGGGCAACTAGGCCCCTCCCACGCTCATTTTATCCCCAAAGTCACTCGATAAAAATTTTGAGATAGCCATTTTGTTGTATGGTCGAAAAATACAATAGCTATGTCTGTGAGGATGATTTAATCCTCGCAGTCCCCGGGGGAAGGTCTGCAAGTTATAAACTTTGCCCAATGTTTACATATAGCCTAGTATTGGTTATTGGGAAGTATACCGAAGTTTTCAGGGGGATTTTTTCTGGTAGTTTGGGGGGATGGATTGGGGGTTACTTAGGAGGATCTTTCCATGGAGGAAGTTTTCATGGGGGAAGGGACATCGCTGTGAAGGGGGTATCAGATTTCCCTGCATTATTTAAAAAACCAATCAGAAATTAAATTAGAAGAAAACAAGTTTTTCAACTGAAATTAAGGTAACATCAAAAATTAAAACGAACAGAAATTGTTAGTTAGCCTACGTATATGATTAGCTTCATCCCCCCTAGTCATTACCTCGCTCTTTACGCTAAAAGTTTTTTTTGTACTTTTTTCAGAGCTATTTATTCTAATTAACGGCCTTTGTGATAAAGGGGTCATTCTTAAAGAATTGGAAAAAAATTTGAACTTTAGCGTATAGAGCGAGGTATTGACTTGGGGGCGAACCCCTAATATACGTAATAATAAAATTAATATGCAAATTTTGTTTTAATTATTCATGTACGGTAAGCCATTATCAAAACTGCATTACTTCAAAAACGTTCATGAATTAAATAAAAAAAACAGGTTTTTTTTAACTGAAAGTAAGGAGCGATATTAAAACTTACAACTAACAGAAATTATTCCGTATATGAAAGAGGCTGTTCCCTCCTCAACGCCTCGCTCTTTACGCTACATTTTGACTATGTCTCACAACTAATTTTTTTAAACAATAAAAAACTTCAGCGTAAAGAGTGAGGTGTTGAGGAGGGGACAGCCCCTTTTCATATACGGAATAATTTCTGTTCGTTTTAAATTTTTAATGTTGCTCCTTACTTTCAGTTTAAATTTTTTTTTTCTTTAATTTTCAAACAGTTCGTCGTAAGTAAGGAGGGACCCGGCTCAATGGTAACCGAAACTCTAGAAAACGGGTTTTTGATAGCAATAGATACATCAAAAAGAATGAGATCTAAATGCTGAATACAAATATATAATTTTCATCAAGTTTAGTCCTACCCATCAAAAGTTACGCGCCTGAAAAATTTTTGCTGATTGTCGAAAAAAAAACGGGGGGAAAGACCCCCTAAAAGCTATAGAACCTTAATGAAAATCACACCATCATATTCAGCGTATCAGAGAACCCGACTGTAGAGGTTTCAATCTCCTATCTACAAAAATGTGGAATTTTGCATTTTTTGCCAGAAGAAAGATCACGGATGCGTGTTTATTTGTTTTTTTTGTCTTTTTCCCAGGGGTGGTCTCATCGACCCAGTGGTCCTAGAATATCGTGAGAGGGCTCATTGGAACGGAAATTAAAAGTTCTAGTGCCCTTTTTAAGTGCCCAAAAAAATGGAGGGCAACTAGGCCCCCTCCCACGCTCATTTTTTTTCCCAAAGTCACCCGATCAAAATTTTGAGATAGCCATTTTGTTCAGCATGGTCGAAAATATGATAAAAATGTCTTTTAGGATGACTTATTTACCCAAAGTCCCCGGGGGAGGGCTGAAAGTTATGAACTTTACTCAATTTTAACATATAGTATTGGTTATTGGGAAGTATACAGACGTTTTCAGGGGGGATTTTTCTAGTAGGTGGCGGGAGAGGGGGGGTTTGGGGGTTATATGGGAGGATCTTTCCATGAAGGAAGTTTTCATGGGGGAAAGGACATTGCTATGAAGGGGGCGCCGGATTTCCCAGCATTATTAAAGAAAAAGATCAGAAATTATATATATATATATATATATATATATATATATATATATATATATATATATATATATATATATATATATATATATATATATATATATATATATATATATATATACCTGAAATACTTGCAAAGAAACTCGTATAAGAAGTTAAACTTTGACGAACATACTTTATTTTGAGTGAAGAGGTCAGTGTCACTGCTACAATGGTGAGAGTGATTTGTCTCCCTCCTATAGCTTTTTTAATATTTTTTCTTCTTACCACTTCGTATGGAAAGAAGAGTCGTAAAAACTTGGAAGGGTGCTGTTTCTCTCTGAAATTGAAAGTTCCAGTGCCTTTTATGAGAACTAAAAGCTATTGAATGGCAACCAGATTCCTCTCCCCCGCCTTTTTGCTCTTCGGCGCCCCGTAACCCCAAAGGCATAAAACTGAAATTTTGAAATGACTATTTTGCTGAGAATGATCGAAATGCGTAATGAATGTACCTCTGGGAATAACATGACCAACTCAACCCCAGAGCCAAGGGTCCTAAATTACGAATATGGATATTGCTGAAGTTTTGCGTGTATACCATCATACCTGCTAAGTGGGAGACAAATGGAGGGGGTGGTGGTGAAGGGAGGATCCTCTCCCTGCCCGATACGGAGGGCCTGGTGTGAAAAAAATGACTAAAAAATGTGCTTCTAACCCCCTCGGACAATCCACTGGACCCCCTCCCCAAGACTAAAACCTCTGTACACTTTATTATCTCTCTATTGTCAGTATATCAACGCCAGGAGAAAAATTCATTTGGAAATCTCTAGTACTTGCGTGGGACTCTATATCAGGAGGAGAGGGATCGATTCAACAAACTGAGAAACTATAAGAAGTCATTTTATGAAAATACACTAAAATTACTGGAAAATGATAAAAAATAAGAAATTGAGAGGAAGATACAGGTCTCAGCCCCTCCTCTCCCCTCATTATGTGTCTGGGTAGCTTGCCGTCGCTGATATTAGGAATATAATCGTTGGTTGTATTTTAACATACTTCTTATGTAAAGTACCATATTTCTGCTTCTCCATCGTTTTTGCCCCATTGGTTAATTTAATTGTCATTTTAATGAAATTGTGTGACAACTCTCCTTTGGTGAAGTGCAGGTATGTATATTGGAGTTTTGGAACTTCTAATGTGAATTCTTCTAGTTTTGAGGATTTAATTCGGCATCCAAGGTTAAGGTAGATGTTTGTAGTATCTCAAGTTTTAGCTCTGAAATTGTTTAGAATGGAAAACCTGAAAATGAAATTCACAGTTCAAACGAACAGAAAAGAACAGCTTAAAACGAACTGAAAAAAACTAAAACGAACAGAAATTATTCCGTATATGAAAGGGGCTGTCTCCTCCTCAACGCCTTGCTCTTTACGCTAACGTTTGACTCTGTCTCACAACTTTAAAAATTTTTTATTTTAAAAACAATAAAAAACTTTAGCGTAAAAAGCGAGGTGTTGAGGAGGGGACAGCCCTTTCATATACGGGATATTTCTGTTACTTTTAAGTTTTAATGTCGCACCCTATTTTCAGTTAAAAAAACTTTTTTTTTTTAATTTAATCTGGTTAAGGTCGACATTCACCGGTAAATGTCCGAAATTCCATTTTCTCTGCTTGGGTTCAATTAGCTTTGCTAGTCAGCTTTTCAATCTTATGCAAGCTATGATTGTAAAAGTTAAAGTTAGGTTAGGTTAGATTATGTTAGTTTAGGTTAGTTTAGGTTAGGTTAAATTTTGTTATAAATATATGAAATAGGTTAATAACTTAACTTAAACTAACCTAATCAACCCTAATCTAACCTAACCTGTTATCCTCAAACCTTGCATTAAACTGAAAAAGTTGACTGGCAACGCTGACTAAATCCAAGGGGAAAAAAAAAAGTATTTCGGATTTCGGACATTCACCGTGAATGTCCGAAATTCCTTTTTGTCTGCTTGGGTTCAATTAGCTTTGCTAGTCAGCTTTTTCAATCTTATGCAAGCTATCAAACAGTTCGTGGTAACGAACTGTAAGTAAGGAGCGACCCGGCTCAATGGTAACCGAAACTCTAGAAAACGGGTTTTTGATACCAATAGATATATCAAAAGAATCAGATTTCAATGCTGATTTCAAATATATAACTTTCATCAAGTTTAGTGCTACCATCAAAAGTTACGCGCCTGAGAATATTTGGCTGGTTTTCGAAAAAAAGGGGGAAAGACCCCCTAAAAGTTATAGAACCTTAATGAAAATCACACCATCATATTCAGCGTATCAGAGAACCCTACTGTAGAGGTTTCAAGCTCCTATCTACAAAAATGTGGAATTTTCCATTTTTTGCCAGAAGAAAGATCACGGATGCGTGTTTATTTGTTTGTTTTGTTTTTTTTTTTTTCCCCAGGGGTGATCGTATCGACCCAGTGGTCCTAGAATATCGTGGGAGGGCTCATTGGAATGGAAATTAAAAGTTCTAGTGCCCTTTTTTAAGGGACCAAAAAAAAATGGAGGGCAACTAGGCCCCTCCCACGCTCATTTTTTTCCCAAAGTCACCCGATCAAAATTTTGAGATAGCCATTTTGTTCAGCATGGTCGAAAATATGATAAATATGTCTTTTAGGATGACTTAATCCCTCGAAGCCCCCAGGGGGAGGGCTGAAAGTTATGAACTTTGCTCAATGTTAACATATAGTATTGGTTATTGGGAAGTATACAGACTTTTTCAGAGGAGATTTTTTCTGGTAGGTGGGGGAAGGAGAGGGTCGGGGGCTATATGGAAGGATCTTTCCATGAAGGAAGTTTCATGGGGGAAGGGAAATTGCCATGAAGGGGGCGCCGGACTTGCCAGCATTATTTATTGGTTATTGGGAAGTATACAACCATTTTCAGGAAGGATTTTTTCTGGAGGGGGGGGGGGGGCTAGAGGAGGGGATTACTCTGGAGAATATTTCCGTGGAGGATGTTTCTTTGGGGTAAGGGACATTTCTGATGAAGGGGGCGCCGGATTTCCAAGCATTATTTAAGAAACGATCAGAAGTTAAATAAAAAAAACAAGTTTTTTCAACTGAAATGTAAGAAGGAATATTAGAACTTAAAACGAACAGAAATTATAACGTATGTGAGGGGGTTCTCCCCCAGTCAATACCTCGCTCTTTACGCTACAGTTTTTTTTTTTTTAGGGCTTTCAAAAGAGCTATCTTTTTTAATTTAAACGGCCTTTGTGATTCAGGGGTTTGTGAATCAAAATTTTTTTAACTTTTAACGTAAAGAGCGTGGTATTGACTAAGGGGAGAACCCCTTCATATAAGTAATAACATATACGTAATAAAAAAAAAACAATAAAAAAACAAGCGATACGGCTCAATAGTAATCGAAACTTTTAAAAACGAATTTTGATGTCAATAAATGTATCAAAAGAATGTGTTTATAATGCTGATCCTAAATATATAAATTTTATTAAGTTTAGTATTACTCATCAAAGGCTACGAGCCTGAGAAAATTTACTCGATTTTTTAAAGAGGGGGGAAACATCCCCTACAAGTGAAAGAATTTTAATGAAAATCACACCGTCAGATTCAGCGTATCAGAAAACCCTATTACATAGGTTTCAAGCTCATATCTGCAAAAATCTGCAATTTTGTATTTTTTGCCAGAAGAAAAATATACGAATATAGAAGTTAGTTACGTAAGCTAATTTGTAAAGACATCCATTTAGCAAAAGAAAAGTAATATTTTTATGCAAATAAAAGCTGCATTAACTAAAAAACGATCAGAAATAAATAAATAAAAAAAAACAAGTTTTTTAAACTGAAAGTAAGGAGCGACATTAAAACTTAAAACGAACAGAAATTATTCCGTATATGAAAGGGGCTGTCCCCTCCTCAACGCCTCGCTCTTTACGCTAAAGTTTGACTCTGTCTCACAACTTTATTTTTTAAAACAATAAAAAAAAACTTTAGCGTAAAGAGCGAGGCGTTGAGGAGGGGACAGCCCCTTTTAATATACGGAATAATTTCTGTTCGTTTTAAGTTTTAATGTCGCTCCTTACTTTCAGTTTAAAAAACTTGTTTTTTTTTTTAATGATTGTAAAAGTTAAAGTTAGGTTAGGTTAGATTATGTTAGTTTAGGTTAGTTTAGGTTAGGTAAAATTTTGTTATAAATATCTGAAATAGGTTAAAACTTAAACTTAACTAAAACTAAAACTTAAACTAACCTAATCAACCCTAATCTAACCTAACCTGTTATTATCAAACCTTGCATTAAACTGAAAAAGTTGACTGGCAACGCTGACTAAATCCAAGGAGAAAAAAAAGGTATTTCGGACATTCACCGGTGAACGTTTCGGACATTTCGGACTTAAAAAAGGTATTCGGACAAAAAAAAAAGGTATTTCGGACATTCACAGGTGAACGTTTCGGACATTTCGGACAAAAAAAAGGTATTTTGGACATTTGGAGGTTCACCAATTTTGGACCTCATGGTAACATCGTTTCTAAATATTATTTGTGTTTATCGCTGAAAAGAATTTACTGGAAATCAAAACATCTTTTGTTGTAAAAAAAAAAAAAAATATAGTTTAAAACACTATGTACATGGATGTTGGGTGCTTTCATTATATCTACCAATTATTCTTGGGAGTAAAATTTTCTACTAAATTTCTTGTTATTCTGTGTGGGTTGTATCCTGTCTGCATAAGTATGTCAAAGTAAATTAGTTCCAAACTGTAAGACCCGTCTCTTTAGCATAATTTGACTAACAGCTTAATTTTCCCCAAACTTTGAAATAAGTTTGAAATAAGAAAGCCTTTCCTCAAATTTTGAAAGTTTGTCAATAGAATCTACTTTAGCTGAGACTGTTTCTATGTAACTACGACAAAAAGTTACTCTGCTCTATCGCCTTTGTTTTTAATTAAACAAGAAAAGATTAAAAGTTTTTTAAGAGAGATAGGATTTTGTGCTTTTACTGAAGTCTAGAAATTATAGCAGACAGAAAAGGAATAAGAAATTTTGTAATTTTTCTATATTTTCTATAGAACGGTATTTATAGAACGGGTTGTCGTAGAAACTTCAAAAAGGGCACATTCGATTTGAAATTGCAATGGCTAGTGCCCTTTTTAATAGTCAAAAGTGATTGGACGGCAACCAACACCCCTTCCACGACCACCGTTTCTATACTTTCTAACAGGCTAATTTCACAGTCCTTCTTGCTGATAAGTTTGTTAATTAGCCTTTAAAATAACGGCTTTGAAATTAAGAAAATGTTTTTTTTTTAACCATGGTTTTAAACAAATTCTATCTTTTACATTAATTTTGTATGCTTAATTTTAGTAAAAATTGAAGTTTTTATTAATTTTTATGGGATGAGTAGTTCTAAATGAGGAAAGTTTCCCTCGAGAGGCTTTAGAAGGATCCCATTGAAAATTTGAACAATATTTCCTAAAATGTGCTTTTTTTGTCCTTTTTGATTTAAGTATTTATGTTTGCAAAATTAACAAAACTACAAGTAACACAGATGAAGTAGAAACCATATTAGTAATCATATCAGGAATCATAAAAATTAAATTTACAGTAAATTCACTGTCTTTTCTTTACTTTCGTTTCTTGTTTTCCTGCCTCACGGTTATTCCAATTCGGTATATTTTTCTTTTTCTATTCGTTTTCCCCCAAACGCTATTGTACGTAAACGTTAGGAAAGTCTGGAGAGAGTTCTACCCCTTATTTTGCGTTGGAAAAAATCTGAATAAAGAAAAGCGTATGTTGGGTACTTTCGCATTATCAGGGCCTCTTGAGTAGTATTGGTACAATTAAAGGTACGGGGCAGGTAGGAAATTACTGTGTACAATTAAAGGTACGGGGCAGGTAGGAAATTACTGTGTACAATTAAAGGTACGGAGCAGGTAGGAAATTACTTTGCACAATTATAGGTACGAAGCAGGTAGGAAATTACTGTATATAATTAAAGGTACGAGGGTGGTAGCAAATTACAGTGTACAATTAAAAGGTACGAGGGTGGTAGCAAATTACTGTGTACAATTAAAGGTACGAGACAGATAGGATATTACTACAGTGTAATGACCGGATTCAACTACCATGAAAAATTCGTGCTGTTGTTTCTGTTCAAAGTGCGTGATGTTTCCATGCTAGTGATTCGTTCACTCTGACATTGAGCGTGGATATAAAAAGTCCGATATCGAGTTAGTATCTCAGTCAATAAGTTGAATTTGAATAGTTTACATTATTTCAAATTGGAGAAATAAACGTTCAAATATTGTGAGAATGAGTAGTTTCACACTATTACACTTCGAAGGAGCCGACAGTGATGTTGTGAAGACAAGGGCCCCCAATGTAGCAGTTGAAATTGGAAAGGATTCCCGACTAACATTTGAGTGGGATGAGATGTTTGGCAGATACGTTATATCATTGAGTAAATTTAAGTCAGATGAACAATTATGCTTTGCTGCAAAAGTGAATATAATGTATTTATCACGACTACAGCATGGATTGAATGCTATTATGAAGCACATTGAGGAAAATTGATTGACTCACCTAACGCAAAGAGAGTGAAAATATAATCTTTTATTACATTTCTGTCAATAAAAATGTTTTTCTCTATATAATGTTTTTTTTTGATTAGACAGTCTAGATGATTGTTTACTCCACTCTCTCTATGGTGGGTGGTGGTGGTGGTGGTGACCAATAGGTATTTAGATTATGCACAAAGTAGGAAATTGTCTACTGGAACCAAACATTTTTTGGCTTAACTCATAAATAAGTATGGGCACTGGTCTAATTTTCTGAAGATACAGAAAAAAAATAGACAGGGCTTGAATGAAACAGAACAGAAACAGAACATGTCAATAAAAAAACAGAAGACCTGTTTCTTTTCTGTTTTATGATAATAACAGAAAACAGCTGTTTTTCGAATACCTAAACGTTAAAGAAAAAAAAAATCTAACTGATCAGTTTTGGCCTATTATCGTAAAGTTAACGATAACATCAGTTGTTCAAGCCTTTAAGCTGATCAATTAAAAATTGTGCTTTCCCCTTGTTTGGACATTGTCGGCCATACTGCTTTCGCACGAAATGATCTGCAATCAAAATGGCTGCCTGCTAGACACACTAGTAGTAGTACGCTAAGAGGCCTTAGAGTGGTTTCTGGCAGCTCCGGAAAGATCTCTTGGTTTGGGGACCATAAAATGAATTGGTCTCCAATATGAAAACATTAACCTTTTAGTCGATCATTAAGTTCTCGTCAGGATTGCCACTTGCCATGGGTAGTGCCTTTTTCTGTCGGTAACACTTTTGAGAAAAGCCAGTACTATTGCAGCATTTTTTTCCGCAAAAAAAGAGCAGTTTTTCTAATAAAGGAACGAAGCATTGTCGTGCACACAAATAAACCCATCATTTTTTTCTTTATGGTTAATTTCTTCCATTTGGTCGTTCCAAAAATACACTTTTATGTTTATACAGCATCTCCTCGAACGTCCCAGAAATGCATACTAGTTATTTGAAACATTTCGAAAATAAATTAATTTCCAGCATGAAATTACGCAGTCAGCTCAAAGTCATTAGTATTTAAGCATAGCATATAGTTGATTTGGGAGGGGGTAGTTTTCCCCTTCAGACTTTGCTTTCTCCTCATCCCGCCCTGATGTTTGGAAGCCGTCTCAAACAAAAGCATGAAAGAAAAAAAAATGCAAGGTGAAATGACACTTCTTACTGCCAATTCAAAAATTTTTGTTACGTCGCAATGTCCAAATGAGGGAAAGCACAATTTTTAAAAATGATGGCGATATTTGTGTGCACAGACAATTTTTCATCCCTGTTTTTCGCCCCAGTTAACGTTTTCATATTGGAGAACCATTCATTTTATGGACCCAAACCAAGAGATCTTTCTGGAGCTGCCAGAAAAACCGCTCTAAAGCCTCTTAGCGTACTACTACTAGTGTGTCTACAGGCAGGTATTTTTGATCGTAGATCATTTCGTGCGAAAGCAATATGCCCGGACAATGTCCAAATGAGGGGAAAGCACAATTTTCAAAAGATGAGCTTGAAGGCTCGAGCAATAGATGCTATGATTAACTTTTTGATAATAAGCTAAAAACTATTATTTACAATTTTTTCTTTAACATTGTTCGAAAAAACAGCTGTTTTTAAACAGCAGTTTTTTAAACGAAAACAGCTTTTTTCTGTTTTATAAAAAAAATAGAACAGAAACAGAAATAGGTCTTCTCTTTTTTGTTGACCTGTTCTGCTTCTGTTCTGTTTCACTCATACACTGTTTTATTTTTTTTTTCTGTTTCTTCAGAAAAAACAGAACAGTGCCCATGCTTAGTTCAGATTAGCTGAAGTTATTATGTAAAATGCAAAAATATTTATGGTGTCTGAGCAATAATTTTTATCTTTTATTCCAACTTGAAAAATACCTGAAAGTTTTAAAATTAGTTTGTTTTTTTATTAGATTTAATCTACTGGATACGCGATTTATGGGTGGGTTTTCATAGATTGTAAAGATATTATGGTCTCAAGAAAACAAAGTAAAAGAAAGAATAACCGAGAAAATTATCAGAGCCGAGTGATCCAAATATCTATTCTAAGGAAACAGAACTACAGAAAAAATACAGATAAAATCCTGAAATATCAGAAAATATATCAGACATCAGAAAAGTCCAGGTTATAAGAAAATAAAATATGATAAAGAAAAACAAAGGTATATAATGGACCAGGGGTATCGAGAAGCAAAAATTGAGAGTGCCGAAAAAAAAAAGATCAAGGAGTGTTATCATAATGATGATGATTATTGAAACAAATATAAGAAAATAGTTGCTACCAGAATAATAGGAAGATACTGTGGTGACAAAAGCTATAATAAAATAAATTTAAACCTATGTGTAGCTGTGCCAAATAACCCATAAAGACAAAGTTCTAAAAGTACACCCAGAAGTCCAAAAAGATTGCAAAAATGTAGGCTGATCGTCGTAAATTGATTATATAGTGGATCGGTCTAGTTAATTATAAATGGGAATTATGTAAGGGTAATCGGTATCAAGGCTTTAGAGATGGCTAAAACCTGGTAAAGAATAAACCATGGTACATACACCTTAAAGGGTCAAACCGAATTCAGACTAGATTGCTGAGGTCAGTTTAGATTGGAAGAAAAGGTCAATTGAAAGCCTTTTATATTATGCCTACAGTCTCAGCAGAATGTCTTACAACAAACCCCACTTTCTCGTGGTACAGTCTTTTTGGTGATTTAAGAAGAGTGCTAGAACTCTTAATTTCCGCTCAAATGAGCCCTCTCCGGATGTTCTAGGACTATCAGTTCGATACTGTTGCCCTTTGGGAAAAAGTATAATAAACACACATCCTGATATTTCTTCTGGGAAAATTTCACATTTTTGTAAATAGGAGCTTCGAACCTCTACAGTAGGGATAGAAGTGCTGAATCTAATGGTCTGATTTCCATAAAGATTACTTGCCTTTTGGGGTTATATCCCCTCGTGTTGTATTTAAGTTTCGACTCTCGTGGCACCAGCAATCACACTTATTCTCGCCTCTTCTGTTAGTAAAACATTAAGATCGATATTCATTAGGGTTGACCGATCGTTGAACCATTTCCACGGTCTCAGAATAAGTACAATTCTCCAAAAAATATTTTGAAAGGACACGTTCGTGCTTCTTCAAGCTGCATTTCTTCCGATATTATGTGGTGTACATATGGAGTTTTTACAAAATTAAGCAGACAAATATTTTTTTTTTTCTGTAGCAGAGGTAGTTTTTCTAAATGTAAAATTTCATGTATTTATGTTTTTTTTTTATATTTTGTAGATTATTTAACATTAAAGTAAGAAAAAAATGAAATTGCAGTTAATACAGGACTTAAAGAAAAAGAAAACAAATCCTAAGTGTCTATTTAGGGGCCTATCTCTAAGCTACAATTCATTAGTTTACATGTAGACCTGCCTTTTTTTAAATTAAAGGGCTCAACAAAATATTGTGTAGTGAGGTCAAGCATGTGCGTAGCTAGGGAGTCAATACCACCCTACATGACGTATTCCCTACCGTAGAAAAATCACCAGAATTGAAGATAAAAACATTTTTTCTGGAGATATAGATTTAAATCCATTTATTGTTGAATTAGTTTATCATCCCCGACATCCACTAGTTTACCAAATAATATCTCAATCTTCAAAGCAGTTTATGTTATTCTCATTAAGATTTCTTGACTTTTTGAGGTTTGTTTCCCCCTTTTTTTTTTTTTTTTTTCAAAAATCAGGCAAATTTTCTCAGGTTTGTAGCTTTTGATGGGTAACATTAAACTTGATGAATTTTATATATTTGGAATCAGTTTAAAAATCTAATTCGTTTGATATACTAATCGTTACCAATTCCTTTTTTAGAGTTTATCAGTTACTTTGGCCCAAGTCGCTCCTAACTTAGCCTACAGTTTGTTACTACAAACTGTTTGATATAAGATAAGCACATTCATGTGAATGCTGCTGTGTATGGCATAAGATTGGTTCGTTCTGGAATTAGTAGTTAAGCTGGGTTGTGTCATATCCGCTTTCATACGGATTAATTTGATGGATTTTATCCCATGGAACTCGGCAAAGGCTATAGGGGAATATGGTATCAAATGGGAAGGTAAATCTCATATACATAGATTTTGCAGATGATTTTGATTGTCTTATATAAAAAGTGTTAACCATTCGAAGGAATTTTCTGAGGTTTTGAGAATTCAGAGAACAAGAACAGGTTTAAAAAATATAATTAAAAAGATTAAGTTGCTTAAAATAGGAGTAATTGAGAATGGAGAGCAGAGCTGCTCCTAGGGGGGAAGCCGTGGGGGGGGGGGGAATTGCCTATCTTGATCCAACCTTTCACTTTGCTTATATTTGATTCGGGACGGGGGCGTTGTTATTAATTTTGTCCCGGGAACCACCAACCCTAGGAACGGCTCTGGTGAATAGGTAATGTTTGATGCGAGCAAATCAATCAAGTGGATAGCTTAACTTACCTTGGTAGAATTATTAGTGAACCTATTTGATGGAACAAAGGTAGACAGCTAAGTAGCGGGGGTTTTTTTAGTAGTTGATGAAAGTTTGGAAAAAAAGAAAGATAAGCCTGAGATTTACGATTAGAATATTGGAAGCCAAAGCCATGACAATGTTTGGGCATGGCTCTGTAATATAAGCCCTTAAAAAGGCTGAGCAGGATTTACTAAATGTTTTCCAGAGGAAATGTCTAGTTTCTAATTTCATTGACTTACTTGACTTAAGGCTCCTGCCGAGGGTTCGGCGTACAGAACGATGAGACTAGGTGCCTTCAGGCTGACCTACCGCTTGCCAGGATCGCAGCTTCTTCCACCGGGATGTGGGCTTGGGTAAGGAATTCATCGGCTTTGTCTTTCCACCTAGTGGGTGGGCGTCCTCTGTGTCGCTTCCATCCGTGAAGGGGGGGGGGGGTCGAAGTCGAATGCGACCCGTGCTGGGGCGTCGCGTGGCATGCGAAGGAGGTGGCCGTACCACCGAACAGTACGCTGGGCGAGCTGCGTCGAGAAAGGAGTTTGAGCCGTACGTGACAGGAGAGTCTGGTTGCTAACGAAGTCAGTCCAGTGAAGTCTTTCGATTCTTCGGAGATGTTTCGTCTGTGCGACATCGACGGCGCTGAGGATAGATTTTGCAGCTGGCCACGTCTCGGCTCCATACAGCAGGACGGTGCTGACTGACGCTTTGTAAATGCGCATTTTGGTAAAGCGACTTATGTTTGGCTTTCGCCAGATGCTGCTAAGCCTCCCAACGAGTGCTGAAGCTTTGGCAATTCGAGATGTAAGCTCTTTGTGATGTGTAAGCTCTGGGATGCAAGATCCCAGGTAAGTGAAGTCTTCAACCACATCTACTCGGTTAATTTCGTTGGTAGTTCCAATTCTTCGTTTGACTGATCATATATCAAACAATAAGCTGTAAAAAAAAAAGGGTGGTTCGATTCCACTGTCTAGGGGTATAACGAAAGAAAGTTTTAATGGCTAGTCTATCGTTTACGGATGAAAGATGACAAATTGCCAAAATTTATGCTTCTTGACCATCCACCTTGGGCCAAATGAGTAGCAGGTTGACCCCAGTAGGGGGGGGGAGAGGTCATAAGAAAGGATTTAGAGGAAACTGGAACTACTTAGGAAGGTGTAAAGAGTAAAGCTTTGGGTAGAGGGGATGGAGAAGGAGTGTGCGCAGCTGCGTTGGCCTTAGGTGGATTGGTGATTGGGTGATTTGTTTGTAGTAGTAGTAGTAGTAGTAGCGGTAATGTTAGCGTCTGATGCCATACCGCTAAAATTAAAAAAAATGTATATTTCAATCAGGCTAATAATTAGACTTTTTAATTTATATATATTTTCAGTTTTCCGTTTTTTATGAGTTTCAAAGTAAAGAGCGACCCCTCTCCATAACAGTCGGAACTTTAAGAAACCATTTTTCACTAATAAAATATACACATATAATGCATTTTCTGATTCTTACGAGAATAACACTGCTGCGGTTAAGGTAGGAAATGAGGTTAGCATCTGGTTTTGTATTAAATCAGGAGTTAAGCATGGTTGTGTTCTCTCCCCCTTTATATGAATCATTTTGATGGACTTTGTCTTAAGGAGCCCAGGAAAGGCAATGGGAGGTTTTTTGAATCAAATTGGAAGGAAAAATTTCCCGGACTTAGATTTATGTTGATGATTTAAGAATCCTAGATGAAAGTGTGAGCAAAATGAATGAACTTTTAGAGGTTTTGCGAGTTCAGGGTACTAGAATTGGTTTGAAAATTAATGTTAAGAAGAATAAGTCACTAAGGCTAGGAATAAGTGAATGTGAAAAGGTGTTGTTGGGTAATGAAATGATTGATCAAGTTGACAGCTTCACTTACCTTGGTGGTATCAAACAGTCCGTGGTAACGAACTGTAAGTAAGGAGCGACCTGGCTCAATATTAACCAAAACTCTAAAAAACGGAATTTTGACACCAATAGATACGTCAAAAGAATCAGATTTTTATGTTTATTTCAGATATATAAAGTTCATCAAGTTAAGTTTTAACCATCAAATTTACGCACCTGAGAAAATTTGACTTTTTTTTGGAAAAAGGGGGAAAAACAACTCCTAAACGTCATAACACTTTAATGAAAATCACACTATCAGATTCAGCGCATCAGAGAACACTTTTACAGAAGTTTCAAGCTCCTATTATCCTCGTTTCGAGGATATTAATTGGCGAAAAAAACATATGCAATAAAGAGAGATTCACATGATTTATTGTTCAATTCTTTTTGTTTCAGCTTGGAACACTACTAAGGACAGTTTGGCTGACTTTTGCTATCCAGTTGCTATCAGGTGAACATCTAAAGCAAATTAAATATATAACGGAAACTAAGGATTATAAGTTGACGGAATTTAAATTATATTGCGAAAGTTATTGAAATTTATTTGAACTTGACATTTCACATGTGCAGAATTCCAGCTGTTAACATATTGATTGCGACTATGCGTTTGATTGATTAAGCCCTTGCTTGGGGTGCCTAGTGTTAATGACAAGTGGATTTACGATTTTCTAAGTGGCCCTTCGGATTGTTTTTTTCTATTTGAAATTTGGATTATTTGGAGCAGTTTTTTATGAAGAGGGGTGAAAGCCGTGCTCAAATTAACGCTGGCTTAGCAAATTGCACGTAATGGACTCATGTGAATAAAAAAAAAATTGTCCTTAATGAGGTAAGCAGATAATTAAATTTAATTTTGTTGTCTGGAAATAATCATGGGACGTAAAAGAAAGCAACCTCGTAATATTGGAGATGATACAGAAAACACTCGGAGGGGAGAAGGGGAATATGATCTCAACGTTACTACTAGTAGCACTGATTCTACAAATAAATTAAATAAAAAAAAAAACAAGTTTTTTTAAACTGAAAGTAAGGAGCGACATTAAAACTTAAAACGAACAGAAATTATTCTGTATATGAAAGAGACTGTCCCCTCCTCAACGCCTCGCTCTTTACGCTAAAGTTTTTTATTGTTTTAAAAAATAAAGTTGTGAGACAGAGTCAAACTTTAGCGTAAAGAGCGAGGCGTTGAGGAGGGGACAGTCTCTTTCATATACAGAATAATTTCTGTTCGTTTTAAGTTTTAATGTCGCTCCTTACTTTCAGTTTAAAAAACTTGTTTTTTTTTATTTAATTTTTGAACGTTTTTTGAATAAATGCAGGTTTTGATCTTGGCTCACCGTACATGAATAATTAAAAAAAATTTTCACATTAATTTACTTTTATTTAGTTAAATGGCTTTCTCGAAACTTGTTTAATTTTATTTACGAACGTTTTTATTAGTAATAAATATACGTAACTTACGAATTAACTTACGTAACGAACTTCTATATTCATATATTTTTAATACATTTATTAGGGGGTTCGCCCCCCTAGTCAATACCTTGCTCTTTAAGCGAAAGTTCAAATCTTGTTCCAATTCTTTAGAAATGACCGCTTAATCACAAAGGCCGTTAATTAGAAATAAATAGCTCTTATGAAAGTACTAAAAAATCTTTGGCTTAAAGAGCGAGGCATTGACTACGGGGTGAACCCAATTATATATGTGATATTTTCTGTTCGTTTAAAGTTTCGATGTTGCTGCTGTTGCAGTTGAAATACTTGTTTTTTTATATTAAATTTATGATCTTTTTTTAAATAATGCTGGGAAGTCCGGCGTCCCCTTCATAGCAATGTCCCTTCCCCCATGAAAACTTCCTTCATGGAAAGACTCCTCCCACATAACCTCTGACCCACCCCCCCCCTCCCCCCCACTACCAGGAAAAATCTCCCCTGAAAAACGTCTGTATACTTCCAAATAACCAATACTATATGTTAACATTGGGTAAAGTTCATAACTTTCAGCCCTCCCCCCGGGAAGTTCGGGGGATTAAGTCATCCTAAAAGACATACTTATAATATTTTCGAACATGCTGAACAAAATGGCTATCTCAAAATTTTGATCAGGTGACTTTGGGAAAAAAAATGAGCGTGGGAGGGGGCCTAGTTGCCCTCCATTTTTTTTGGTCACTTAAAAAGGGCACTAGAACTTTCAATTTCCATTCCAATGAGCCCTTCCACGATATTCTAGGACAACTGGTTCGATACGATCACCCCTGGGAAAAAAAAAAAACAAACAAATAAACACGCACCCGTGATCTTTCTTCTGGCAAAAAATGCAAAATTCCACATTTTTGTAGATGGGAGCTTGAAACCTCTACAGTAGGGTTCTCTGATACGCGGAATATGATGGTGTGATTTTCATTAAGGTTCTATGACTTTTAGGGGGTCTTTCACCCCTTTTTCGAAAATCAGCCAAATTTTCTCAGGCGCCTAACTTTTGATGGAAAGGATTAAACTTGATGAAACTTATATATTTGAAATCAGCATTAAAATGTGATTCTTTTGATGCATCTATTTGTATCAAAATACCGTTTTCTAGAGTTTCGGTTACCATTGAGCCGGGTCGCTCCTTACTTACAGTTCGTTACCACGAACTGTTTGATTCACGATTTCAGCAGTTGCGGAGAGTCTAAATACTGTTATCAGTTTGGTAACAGAAAATGGAATTCTTTAGAAAATAGGATTAAGGGAATTGAAGATAAAGTGGCAAATTTGGAGATATCACATGTGGGATTTGCAAGGCAGCTGACTGAAAATGATGAGCGAGTGAGGCAGCTGGAGCAAGTCAAAGAATCTCTAAAGAACCAAGTAAAAATAATTTCTGATGATTGTATAGCTCAGAGTAAAGAGTCAAATAATTGAGTATGAGATTGGCCAGGCTGGAGTTTGATAAACTGGAAAAGAATATTATTGTATGGAATGTCTCTTGTGAATCTGAAAAAAATGCGAAGGATATCTTCAAAAGTATTCTTACGGAAGGACTCGAAATGGCTCCAGTCCCACCATTCAAGGTAACCCAAGTGAGTGAGCAACAGAAATTTATTCGTGTTGAAGTATCTGATAAAAAATCGAAAATTGATATTTTGAAAAATGCCAAGAAATTAAAAGGTAAAGCAGTGTCGTCGTTCCGTGATATTTACCTCAGTGATGATGTCCAGCTGAAGTTCGCAAAGCAAGAAATGATTTGTTGATTAAAAAGGGTAAAATTACGCAAATTAGGAATAGACGCTTGGATCTCGAAAACTTTTCCGCCTGTGTTACTTTTCAATCGCCCCAACGGAACACGTGCTAAATACTCACCAGACGATTTGATTCCTGAACTGATTATGCACCGAATAATCAATCATTTCGTAACCAATATAGCGGCAGGTTCGAATTCATGTTCAAATAATTGTTCGAATTCATGTTCCCATTGATTAAGAAGTAGCTGGTGATTAATTGGTGATAAAAGTAAATTTTGGCGGGAAATTGAGGGAGTTCATATAGTTCATAGTTGATTGTTTGTAGCGTAGAAGAAATGTAAATATGAGAAGGCACCCAATATGCAAGGTGTACCCTTTTGAGTCATTGTTGTTGTTTTTGTTTTTTTTGAATATTTCTTTTTCTGATGTTGTTATTTTTTTTATCTCATTATTATTATTGGTGTTATTATTGTTATTGGGCAGCATGTAATAAATTTATATTTAGAGTGTATTGAATTGTGTCCTCTGTGGAGTCGTACTCAAATTTGTCTATTTGGCTTTGATGTTGGATGAAAGATTGGAGTCTCCTCCAGGACAAATTAAACGTATTGGGGCTGGAAAACAAGAAGGTAAATTTGAAAGTAGGTATAATGAAATTTTTGATGGAAGTGGTGGGCTGGTGGTTATTTTAGGTTGGAGTTTGAAGATTCTAAATATTTATTCGTAAACCAAATGCAGATGGCATGTAGTAATGTTTCGGACAGATTTAATGTGTTCCATTTGAATTGCCAAGGATTGAATTCAAGTTTAGATTTTATAAATGAAATTTCCACTTCGGGGGATTAAGTCATCCTAAAGGACATATTTATCATATTTTCAACCTTGCGGAACAAAATGGCTATCTCAAAATTTTGATCAGGTGACTTTGGGAAAAAAAATGAGCGTGGGAGGGGGCCTAGTTGCCCTCCATTTTTATGGTCACTTAAAAATGGCACTAGAACTTTTAATTTCCGATCCAATGAGTCCTCCCACGATATTGTAGGACCACTGGGTCGATACGATCACTCCTGGAAAAAAAAAATAAACAAGCATCCATGATCTTTCTTCTGGCAAAAAATGCAAAATTCCACATTTTTGTAGATAGGAACTTGAAATCTCTACAGTAGGGTTCTCTAATATGCTGAATATGATGGTGTGATTTTCATCAAGGTTCTATAACGTTTAGGGGTCTTTCCCCTTTTTTTTTTTTTTTTCGAAAATCAGCCAAATTTTCACGTAACTTTTGATGGGTAGGACTAAAATTGATGAAAGTTATATATTTGTAATCAGCATTAAAATCTGATTCTTTTGATGTATCTATTGGTATCAAAAACCCGTTTTCTAGAGTTTCGGTTACCATTGAGCCGGGTCGCTCCTTACTTACAGTTCGTTACCACGAACTGTTTGATTGTTTTATTGTTAAAGAGGCTTTATGGCCATACTTTCTGCTGCTCGAAGAAGTGGATGTTGATCTAATATTTACCTTACAGGGATTTGGACTTGGCTTTACAGCTGCGAGCAGCTATTCAATTTTCATTTGACTACTTATTACATTCAATGGAAGGAGAAATAGATCCAAGTCTTGCGGGAAAAGTGGCACAGGTTCGTTCGCGTTTAGTTGAACTTCTTCAAAAGGTAGGTAAAGACCTTTGATTTTATAGTTTTTAATATTTTAGTCTGATATTTTTTTTATTATTTTGCTGCTGTGAGTATAGTGTACAAGGCCGGAACTGCTTAAAACGGAAGGAGGCCGGAATTAAACTGATGAAATTAATTATTGCAACTGTTGTATTTTAAGTAAAGTAAATGAAAAATGGGGACGCCGAAAATTCTCCCCATTTGATAAAAAAGGAAAGATAACAATTGAGGGCAAATCTATATAAACACTGGTCTTAGCAAGGAATATGAATCGGTTTTATACCATCGAGCAGTATACCAACATAACTTTTTGGAGGTAGAATTAACTAGATTTGCAACCATGATTGACCCCTTGATATACATAGACAAGACTCATGCTATAAAAATAGTATAAATTTTGTCAAGCAGTAAAAATAGTATGTAATAGTATTAATAGTATGTAGCGTAATAGTACTAATAATAAATAGTGGAAAACAGTTAGACAACTAGAGTTAACTAGATAGTTAGCAGGAGACAAAATCCACTAGGAACTTATTTAAGGGGTGTTATTTGATTAAGAAATTAGGATTTGGAATTAGAGTTCAGGGTTGTAGAAATTGATAATTATATGCAAAACCCGATTGATTTTAAACTTTCATGCCTCTTGCTTATCCATTCGAAAAAAAGGCCTCTATATCCCCCAGAAAATTCCTCCAGTTAGTCCCCGCCCTCGGAAATCCCCCCCCCAAGAAAATTTACCCTGGAAAATCTCCCCGGGTAAACTCTGCACGTGGAAAATTTTCCCCTGGGAGATTCCCCTCCGGAATTTTACCCCCACCCCGTAATTTCTCCCCTCATGAAAATTTAGCAGCCAAAGGGAAATTAAGATAAAAAAAAGGAATTAAAAAAAGAACGGGTTCTGGAATGTTCTACTTATATTCCCAAATACATGTCGATTATATGGTGTAGAATGAAATAGTTCGTGGTAAATAACGAACTATTGCTCGGGTCAATAGTATCCAAAACTAAATAAATAATCTTTTATCACAATTAATACACCAAAAAATTGCCTCTTACTAGTCCCATCCAAAAATAGGGGGTCTGGCATATCCCCCGGAAAATCCTCGCAGTTTGACCCCCCGTCGCAAAATCGACCCCCTCCTGTGGAAAATCCCCCCAAAGCAAATTTACCCTGGAAAATCCCCCCAGATAAAACTCCCCACGTGAAAAATTCCCCCCTGGGAGAATTCCCTCCGGTAGATTACCCCCCACCACCAGTAAATTCTCTCCTCATGTAAAATTCAGCAGCCAAAGACGAAATAAAGGAATGAAAACAAGAATGGATTTTGGTATATTTACCAATATTCCCAAGTACATGTAGAATCTATGGTGTACAATTAAATAGTTCATGGTGAATAACGTAAGAAAGGAGCTGCTCGGATTAGTAGTAACCAAACTAAACAAATTATCTTTTATCACAATTAATACACCAACAGAATTGGCTTTTTATGCTGATCAAACAGTTCATGGTAACGAACTGTAAGTAAGGAGCGACCCGGCTCAATGGTAACCGAAAACTCTAGAAAACGGTATTTTGATACAAATAGATACATCAAAAGAATCAGATTTTAATGCTGATTTCAAATATATAAGTTTCATCAAGTTTAATCCTACCCATCAAAAGTTAGGCGTCTGAGAAAATTTGGCTGATTTTCGAAAAAAAAGGGGGAAAGACCCCCTAAAAGTTATAAAACCTTAATGAAAATCACACCATCATATTCCGCGTATCAGAGAACCCTACTTTAGAGGTTTCAAGCTCCCATCTACAAAATTGTGGAATTTTGCATTTTTTGCCAGAAGAAAGATCACGGGTGCGTGTTTATTTGTTTGTTTTTTTTTTGTTTTTTTTCCCCAGGGGTGATCGTATCGACCCAGTTTTCCTACAATATCGTGGGAGGGCTCATTGGAATGGAAATTGAAAGTTCTAGTGCCCTTTTTAAGTGACCAAAAAAAATGGAGGGCAACTAGGCCCCCTCCCACGCTCATTTTTTTCCCAAAGTCACCTGATCAAAATTTTGAGATAGTCATTTTGTTCAGCATGTTCGAAAATATTATAAGTATGTCTTTTAGGATGACTTAATCCCCCGAACTTCCCGGGGGGAGGGCTGAAAGTTATGAACTTTACCCAATGTTAACATATAGTATTGGTTATTTGGAAGTATACAGACGTTTTCAGGGGAGATTTTTCCTGGTAGTGGGGGGGAGGGGGGGGGTGGGTCAGAGGTTATGTGGGAGGAGTCTTTCCATGAAGGAAGTTTTCATGGGGGAAGGGACATTGCTATGAAGGGGACGCCGGACTTCCCAGCATTATTTAAAAAAAAGATCAGAAATTTTAATATAAAAAAACAAGTATTTCAACTGCAATAGCAGCAACATCGAAACATTATACGAACAGAAAATATTACATATATGATTGGGTTCACCCCGTAATCAATACCTCGCTCTTTAAGCCAAAGATTTTTTGGCTTTGTGATTAAGCGGCCATTTTTTAAAGAATTGGAACAAAATTCGAACTTTCGCTTAAAGAGCAAGGTATTGACTAGGGGGCGAACCCCCTAATAAACGTATTAAAAAATATATGAATATAGAAGTTCGTTACGTAAGTTAATTCTTAAGTTACGTATATTTATTACTTATAAAAACGTTCGTAAATAAAATTAAACAAGTTTCGAGATAGCCATTTAACTAAATAAAAGTAAATTAATATGAAAATTTTGTTTTAATTATTCATGTACGGTGAGCCAAGATCAAAACCTGCATTTATTCAAAAAACGTTCAAAAATTAAATAAAAAAAAAAACAAGTTTTTTAAACTGAAAGTAAGGAGCGACATTAAAACTTAAAACGAACAGAAATTATTCCGTATATGAAAGGGACTGTCCCCTCCTCAACGCCTCGCTCTTTACGCTAAAGTTTGACTCTGTCTCACAATTTTATTTTTTGAAACAATAAAAAACTTTAGCGTAAAGAGCGAGGCGTTGAGGAGGGGACAGTCCCTTTCATATACGGAATAATTTCTGTTCGTTTTAAGTTTTAATGTCGCTCCTTACTTTTAGTTTAAAAAACTTGTTTTTTTTTATTTAATCGTAAACACATAACGGTCATTAAGTTTAATGTTACACATCAAACGCTACAAGCCATAGAAACTTTGCCCGATTTGGAGAGAAATGACCAAAAAAAAAAAAAAAAAAAAAAAAAAAAAAACCAAAAAGGCATGTGATCTCACTGATAATTACACCATTAGATTTAGCATATTGGAGTTTTAAGCTCCTATCTACAGAAATGGGGAAATTTTGCATTTTTTTTTTTCATTGAAGAAAGAATAAGGATGCGAGTTTATTTGTTGTTGTTTCCCCTCTCCCTTGGGTAATTGGAGAGTGCTCATTTGAACAGAAATTAAAGTTCCTGCGCCCCTAGAAAGTTATAAAGATGTTGTGCCACGGAATAGTGGCGTTTTCTGCAATTTTGTGGCACCAAGCCACGCTCTTGCCCCATGGAGAGTTAAACTGCTATTGATTAAAAATTATAAGATTATAAAAAATATAAGATATATAAAAATGATAAAGTATCAAACAATTACATCCGGGGCTTCCCGGATGTGGAGGAAGCAACGCCATTCGGTTGCGTATTTGATTCTGAAAAGTTGAGCAGTCTGTACAAGTAAAGGTACTTCAGACAGAAAAACTTTCTGATATACGTATGGGGGGGGGGGGGGGGTAGAAAAACCTCCTAGTGTCAAGTGTTGGGGAGAGATACGCCTTCTGTAAATATTTTCAGCCAGTCGGATAAAAAAATTGAGTCCGTAAAATAGTGGCGCGAAATGCCACTGTTTTACTGGCTCATTTTTGTCAGGGCAAATGGTGTGCTTGGAATACCTGACGTACAATAAATGATAAGAAAATCAGTCTCAGTCAGTAAATAACAAATAATGAAGAATTTTTTTTAGCAATATCAGCCAAATCAGTGGATAAAAATGACATTGGAATCGGTAAATCTCATTCCCCCCCCCCAAAAAAAAAAATGCTAGTGATGCCCCTCGTCGGTGCTAGATCAAGTCCACGTTAAGTAGTTACTCGTACCACTTAGTCTCAGCCAGTTATATCCGGGGACTTCCGTCATAGGGCAAGTTGCCTCTACTCTCTTCTGTAGTGGCAACTAATTTTGTATTTCCATATCATTTTCTTTTATCTTTATCTTACCCTGAACTGATAACTCAGCCCTAAAAATACTAAAAAAGAATTAAAATAAAAAAATAGATACTATAGGATATTTTATACTATCCATTCTGCCTATATTTTGGAATAACCTACAGGTATGATATTCCAATATTCATTTTTGTCTTCATTATTATTATTCAGCTGCTCAATTTTGCATTTTGAGGGAATTTCCCGTGGGGAGGGGGATTCCTGAGGAGAATACGCCTAGAACCGAAATATTGCTGTCTTTCGTTATTTTATTTTTACTTTTTTTTATTTTTTTACAATGACAAGTATCCAAACATGAGTTGTTAAGCACTGGTCTCTTTCTATTGGTTAACCATCAATATATACTGCCTCCCTTATGATGAGTGATAAGAGAGGAAGTAACCTGTTGCGTCAATTCATGGAAATGTAAGGGGGGGCGTAATTTCAAAATCTGGTGGTGTACAATTTTTTTCAACTTTTCAATGAAAATACCAAAATAAAATAAGATCAATGACAATACCAAAAAATGTCTTTTTTTTTTCATTTCGATAGGGAATTGCACAAATTCATGGGGAAGAACCAAAGGACCCCTGTCTCCCTTTTTCATTTTGATTTTCAGCGTAATTTTCAAAATCTAGTGGTGTACAATTTTTTTCAACTTTTTCAATGAAAATACCAAAATAAAATAAGATCAATGACAATACCAAAAAAGTCTTTTTTAAATTTTGATAGGGAATTGCACAAAGTCATGGGGAAGAACCAAAGGACCCCTGTCTCCCTTTTCATTTTGATTTTCAGCGTAATTTTCAAAATCTAGTGGTATAGAATTTTTTTCAACTTTTTCAATGAAAATACCAAAATAAAATAAGATCAATGACAATACCAAAAAATGTCTTTTTTTAATTTTGATAGGGAATTGCACAAAGTCATGGGGAAGAACCAAAGGACCCCTGTCTCCCTTTTTCATTTTGATTTTCAGCGTAATTTTCAAAATCTGGTGGTGTACAATTTTTTTCAACTTTTTCAATGAAAATACCAAAATAAAACAAGATCAATGACAATACCAAAAAATGTCTTTTTTTTAATTTTGATAGGAAATTGCACAAAGTCATGGGGAAGAACCAAAGGACCCCTGTCTCCCTTTTCTTTTTGATTTTCAGCGTAATTTTCAAAATCTAGTGGTGTACAATTTTTTTCAACTTTTTCAGAGAAAATACCAAAATAAAATAAGATCAATGACAATACCAAAAAATGTCTTTTTTTAATTTTGATAGGGAATTGCACAAAGTCATGGGGAAGAACCTAAAGACCCCTGTCTCCCTTTTTCATTTTGATTTTCAGCGTAATTTTCAAAATCTAGTGGTGTACAATTTTTTTCAACTTTTTCAATGAAAACACCAAAATAAAAATAAGATCAATGACGATACCAAAAAATGTCTTTTTAATTTTGATAGGGAATTGCACAAAGTCATGGGGAAGAACCAAAGGACCCCTGTCTCCCTTTTTCATTTTGATTTTCAGCGTAATTTTCAAAATCTAGTGGTGTACAATTTTTTTCAACTTTTTCAATGAAAATACCAAAATAAAATAAGATCAATGACAATACCAAAAAATGTCCTTTTTAATTTTGATAGGGAATTGTACAAAGTCATGGGGAAGAACCAAAGGACCCCATATCTCCCTTTTCATTTTGATTTTCAGCGTAATTTTCAAAATCTGATGGTGTACAATTTTTTTCAACTTATTCAATGAAAATACCAAAATAAAATAAGATCAATGACAATACCAAAAACTGTTTTTTTTTTTTTATAATTTTGATAGGGAATTGCACAAAGTCATGGGGAAGAACCAAAGGACCCCTGTCTCCCTTTTTCATTTTGATTTTCAGCGTAATTTTCAAAATCTAGTGGTGTACAATTTTTTTCAACTTTTTCAATGAAAATACCAAAATAAAATAAGATCAATGACAATACCAAAAAATGTCTTTTTTAATTTTGATAGGGAATTGCACAAAGTCATGGGGAAGAACCAAAGGACCCCTTTCTCCCTTTTTCATTTTGATTTTCAGCTTAGTTTTCAAAATCTAGTGGTGTACAATTTTTTTCAACTTTTTCAATGAAAACACCAAAATAAAATAAGATCAATGACAATACCAAAAAATGTCTTTTTTAATTTTGATAGGGAATTGCACAAAGTCATGGGGAAGAACCAAAGGACCCCTGTCTCCCTCTTTCAGTTTAGTTTTCAGCGTAATTTTCAAAATCTGGTGGTGTACAATTTTTTTCAACTTTTTTAATGAAATTACCAAAATAAAATAAGATCAATGACAATACCAAAAAATGTCTTTTTTTTAATTTTGATTGGGAATTGCACAAAGTCATGGGGAAGAACCAAAGGACCCCTGTCTCCCTTTTTCATTTTTATTTTCAACGTAATTTCAAAATCTGGTGGTGTACAATTTTTTTTCAACTTTTTCAAAAGAAAAATACCAAAATAAAATAAGATCAATGACAATACCAAAAAATGTCTTTTTTTAATTTGATTGGGAATTGCACAAAGTCATGGGGAAGAACCAAAGGGCCCCTTTCTCCCTCTTTCAGTTTAGTTTTTAGCGTAATTTTCAAAATCTGGTGGTGTACAATTTTTTTTCGACTTTATCAATGAAAATACCAAAATAAAATCAGATCAATGACAATACCAATTTTTTTTTAATTTTGATAGGGAATTGCACAAAAGTCATGGGGAAGAACCTAAGGACCCCTGTCTCCCTCTTTCAGTTTAGTTTTCAGCGTAATTTTCAAAATCCGGTGGTGTACAATTTTTTCAACTTTTTCAATGAAAATACCAAAGTAAAATAAGATCAATGACAAGACCAAAAAATGTCTTTTTTTAATTTTGATAGGGAATCGCACAAAGTCATGGGGAAGAGCCAAAGGACCCCTGTCTCCCTTTTTCATTTTGATTTTCAGCGTATTTTTCAAAATCTGGTGGTGTACAATTTTTTTCAACTTTTTCAATGAAAATGCCAAAATAAAATAAGATCAATGACAAGACCAAAAAATGTCTTTTTTTAATTTTGATAGGGAATTGCACAAAGTCATGGGGAAGAACCAAAGGACCCCTGTCTCCCTTTTTCATTTTGATTTTCAGCGTAATTTTCAAAATCTGGTGGTGTACAATTTTTTTCAACTTTTTCAATGAAAATACCAAAATAAAATAAGATCAATGACAATACCAAAAAAATGTCTTTTTTTAATTTTGATTGGGAATTGCACAAAGTCATGGGGAAGAACCAAAGGACCCCTGTCTCCCTTTTTCATTTTGATTTTCAACGTAATTTCAAAATCTGGTGGTGTACAATTTTTTTCAACTTTTTCAAAGAAAATACCAAAATAAAATAAGATCAATGACAATACCAAAAAAAATGTCTTTTTTTTAATTTTGATAGGGAATTGCACAAAGTCATGGGGAAGAACCAAAGGGCCCCTTTCTCCCTCTTTCAGTTTAGTTTTTAGCGTAATTTTCAAAATCTGGTGGTGTACAATTTTTTTCGACTTTATCAATGAAAATACCAAAATAAAATAAGATCAATGACAATACCAAAAAATGTCTTTTTTTAATTTGATAGGGAATTGCACAAAGTCATGGGGAAGAACCAAAGGACCCCTGTCTCCCTTTTTCATTTTGATTTTCAGCGTAATTTTCAAAATCTGGTGGTGTACAATTTTTTCAACTTTTTCAATGAAAATACCAAAATAAAATAAGATCAATGACAATACCAAAAAACGTCTTTTTTTTTAATTTTGATAGGGAATTGCACAAAGTCATGGGGAAGAACCAAAGGACCCTTGTCTCCCTCTTTCAGTTTAGTTTTCAGCGTAATTTTCAAAAATCTGGTGGTGTACAATTTTATTCAAATTTTAATGAAAATACCTAAATAAAATAAGATCAATGACAATACCAAAAAATGTCTTTTTTTTTTAATTTTGATTGGGAATTGCACAAAGTCATGGGGAAGAACCAAAGGACCCCTGTCTCCCTTTTTCATTTTGATTTTCAACGTAATTTCAAAATCTGGTGGTGTACAATTTTTTTCAACTTTTTCAAAGAAAATACCAAAATAAAATAAGATCAATGACAATACCAAAAAATGTCTTTTTTTTTTAATTTTGATAGGGAATTGCACAAAGTCATGGGGAAGAACCTAAAGACCCCTGTCTACCTTTTTCATTTTGATTTTCAGCGTAATTTTCAAAATCTAGTGGTGTACAATTTGTTTCAACTTTTTCAAATGAAAACACCAAAATAAAATAAGATCAATGACGATACCAAAAAATGTCTTTTTAATTTTGATAGGGAATTGCACAAAGTCATGGGGAAGAACCAAAGGACCCCTGTCTCCCTTTTTCATTTTGATTTTCAGCGTAATTTTCAAAATCTAGTGGTGTACAATTTTTTTCAACTTTTTCAATGAAAATACCAAAATAAAATAAGATCAATGACAATACCAAAAAATGTCCTTTTTAATTTTGATAGGGAATTGCACAAAGTCATGGGGAAGAACCAAAGGACCCCTATCTCCCTTTTTCATTTTGATTTTCAGCGTAATTTTCAAAATCTGATGGTGTACAATTTTTTTCAACTTATTCAATGAAAATACCAAAATAAAATAAGATCAATGACAATACCAAAAACTGTTTTTTTTTTTTTTTATAATTTTGATAGGGAATTGCACAAAGTCATGGGGAAGAACCAAAGGGACCCCTGTCTCCCTTTTTCATTTTGATTTTCAGCGTAATTTTCAAAATCTAGTGGTGTACAATTTTTTTCAACTTTTTCAATGAAAATACCAAAATAAAATAAGATCAATGACAATACTAAAAAATGTCTTTTTTTTTAATTTTGATAGGGAATTGCACAAAGTCATGGGGAAGAGCCAAAGGACCCCTTTCTCCCTTTTTCATTTTGATTTTCAGCTTAGTTTTCAAAATCTAGTGGTGTACAATTTTTTTCAACTTTTTCAATGAAAATACCAAAATAAAATAAGATCAATGACAATACCAAAAAAAAAAAAAACAAAATGTCTTTTTTTAATTTTGATAGGGAATTGCACAAAGTCATGGGGAAGAACCAAAGGACCCCTGTCTCCCTCTTTCAGTTTAGTTTTCAGCGTAATTTTCAAAATCTGGTGGTGTACAATTTTTTTCAACTTTTTAATGAAATTACCAAAATAAAATAAGATCAATGACAATACCAAAAAATGTCTTTTTTTAGTTTTGATTGGGAATTGCACAAAGTCATGGGGAAGAACCAAAGGGCCCCTTTCTCCCTCTTTCAGTTTAGTTTTAGCGTAATTTTCAAAATCTGGTGGTGTACAATTTTTTTCGACTTTATCAATGAAAATACCAAAATAAAATAAGATCAATGACAATACCAATTTTTTTTTTAATTTTGATAGGGAATTGCACAAAGTCATGGGGAAGAACCTAAGGACCCCTGTCTCCCTCTTTCAGTTTAGTTTTTCAGCGTAATTTTCAAAATCCGGTGGTGTACAATTTTTTCAACTTTTTCAATGAAAATACCAAAATAAAATAAGATCAATGACAAGACCAAAAAAATGTCTTTTTTTAATTTTGATAGGGAATTGCACAAAGTCATGGGGAAGAACCAAAGGACCCCTGTCTCCCTTTTTCATTTTGATTTTCAGCGTAATTTTCAAAATCTGGTGGTGTACAATTTTTTTCAACTTTTTCAATGAAAATACCAAAATAAAATAAGATCAATGACAATACCAAAAAATGTCTTTTTTTAATTTTGATTGGGAATTGCACAAAGTCATGGGGAAGAACCAAAGGACCCCTGTCTCCCTTTTTCATTTTGATTTTCAACGTAATTTCAAAATCTGGTGGTGTACAATTTTTTTCAACTTTTTCAAAGAAAATACCAAAATAAAAATAAGATCAATGACAATACCAAAAAATGTCTTTTTTTTTAATTTTTATAGGGAATCGCACAAAGTCATGGGGAAGAGCCAAAGGACCCCTGTCTCCCTCTTTCAGTTTAGTTTTCAGCGTAATTTTCAAAATCCGGTGGTGTACAATTTTTTCAACTTTTTCAATGAAAATACCAAAATAAAATAAGATCAATGACAATACCAAAAAATGTCTTTTTTTAATTTTGATAGGGAATTGCACAAAGTCATGGGGAAGAACCAAAGGACCCCTGTCTCCCTTTTTCATTTTGATTTCAGTGTAATTTTCAAAATCTGGTGGTGTACAATTTTTTTCAACTTTTTCAATGAAAATACCAAAATAAAATAAGATCAATGACAATACCAAAAAATGTCTTTTTTTAATTTTGATTGGGAATTGCACAAAGTCATGGGGGAAGAACCAAAGGACCCCTGTCTCCCTTTTTCATTTGATTTTCAACGTAATTTCAAAATCTGGTGGTGTACAATTTTTTTCAACTTTTTCAAAGAAAATACCAAAATAAAATAAGATCAATGACAATACCAAAAAATGTCTTTTTTTTAATTTTGATAGGGAATTGCACAAAGTCATGGGGAAGAACCAAAGGGCCCCTTTCTCCCTCTTTCAGTTTAGTTTTTAGCGTAATTTTCAAAATCTGGTGGTGTACAATTTTTTTCGACTTTATCAATGAAAATACCAAAATAAAATAAGATCAATGACAATACCAAAAAATGTCTTTTTTTAATTTTGATAGGGAATTGCACAAAGTCATGGGGAAGAACCAAAGGACCCCTGTCTCCCTTTTTCATTTTGATTTTCAGCGTAATTTTCAAAAATCTGGTGGGTGTACAATTTTTTCAACTTTTTCAATGAAAATACCAAAATAAAATAAGATCAATGACAATACCAAAAAACGTCTTTTTTTAATTTTGATAGGGAATTGCACAAAGTCATGGGGAAGAACCAAAGGACCCTTGTCTCCCTCTTTCAGTTTAGTTTTCAGCGTAATTTTCAAAATCTGGTGGTGTACAATTTTATTCAAATTTTAATGAAAATACCTAAATAAAATAAGATCAATGACAATACCAAAAAAATGTCTTTTTTTTAATTTTGATTGGGAATTGCACAAAGTCATGGGGAAGAACCAAAGGACCCCTGTCTCCCTTTTTCATTTTGATTTTCAACGTAATTTCAAAATCTGGTGGTGTACAATTTTTTTTCAACTTTTTCAAAGAAAATACCAAAATAAAATAAGATCAATGACAATACCAAAAAATGTCTTTTTTTAATTTTGATAGGGAATTGCACAAAGTCATGGGGAAGAACCTAAAGACCCCTGTCTCCCTTTTTCATTTTGATTTTTCAGCGTAATTTTCAAAATCTAGTGGTGTACAATTTTTTTCAACTTTTTCAATGAAAACACCAAAAAAAATAAGATCAATGACGATACCAAAAAATGTCTTTTTAATTTTGATAGGGAATTGCACAAAGTCATGGGGAAGAACCAAAGGACCCCTGTCTCCCTTTTTCATTTTGATTTTCAGCGTAATTTTCAAAATCTAGTGGTGTACAATTTTTTTTCAACTTTTTCAATGAAAATACCAAAATAAAATAAGATCAATGACTATACCAAAAAAATGTCCTTTTTAATTTTGATAGGGAATTGCACCAAGTCATGGGAAGAACCAAAGGACCCCTATCTCCCTTTTTCATTTTGATTTTCAGCGTAATTTTCAAAATCTGATGGTGTACAATTTTTTTCAACTTATTCAATGAAAATACCAAAATAAAATAAGATCAATGACAATACCAAAAACTGTTTTTTTTTTTTATAATTTTGATAGGGAATTGCACAAAGTCATGGGGAAGAACCAAAGGACCCCTGTCTCCCTTTTTCATTTTGATTTTCAGCGTAATTTTCAAAATCTAGTGGTGTACAATTTTTTTTAACTTTTTCAATGAAAATACCAAAATAAAATAAGATCAATGACAATACTAAAAAATGTCTTTTTTTAATTTTGATAGGGAATTGCACAAAGTCATGGGGAAGAGCCAAAGGACCCCTTTCTCCCTTTTCATTTTGATTTTCAGCTTAGTTTTCAAAATCTAGTGGTGTACAATTTTTTTCAACTTTTTCAATGAAAATACCAAAATAAAATAAGATCAATGACAATACCAAAAAATGTCTTTTTTTAATTTTGATAGGGAATTGCACAAAGTCATGGGGAAGAACCAAAGGACCCCTGTCTCCCTCTTTCAGTTTAGTTTTCAGCGTAATTTTCAAAATCTGGTGGTGTACAATTTTTTTCAACTTTTTTAATGAAATTACCAAAATAAAATAAGATCAATGACAATACCAAAAAATGTCTTTTTTTTAATTTTGATTGGGAATTGCACAAAGTCATGGGGAAGAACCAAAGGACCCCTGTCTCCCTTTTTCATTTTTATTTTCAACGTAATTTCAAAATCTGGTGGTGTACAATTTTTTTCAACTTTTTCAAAAGAAAATACCAAAATAAAATAAGATCAATGACAATACCAAAAAATGTCTTTTTTAATTTTGATTGGGAATTGCACAAAGTCATGGGAAGAACCAAAGGGCCCTTTCTCCCTCTTTCAGTTTAGTTTTTAGCGTAATTTTCAAAATCTGGTGGTGTACAATTTTTTTCGACTTTATCAATGAAAATACCAAAAAAAAATAGATCAATGACAATACCAATTTTTTTTTAATTTTGATAGGGAATTGCACAAAGTCATGGGGAAGAACCAAAGGACCCCTGTCTCCCTTTTTCATTTTGATTTTCAACGTAATTTCAAAATCTGGTGGTGTACAATTTTTTTCAACTTTTTTCAAAGAAAATACCAAAATAAAATAAGATCAATGACAATACCAAAAAATGTCTTTTTTTAATTTTGATAGGGAATTGCACAAAGTCATGGGGAAGAACCAAAGGGCCCCTTCTCCCTCTTTCAGTTTAGTTTTTAGCGTAATTTTCAAAATCTGGTGGTGTACAATTTTTTTCGACTTTATCAATGAAAATACCAAAATAAAATAAGATCAATGACAATACCCAATTTTTTTTAATTTTGATAGGGAATTGCACAAAGTCATGGGGAAGAACCAAAGGACCCCTGTCTCCCTCTTTCAGTTTACTTTTCAGCGTAATTTTCAAAATCTGGTGGTGTACAATTTTTTTCAACTTTTTCAATGAAAATACCAAAATAAAATAAGATCAATGACAATACCAAAAAATGTCTTTTTTTTAATTTTGATAGGGAATTGCACAAAGTCATGGGGAAGAACCAAAGGGCCCCTGCCTCCATCTTTCAGTTTAGTTTTCAGCGTAATTTTCAAAATCTGGTGGTGTACAATTTTTTTCGACTTTATCAATGAAAATACCAAAATAAAATAAGATCAATGACAATACAATTTTTTTTTATTTTGATTGGGAATTGCACAAAGTCATGGGGAAGAACCAAAGGACCCCTGCCTCCCTCTTTCAGTTTAATTTTCAGCCTAATTTTCAAAATCTAATGGTGTACATTTTTTTTTCAACTTTTTCAAGGAAAATACCAAAATAAAATAAGATCAATGACAATACCAATTTTTTTTTTTATCTAGATAGGGGATTGCAAAAAGTCATGGGGAAGATCCAAAGGACCCCTGCCTCCCTCTTTCAGTTGAAGCCACTAGATTTGACGAATTTTGGAGCCACTCTCAGTTGAAGAGAAAATCCACTGTTTTACACTTTTATGCCGCAGATTTTTATTCGGTGCTGCAATTAACAGAATGGAAGTAAAATTAAACTTACTAATATCAGGAAAAAGGAGTATGAATTGCGTTAGGCCTATTGAAAAACTCTTCATAGGTAATACACTATTCCAAAAGATTTAATTTTATTGCAAGAAGATAACAAAGGCCAGTTTAGTAGGGGCTGAGGGGACTGAACCCCCGCCCCCTGAAATGTTTCTCCGACTCGTAAAATCGTAACAAAATGCATATAAAAAAAATTGGACGCGTTTTTTGTAACTCTATCTAGAAGCCATCTAGATACGCCCCCTCTCAATTGAAGGGATTAGATACGACGAATTTTTGAAAACAAAAAAAAAACTTCTCAAAGCTGGTGAACCAAATTTTTTAAATCAGAGAATCGACTTGAACAATTCGATAGACCTTGATTATTTTAAATGTTATTACCCTCAAGGGGTGGGATTTACGTCCTTTTTTGGGAGAGAAAAAAGGGAAAAAAGGAAGCCTGGCCCACCCTGTTCTTTTGACAAATCTTATAATTAGTATATGTTTTGTATAATCTGTCTGTATTTAACATTCTGTTTTTCAAGTTTGTGCCCTCAAATCCAACCCCAACAGAAATAAATGGCTCTGCGTCATTTTCTCTGCATCAAATGCATCAATTGCTCTGCGTCAAAGGAATCGTAAAAATTGGCTTCTTTCTCCTTTTTGTTAACTTTGTTAACCATCATGATATACTGCCAAGTTCAAGCATTCCTTATTGGGAAATAGAAATGAAAATTTATTTCCACCTATTTATCGTATAAAAAACCAATTCTCATAATTTTTATTCATTACTGAAGGAATAGGGACTCCACAAACTCAGGAAGCTTGGCATCAGTGATTTTTCATCTTAAATTGCGGTCGTTTTTATTAATGTATGCTCAGTCTCTTTGGAAAAACAAGAAATGGGCCGGTTTATAGCTGATAAATTCTTGATATTTTCTATTCCAAGCGACAATGAATAATCAGAAACAAGAACGAGCTTAAAGGGATTTTCTAGAGCTTTATTTCTCAGGAAAATTTATCTTTCTTTGACAATGCTCTTTACATTTTATTCAACTATTACATGCCGCTAATCTCATTGATGGAAAAAAAAGAATGCACCATATATGAGTATTTTTATAGCAGGGTTTGAGGGGTATGAAAATCCAGAAATTGTGTTTTAGGTAAGAAGTTTCCAGATTTTAACGGCAGGTTTTTCTGATCATTATAAGAAGATGAAAAGATGAACATAAATTGTTCATCTGTTTTAAATTGTGTATCTTTTAAATTGTTTTATAAATAAAAAGAAAAAAAATGAGGAAATGATGTTAGTATTAAGATTAAAGATTTTAAATTATCTTTTATTGGTTTTTGTTTGTTTTTGAGTAGCCAAATAGGTTTTAAAAAGATTTTAGTAGTTTATTTGTGGGTTATTAAAGAAGGATTAGAATAGCGTGCCTAAAGATATTGTACGGGTACAGCTTTCTCCTCCTCCTAGGTTTGTTTTGGGGTCGAGGGAGGGTTGGGAGGATCGAGGACGATGTATAGTCGATTGAGAACAAGGTTTTATGGAAAATATTTGTGTATTATTAATGTATTTCCACGGTCAAAGGTGTGCCCTATTGCGGAAGGGCATCCTACAAAACTGGGAATGGTATTTTTTTTGTGGTTTTGATTTTTTTTTTTTTGTAGTATACCTTGTCTTCGTCAATTATGTTTGGCTACCCAAATCCAAAAATCAAAAAAAAAAGTTGTTTTAAGTTAGTGTAGGTGACATTGTGACATTAAAGTTTGAAATTAAGTGAAAAAAATTTTTATGTCACCGAGAGGAGAGGAGGTGGGATTTAAAAAAAAAAGAAAAAAAAGATGAACATAAAGATTCAAATAGTAGGAGTTGCAACTCCTCTTAATTAAGGCAAAAAACTGTTTCCATTAAATATTAAAAAGGGGTAGGGAAATGCTGTCCTCATGAAGGTAAAGACCGATTTTAAAACGTGCCGAAACTACCTATATAGCGAAGTTGAAACTTGAATGTACGGGAATAACCTAGAATACCAAAGGGGCTATGATCTCACAAGCCCTTTGCTCTTTATTCCATGGGTTAACGTTGGCTTTACTGAAAACAATGCAAATTTGATTATTTTGGCTGTAAAAGTTCAACTACTTTTCACCTGAATTTTTTTTTTTATTTGTTGCTCTCGTTCAGTCTATTGCTTAAATGTGTGTATATCTGGGCTTGTGTGTTTTTTTTTCTTCAGGGTTGATCATGTGAATCTAATGATGTTTACTTTGCTTTTTAAATTAATTTTTTTAATTATTTTTAAATTAAATTAATTTAAAATGCTTTTTAAATTATTTTTTATCCATTATTTTACAGAAGTACAGTGAAAAAAAGTAGTGAAGCATTCTATAGTAAAAATAAGCAAGTCGAGCACAAAAATATGAAGAAAAGGCTATAAAATAAATAATTATAGAAAAAGCCGGAGTTACCGTCAAAAGGGATACGCATAAGAAATTGTATAAGATTGTAGAAAAAGGATTTTGACGACTCAGTCTTAACGAACACGAAAAGGGCTATGGAAAAATATTGTGTCGTATAAAGAAAGAACTCATAACTTCATTGGGGGAAGAGATGAGTGAAGATTTGAATCAATCCGCACGGAGGAGGACCATGTTCAGCTTTGTTCGGCTCAGGTGGCTTTATGCTACAATGCGCCGTCAGTAGTAGTAGTAGTTATTATGTAACTGTCTAATAGACGAATTGTTTACAATTTTATCATCTTTTTTTGTGGGATTAAATAGAAAAAATTCAACTGAAATTAAGGAGTAACATTAAAACTTAAAATGAACCGAAATTATTACGTATATGAGGGGAGTTACCCCCTCCTTAATACCTCTCTCTTAACGCTAAGGTTTGATTTTTTGTCCCAATAATGTATAGTAACCTCTATATAGTAGTAACCTCTACAGCAGGATTTTCTGATACGCTGAATCTGATGTTGTTATTTTAATTAGGATTACTTGACTTTTATGGGATGTTTCCCCCTTTTTCGAAAATTTTTCGCAGGCTCGTAGCTTTTGATGGGTAACGCTCATGGATGCTCATGAGCTGAATTTTAGGGTGAGGGGCAGGGCCGTATCCAGGATTTTTGTTCAGGGGGGGGTTTTACTAATTTTTGACTTTTTTTGGGAGGGGGGTTTACTAATTTTTGACACAGTTTTCGACTAATTTTGCTGATTTTTACCTAGGTTTTACTAATTTTCGACTTATTTTCGAGTCGGTCAAAAATTTCGGGGGGGGGGGGGGCTTCAAACCGGGTAACCCCCCCCCCCTGGATACGGCCTTGGCGAGGGGGCTTACCTGGTGTAATTGGCACTTCCAATGCCTTATAATAGAAATCTCAAAACTAAAATATAAAAAATATAAGGCAGCGTCATTCAGCCAGGCAGAGGGGGGGAGGGTCTGGCGCCCCTGCCCCCTTATGAGTGCCCATGGTAACATTAAAATCAATGAATCATATATATTTGGAATCAGTGTAAAAATCTAGTTCTTTCGATATCTGTTGGTATCAAAATTCCGTTTTTAGAGTTTTGGATACTATTGAGCCACGTCGCTCCTTACTTGCAGTTCGCTACCACGAATTATTTGAAAAAATGTGATAAACAATTCCTGCAGTTTGTGCTGGTCATAGTGAGGCAGTGTGGTATGCATACTTCTATGTCTATAAATCAGATTCACTTGTGAGTCATAGTGAGGCAGCCACAGTCATAATGAGGCAGTGTGGTTTGCACACTTCTATGTCTATAAATCAGATTCACTTGTGAGTCATAGTGAGGCAGTCACAGTCATAGTGAGGCAGTGTGGTTTGTACACTTCTATGTCTATAAATCAGGTTCACTTGTGAGTCATAGTGAGGCAGTCACAGTCATAGTGAGGCAGTGTGGTTTGCACACTTCTATGTCTATAAATAAGATTCACTTGTGAATCATAGTGAGGCAGTCATAGTCATAGTGAGGCAGTGTGGTTTGCATACTTCTATGTTTATAAATCAGATTCACTTGTGAGTCATAGTGAGGCAGTCACAGTCATATTGAGGCAGTTTGGTTTGCACACTTCTATGTCTATAAATCAGATTCACTTGTGAGTCATAGTGAGGCAGTGTGGTTTGCACACTTCTATGTCTATATATCAGATTCACTTGTGAGTCGTAGTGAAGCAGTCACAGTCATAGTGAGGCACTTTGGTTTTCATAATTCTATGTCTATAAATCAGATTCGCTTGTGAGTGAAATTGTGAGGCAGTCACAGTCATAGTAAGGCAGTTTGGTTTGCACCCTTCTATGTCTATAAATCAGACTCACTTGTGAGTCATAGTGAGGCAGTCATAGTAAGGCAGTCACAGTCATATTGAGGCAGTGTGGTTTGCATACTTCTATGTCTATAAATCAAATTCACTTGTCTCTTTATTTCAGGCATTTCAAAGCAAAGATTGAACATTCGCTGAATATGCTTCATCGAAAGGTTATTCTAGTTCTGTTTTCTTGTTTTATATCTCTTCTAATTAGTAAATGTTACATTTATTTGTATTTTCTCTATCAAATTAATTTTTACTTAGAATAACAATGTATGAGAAAGCTGCGATGCTTTGCTCTCTGACAGAATGTCTGTTAAAACTACTTTAGACTAAAAACGGAGGATAGATACATAGATGGATATGTATATTAAGTTGTGCATATAAAGAAAGAAAAATACATATAATTAAAGATATATAGATAATATAAGCAGAAAGTGTAGTGGAACTATCTAGAGTTGGAGGATAGGATCTTTGGCCATTTACTCTTTTTATTTCGAAATTCGTAGCATACACTTTTGTGAGGGCCAGAGAAAAAATATTTTGCATCTTCAACCCCCCCTCCAAAAAAAAACAAAAAGTTTCAACTCGATCCTCTATTTAATGAAATTAAATAGGACATTCTCACCAAACTTGACCCCAAATAACGTATAGGCCTACTCCTCTTGTTATTGGAAACCAACCAACAGATTGTAATAAGTTTGCTTGCATTTAGACTTTGTGTACCCGTTGTATGTCGCGGATGTCAAATTTTTTTCATACCTTTGTCAATTGTATAAAGTATGGTTTGATTTAGAGCTTATTTTTTTCTTTTTAAAAAAATAGTCTCAAGGAAACTAAAGTGCTTTCATGAGGACTCGACATAAAATAAATGTGTATGTTTTTTTTTTTTTAGTTGGCTACTTCTCTTATTTAACTACCGATCAGAGCTGATGGGTAGCATTTACGCCATTCCGGCGCTTTTTTGAGATGGTTGCGCATTGATATTTTCAAATCACCGCACTTTTGGGTGAGGGGAATCGCTGTTTTAGACACCTGATAACACTGTTGCCGACTGAAGCTATCTATTGTAGACTTTAGAATGGTGACGCTGGTTTCACCTGCCCAAAATACATATCGATTGTCATATCGATATGACAGTCATATTGTCATATCGATATGACATCGATATGACATGACAAAATACATATCGATACATATCGATTGAAGACGCTGATTTCACCTGCCCAAAATACATATCGATTGTCCATTCAACAGACAACGGATAAAGAAAAAAAAGTACATTCATGGCTGACTATGATGTACCTATCCGCTGGTAGCAAAAATAAAATAGTTTAGTCAAGCATATTTTACGGTGTCAGAAATATGCCCGCTATAATTTATACGGTTGTCGATTATGCTGCTTGTGCTTTACCAGTTTCCTGTCTAGGTATTATCATAGGAAACAGAGTTTAATTGTAAAACTTTTTATGGCTCTAAAGTTTCTCTTGTCTTTTACTGGCTTAAAAAATTACACAGAAAACCAATCAGGTGAAACTTTACTTTTTAACTCTTTTTACTGGCTTAAATTTCTCACGGGTAATTTTAAAACCAATCTGGTATTAAGAGGCAGTCTACTTGCATTTCCAGGAATAAGGAATGATCTAATTGGCTTACAAGAACACATCAAGATTACTAGGAATTGATACACAGCTTTGGTGGAACCCCTCCCCCTCCAAAAAAAAGAAGAAGAGATAATTCTAGATTAATCGGCAGGATTAAAACAATCTATTTGCAATTACATTTTTATAGTTTTTTTTTCTCTAGATATCCAAAGCCAGTTATGTGCCAGTACGTTTTCCCTTTAGCCATGTCAGAGGGTGGTACAAAAAAAAAAAAATAAAAACAAGAAAGAAGAAGGCTACAGTATTCTATTTTATACGCCACTTCTTCCAGATTCTCTTTTACGCAATTTCTGTGATGAATTTAATCCTTGCAGCAATTTTGGTTAGTAATAAGCGGGGATTAGTAACACACTGACGATTGCCCTGACGAGGATAGGCTTGGTATAAAAGGTTGGAGCTCTTCCGGTTCTGTGGGACGGTTCAATAGTAATTTCAATGACTTAAATAATATGAAAGTTGCAACTTGGAACGTTAGAACCACAGTTTATAGAATTATCCAGTAAGTTTATCGCAGATCATTTCTGGTCTTCATTCTCGGTACGAACAAAAAAGCTCCTCCCACTTCTTTCTGCATTAGTGGGTTAGTCTGTTTCCGATTGTTTCCAACAAAGTGCATTATTCGTAATAGCGGGTTTCCACTTGTTTCCGATTGTTTCACGTCTGACTTGTCTACCCGTGAAAAGATCTGATGCCGCTTATGTTTCTATCTGCAAAAACGTTCTCTGGAGCACTCGCACCTTGGTCCGGTTTTTATAATGGGTGAGATAGGGAAAGATCATACTGGATAATTATATAAACTGTGGTTAGAAAACTAACACCTATCGTATTAACATTTTGACTGACGAATTTAGACGCTTTGAATTGGACTTATTGGGAGTTTCAGAAACTCATAGCCCAGGGGTTCATAGGAAATATGAAATTAGGTGATATAGAACTTATTACTCAGGCACGAAGGATGGGGTTCATAGGAAGGTAGAGCTCATGATGAATAAGGAAGCTGCTAAGTATTGTTTAAATTGGGAAAGGATTAATAATAGAATACTAGAAGCTCATTTTAGGACTAAAAAGTGCAGGGTATCAGTCATAGTAACATATGCCCCTGTAGAACCGACGATGGAGATAATAAGTGACTCAGATGAATTTTACTTGCAGCTACTGGAACGAAGAAAAAGGAGCCCAAGTAGAAATATGGCATTTTTATTTGTGCATTTTAATACCTAGGCTGGTAGAAATAGCGATAGACGATGTCCTACCCTAGGTAATTTTGGCATAGAAAAGAAAATAGTAACGTCTATAGACTGCTGCAATTTTTTAGATGTAACAATCAAGTTATAACCAATACGGTATTTCGACATAAAACGGCCCATACATTAACATGGTGTTCACATGATGGAAAGATAGCTAACCTTATTGATTATTTTATTGCAAACCACAGACTGGCAGGATTGATACAAGATACTAGTGTATATAGGAGTGCAATTATCTACTAGTGTCTAAGGTTAATTTAAAGCTGAAATTTGGGAATAGTAACTACCTTCCGAGAAGTTATGACGTTGGTAGACTCCAGAATGAAAATTTAAGAGTAACTTTCCAGGAACAGTTGAATACTGATTTGTAAAGTATAAAATTTGAAAATGTAGAAGATGGATGAAATAACCTTAGAAAAATATTTTTTGAAGTAGAAAATGTCGTCTTAGAGAGGAAAGTTAGAAATGCTGCTAGGAATATTAGTGAAAATGCTGTAAGTTTAGTAGAGAGGAGGAGGGCTTTTACAAGAATTTTTTTTTTAGCAATAGGCCATATGAAAATTAGATGAATGTCAGTAAAGTGGATATAAAGAATTAAACTGTAAACTAAGGAGGTGTGAAGTGGAGACCATGGATAAAATTGCTAAAGATCTGGAAGATGCAGCTAGACGGCCTTACAGTAAAATACTATGTCGTCATGTTAAAAAATTTAGAGGGAACAGCCAATCTAGACTTGTCTGTAAATACTATGTAAAATACTATAAAATACTATGTATAAAGTAAAATACTATGTCGTCATGTTAAAAAATTTAGAGGGAACAGCCAATCTAGACTTGTCTGTAAATACTATGCAAAATACTATGTAAAATACTATAAAATACTATGTATAAAGTAAAAATACTATGTCGTCATGTTAAAAAATTTAGAGGGAACAGCCAATCTAGACTTGTCTGTAAACACTATGTAAAATACTATGTAAAATACTATAAAATACTATGTATAGAGTAAAATACTATGTCGTCATGTTAAAAAATTTAGAGGGAACAGCCAATCTAGACTTGTCTGTAAATACTATGTAAAATACTATGTAAAATACTATAAAATACTATGTATAAAGTAAAATACTATGTCGTCATGTTAAAAAATTTAGAGGGAACAGCCAATCTAGACTTGTCTGTAAATACTATGTAAAATACTATGTAAAATACTATAAAAATACTATGTATAAAGTAAAATACTATGTCGTCTTGTTAAAAAATTTAGAGGGAACAGCCAATCTAGACTTGTCTGTAAATACTATGTAAAATACTATAAAATACTATGTATAAAGTAAAATACTATGTCGTCATGTTAAAAAATTTAGAGGGAACAGCCAATCTAGACTTGTCTGTAAATACTATGCAAAATACTATGTAAAATACTATAAAATACTGTGTATAAAGTAAAATACTATGTCATGTTAAAAACATTAGAGGGAACAGCCAATCTAGACTTGTCTGTAAATACTATGTAAAATACTATGTAAAATACTATATAAATACTATGTATAAAGTAAAATACTATGTCGTCATGTTAAAAAATTTAGAGGGAACAGCCAATCTAGACTTGTCCTTGTTAAAGATAGAAACTGGCCAAAATCAGAGATAAGGGAATTGTTAAAGACAGGGTGCAAATTATTATGAAAATTTGCTAAAACGTGATAAAGACACAGGAGAAGATGTAGAAAATGATGAAAAAGTTTATGCCACTTTGGAAGGGAAGGAAAATTTATTTGTAGGGATGAATTAGTGAAAGTATTAAAGGGATTAATATATGATAATGTTCCAGGGGCTGGTAGTGTGGTAAATAGATTTTTTAAATATGGTTGTGAAGTTAGATATGTATTACTGGCGACTATAAATATGATTTTTGAAAAAGAAAAAGTATCTAGCGATTTTGGTAAAACTTTAATGAAACCCCTGTATGGAAAAAAGTGATACAAGGGGACGTACTAATTATAGAGACAACAGCTTCGTTACTTTTTAATTAGATAATTCGTCTCTTCGCTACATAATATAATAGCTTATGGTGACACTTTCTAGACTTGGATATTCTAGACTTATGCTGTAGATAAAAATTTTAAGGGACGATTAGCGTGGTTTTATGGTTGCAGCAGTAGCTGCAAACTAGTAAAGAGCGAGTTATTCTAATTCGTCAATTGATTGTTGCTTTTGGTCCCCACAGTCTCAGCAGAAAAAGTTTCCCCTATAGCCTAGTATTTGTTACTGGGAAATATATATTGTTATTTGGAATTTTTTATTGAAGCTACTTATAGTCCAGATGGAATTTTGTTTCTTCATGATTCTTGTAATGTTTTATCCCCTTTGAGTCCTTAGGTGATTCAATTGATAATTTAAACATAACTAATAGTTTATTTTAATAGCAATTACTTATTTTCAAATATTGGTAAGGATTTGATGTTATAGCTCCAAGGAAAGTGAAAACGAAATCTCTTGTTTGAGTTAGTTAAGTGGAAGCTTACGCGACCATATATCTCTTGAAAACTAAAAAAAAATGGGAACTCTATTTACAGTGAAAAAGATCTTCATAAGTAGTTATGCAGTTCTTGGTTGTAGCAGGCGCCAATTTTAAAAGATAAGGAACGTGAGTGAAAAATCTGCAAGAAAAGCTAGAAACTCATGGCACCAAACAGTTTAACAAGGCCTAGCTTCCCTCTGAAGCTGCATTTGTCTTTGGAGATAAACATGTTGTAAATGTTTGAATTTCGACGATAAGCGTTGTCAAATGTAACTAAGTATTTTGGCTTGTTTATTTTACACGGTTCAACGTGGCAACACTGACGAAAATATGATACTGCCCTAAAAACTTCATAATTTTGTAACGACCAAAAGAAATTCTTAGAAAATTGCGGTTTGTTGGTACGTAGAGACCTAAACTGGGCAAAAACTGTTTTATATAGGTGTTCTTGGTACTGTATGGGAGATTACGACCGTCCAAAGTTAAGAGGACGTATCTACACTTTTCATTATTTCGAGATCTCACGGCTCGAAGCTTGATTTCTTTTGAGAGCTCCAAATACGGTTCACGGTAGAACTTGTCACTGGCTAGTTCTGGGTAATTTATCGTTCTGGTAATTTAACATAACGATCCGGAGTTTCTTCGGTTCTGTGACTAAATACCAGGGAACCTCATTCGTTAATTGTTAATCTAAGACAAATAGTATGTCTTGTCCCACCTTGGTTAAGTTTTTTCTCGAGATTTGCTACCCTTTTTATTACAGGAAAAAGGTTTGTTGTAAAAGAAACTTTTTAAATTGATCGACGTGCTCTCTTGTACTTATTGTGGTTCAAAATGTGCAGAATATATCTTATCTTTTTCAGACTTTTTTTCCTAGGAAGTTTTAAAGATCCCGACCTATCGTAGGTCTAATTGAATCCCATGTTGTTGACATCTTACTTAGCGAAGAATGAGAGGGACGTGTTTGATTGACCCGTTAATTAATTAACTTATCGAATATAGAAAAAACGAGGGATACTTTAAAAGATATAATTGTCACATCTAAGTCTTTCTAGGATTAAATAAAAAACATAATTTTTTTTTCAACTTAAAGTAAGGAGCTGCATAAAACATCAGACAAACAGAAATTACAACCTATATGAGGGGGATTTCCCCCTCCTCAATACCTGGCTCTTTAGGCTAAAGCTTTTTACAAGTTTAAAAAAGCTTCTTATTGTTCTAATTAAACGGCCCTAGTCTTTTTCAAATTATAAAATCTAATTTGAGGCTCTAATTAAAGAATTGTGTTTCAGGTGTTGTTCCTAAAGAATTGGGACAAAAAGTCAACACTAGCGTAAAGAGTGATGTATTGAGGAGCGGTCAAACCCCTCGTATACGTAGTAATTTTTATTCGTTTTAAGTTTAAATGTTGCTCATTACTTTCAGTTGAAAAAAAATGTTTTTTAATTTAATTTCTGATCGTTTTCCGGCTCCCCTTCTTGGAAAATTCCCTCCCCAACAGAATTGTTAGGTGTGACGCCCATGCTATGTGCGTTCTTTACTTGGTTGCAACTACTATTGCAACCACGAGCACCATTCTTCTTCAAATTACCTGTCCATTCATCTGCTTTATAGAATTGCTTTATTTCTATGTCCGGAGACTAAAATTTTACTAGAATATATGTCTTGTGAAATGACGTTGACAATGTGGCATCAAGTGAAGTGACATCTAACCTCATCTTCTGCCATTCTTATAATTACCTGTCAATCCATCTTTTTTACAGGCATTGTTTCTACGTGCAGATACGACCCTTGTGAAATGGTCTTAACGATGTCGCCATCAATCCTTAAACCATGTCCCGTCATTCTTCAAATTACCTGTCAGTTCATCTTTTTTACAGGATAACTTGTTTCTGGGTCCAGATACTAAAATATTGTTTGAATATAGGTTCCGCCAAGGGAAAGATATAAAATAAGATTAGAAGCCTCTTTCTGTTGATTAGGTGAACTGCCTTGATGGTCTTTTTCATCGACCTGGATTATGAAGATTTATCGCTCAAAGGGGAGAAATAAATAGAGTCTCGTTATCATAATGATATCTGAGAAATTCTCTTGAACCGAAAGGAGAAAAGACATTTTCATTTGCACTTCTGGCTGTGAGATATGGAGCAGAAAGCCGGGAATATGGTCAAGCATTTACAAACGGAAATTTGGGGAATAAAAAAAAGTTCACAGACCACTCTCTTTATAAATACAGGGAGACCATTTGACCGAATAATCAGCCCCACCAAATTATTTCATACCCCACATCTTTGCTCTCTGTTTTCCATGCCTTTTCGTAAACCAAATTTCCCACATCCTCAAATTAAATATTTTGGATAGTTCTCCCTAATTCCTTGTGGACTGACAATTTAGATGTAAGGTGAGGAACAGAAATGGGGGAGGGGTAGTATTTGTCAAATAATTTTCTGAATTCTACGAAAATTATGGAATCGTATGGGTAAGTAACAGCACTTTTTTGTTGGGGGGGGTATGGACTCAAAGTTTTTCCTGTCTATGGTTGCTTGCCTATCCTCCGACTAAGAGGATAGGCAAGGCTTAAAGAGCGGTCCAAGATCAAATCAAAATCATTTCATTCTAGGTAGTTGTGTTTATAGAATATGCAATTTCGTTTCCAGCGGTTCTTTCTATATTGGAAGAATGCACAAGCCATCCTTCCGGTAGTTGAAGAAACTCTATTTTTTAATTTTTGAAGGTGACATTAAGGCTATGTTTTTTTTTTCTTTTAAATTTTTACAAGTTTATAACTTAGACTTGGATAGTGACTCAATATGGAGACAGGGTTACTGACTGTGTTTTAATTTGCTGTGGGGCGGTGTGTATGTGTGTGTGCGGGGGGGTTGGGGGAACTCCTCCCAGACCCCTGTCCCCCAGCTGAAATTTAGCGTCTTCAAAAATCTTGTGAAAACTAAGATAGGCCTACATATTCCAAGCATCAACAGAAACAGATCAGTTTTATTTAGTATGCTTTTCCTTTGCCTTTGTGGTATTATATGGCTCATTTTTCAATTTTCATTGTCATATTCTCTTAACTTGGGAAGATTGGCTCCAAATTTGCCCCCCCCCCCTCCCCCAGTAGTTTCACGGAATTACGTGACTGGATACTGATGGTTGGATTTTGAGATTTGATGCCGTTTTCCACGGCAAGGTTATGCTTAGGACGACTAAGTGGAGGTCATGGCCGGAGTATGTGGACCATTGCATTATTTTCACTGTGCCGCTAATTTTCTTCGTTTTTTCATTGTCCTACATTATATATATATATATATATATATATATATATATATATATATATATATATATATATATATATATATATATATATATATATATATATATATATATATATATATATATATATATACATATATATATATATATATATATATATATATATATATATATATATATATATATATATATATATATATATATATATATATATATATATATATATATATATATATATATATATATATATATATATATATATATATATATATATATATATATATATATATATATATATATATATATATTGTCGTTTACACTGCCCTTCTAGGTGATGTACTTGGGGTTAAAGTCAGCCACAGTGTTTTTGTTTTATCATGTTTGTTTTTTTAAGCTATAAGTGAATTTAACCTAACAGAAAATGAAACTTCTTTTAAAATTTTCAGGTATTTCTCTAGTCTTAACTAAAAAAATTACGATTTTTGATGATATTTATTTGAACTGATCTTTTAAGTTAACACAATCTAAAAGAAGCCAATCTGTTTACTCCTTCTTTTTAAAAAGTGTGCTCTTTCTGCTTGTTCGTTGTTGCTAAATCTTCCCCCTCCTTCTCTCTCTTTCTTTATCCCTCTGTGTCCCTTTCTCTATTCCTTTCTCTATGTCCCTTTCCTTTATCTTCTAGTTTTTTTTGTTTTTTTTTTTTAATTTAATATCTTTATTTGTTTGTTTAATCTGTCCAGCACAAGTTGGCTCCTAGGGTGATGAATTTTCTTGCATTGTTTAATTTTCCTTAATTTGTTTAGTACAGTAAATTAATTGTTTTAATTATGAATAGTTGGTCAATTGTGTATTACTAAAATTCAAAAGCAAAGATTTTTGTACTTCACCAGCAGTATGGGAGGCCTAAATGTAGATTTTTTTTGTCCTGGTGCCCCTCTTGCGGCCTGAAAATTGTGATACATTAATAGAGGTTTTACCGATCATACATTGAAATTGGTGTCAAAAATATGGTAAATTAAAGGCGGGTTAATGTTTTGGCTAGGTTTAAAGGAGACAACTAGAATTTTGTAGTAGGAAGCTAGACTTAGTCTGAATAAAAACAAACATCAAATAACTGATTGCACGGAACCCCCTATTGCACGCTTAGCGCTTATATTCCTGAGATATTCTTAATCCGCATAGCAGATTTAGTCTGAAACCTCTCTCAGATCACTTGTACCCCTTTGATGAATATTTTGCCAACCTTTGAACCTTTGACCCCTTGACTAAGCAGGAAAAATTCAAGAGCTTACAACATGTTTACATTTTGTGGGGCTTTAGAAGACAGAAATCTCTTCTTCTGAGAAATTTTGCTTCTAGTTTGTTTTTCTTCTTGTTTTTCATTAAAAATTTGATGTTGTTTTACTTGATAGACCCCAAGAATATCTAAGGTCTGATTTTATTTTCGTGGGGAGAGGGAGAAGGTCAGGTGGAATTAGACACGGATGATAATCTAAATAAATTTGTTGGATATTCAATTAGAAATTAGTTTTAAAATTTACACCTTTTCAACTGTTCAAATACTGCACCTAAATTTGATTATTCATACTATCCGATTGCGGGGATTCTTTATAATTTAAATTGTAAAATTCGCTTTTCTTTTCACAATCCTAAGCGAGATTCTGTATTATCAATCAAAAACGCCTATGTCCTTCTAACCTCCAGAAAAATTATATCTTCCAGGCAATAACTAACTGCTTATTTGCATCAGTTTCTTTTCTTCTTTTTTCTTTTTTTTGAGTGGACATTAAAATATGTCTTAAGACACCGATAGACATTTGCAGTTGCCATTATTTTCAAAGTGTCTCTGTTTCTGTTCTCTGACAAAGATCTCATTAAAGTTCCCGCCTTCATTTAAAATAGTTTGGCCTCGAATTTGGAACTCCAATTCCACTGCCAACAAATCTAGCACTGTAGCTCCTTCTGTTGTGGAAAAACAAGCTAAATCAAATGAAATATTTATTTTCTCCAGAGGTAATAAAAAAAACCAATAGTCCTTGATTTCTGGAACACAAACTGGATTACTCTTTAGATTCTATAAACTGAAAAAGGTAAGCTGTTTCTTCTTTGAACTTTGATGAACGTTTAGCTTTATTCACATCCTTGACGTATTCATAATTTAGGTGTTCTGCTTCACAGCTACTTAATTTACTTCACCACCACACTGTTGCTCAGACAGTTGTTGCAAAACGATCGAAATCAAACAACACGTATTTTTTCTCTAGATGTGATGAAAAGTCTTAATACCACATTCTCGAACACAAAATAGGCTACTGTTGGGTTTCATAATCTACATCACTACCACTGTAGCCCCATCTGTTGTGCCAAACGAGCTAAATCAAACGACACGTGCCTTTTCTTTAGACATGATAGGTACACTAACAGTCCATAATTTCTGGAACACAACCTAGGCTAGTCTTAAGTTTTATAACTTGCGCCACCGCCACTGTGGCTCAAACTGCTGTGGCATAATGAGCTAAATCAATTAACACGTGTATTATATTTAGATGTGATAAAAAACTATTAATCCTGAACCTCAGGAACACAATCTAGGCTACTCTTAGGTTTCATAATTTACATCACTGCCACTGTAACTCAGACTACTGTGCCAAAACGAGCTAAATCAATTGACACGTGCATTGTCTCTAGACCTGATAAAAATATTAATAGTCCCAAATGTCTGGAAGACAGCCTAGATTACTTCTTAGATTTTATAAGCTGAAAAAGGTAAGCTATTTCTTCTGTGAACTTTGACAAAGGTCTAGGTTTAATCAAATGACTTTAAATAACAGCTAAAGGCAGGACATTTTTTTTTTTACGGTAAAGAAATATATATATATATATATATATATATATATATATATATATATATATATATATATATATATATATATATATATATATATATATATATATATATATATATATATATATATATATATATATATATATATATGCCATTCAGTGCGGTCTTACGAATAACCAGGGAATCTTACTTGGGAATCTAGGGATCAACTACAAATCAAGGAAATAACAACGAAGACCATACTGCCTTTCCAATAATTACCATGTGACTGTGGCAAATAGTATGTGGGTAGAACCCATCAAAATTTAGAATGTGCTGCCCCAACATAAAGAGATATAGTCAAGACTTTAAGTTCCAATAAAGTTCATAATTCTTTTAATCCTCTGCTAAGCAACAATATTTTCAAAAAACCCAAGCCATGCAATACTTTTTGAAAACATTTCCTTCATTAGCAAGGATTTGGGTATTAAATAAATTGTTCGTGAGGCAATAGAAACTAAAACTAATCTAAATAATAATATTTCTTTAAATAGGGATTTGGAGGAGTGCTCATTTATTGTTTTATACACAAATTTGATTAAAAGTGACTGCACAAATCAAACACTTCATGGTAACGAAATTTAAGTAAGGAGTAACTGGGCTCAGTAGCCACCAAAACTATAAAAACGAAATTTTGATATCAAAAGAAAATCAAAAGAATTGGCTTTTTATGCTGATTCCAAATATACAAGATGAATTATGTTTAGTATTATCCATCAAAAGCTATGACCCTGATAAAATTTGCCTGGCTTTTGACAAAGGAGGAAACACCCCAAAAAGTCAAGGAATCTTAACGAAAATTGCACCATCAGATTCAGCGTATCAGATAAATCTTCTATAAATGTCCCAAGCTCCAAGCTATGAATTTGAAATTTTTATTTTTTGCCAGGTGAAAGATCACAGATGCGTGTTTATTTTGTTCTTCGAGGGGTGATAGTATCGAACCAATGGTCCTAGAAAATCAGGAGAGGCTTATTCGAAACAGAAATCAGAAGTTATAGTTCCCTCTTTAAGTTACCAAAAAGATTGGAGGTTAACTGTCCCCCTACCCTTTTTCACCACAGTCGTCCAATCAAAAGTTTGAGATAAGCATTTTATTCAGCACAGTTGAAAAGAAACAAAAATTAAGTTCAGTAAATTCTGGCTGGTAATATTAAACTTTAACGGTAACATTAACGGATTTTCCATATTTAGAGTCACCGTAAAAATCCGCCGTAAAACCGTTTTTCTTTTGAATTTCGGCTACTATTAGCACAAAAAACGCTTCTTACTGACATTCACTTCCACGAAATTCTGATTAATTAACCTGAAACACTAACATAAACATACGGATAGAATGAAATATCATGGAGACACAAGTTTTATTTTGCGATAAAAACTAAATTGCATATGTCCTGCCGATATTTTTTTTTTTAGGTAATTTTAAAACTATAAGTTGTTTGGCCTTATTGTCGCTTGTCATGGAATTATAGTGTCACGCAAAACTACTCGTTATTGCATTTTTCCTTTTTTTTTTTTTTTTTTTTTTTTTTTTTACGGTGACATTTTACAATATGGCAGACTTTTAAATTACATTCAAGTTTATTCTAATGATAACAGTAGAGGTTCGACATAAAATTTGTATCTATTTGACCCGTATCTACGGCTAATTGGCCATAAGTACCAAGGACAATGACAATGAAATCTACTACTAAAGCACAAGGGTTGCTGATTTGAAAATATTTCGAAACAATATAAAAACTTGGCGTAAGGAGCCGGGGTGTTGAGGAGGAGTAGCCCCCCTCATAAATGGAATAATTTTTGTTTGTTTTGAGTTTTATGTTGCTCTTTAATGTCACCTGACAAAATTGTTTCGTTTTACTTCTATTCATTTTTAATAGTATACCCAAGGTTATCCTAAATGTGAGGAGGGGTACATGTGCCAACCCTTCCCCCTTTTCCCCCAAACTCATATTTTGCACAGCAATGCTTAGAGAAAAAGGGGTTTGCTTTTCGAGATAAAGTATAATTTTTCAAAATAAACAAATGAAGTTTCACCCCCTCGGGCCTCATCCTGGTTGCTTAAGAGGTCATTAAACATTGTATAAAAATAACAAATGAAATATATTACCATTTAAATTTGGAGGAGAAACGCTCATGGTAGCACTTGACCCCTCCCCCCCTCCCCCTTCAACCTCGTGTGCGACCTGTGTGCTAGTGGAATGAAATTGTATTTATGTAATACAGCAGAAATTGCAATAAGAGTCACCAACCTGTCGCTACCAACACCAACATTACAGTCATAGTCCAAAACTATTTCCGGAAATCAAGAGGGATTAGAGATTAATGAGGAATCCATGATCATCCTATTCGGAGAAAATACAAATTTCAAATATTTTTACAGAAAGGGACTTGAAACTTCCACAATAGTTTTTCACTATTTCTGAACTTTCTGATGTAATTTTTGTCAAAACCGCTCACTCTTTAAGGGGTGTTTTCCCCTTTTTTCCTAGATGTAGTGAATTTTCTTAGGCTCTTAATTTTTGGTGACTAACTTTAAAGAATTTTTACATTCGGAGTCACCATAAAAAGTCGATACTCTTAATTTATTCATTTTATCTGAACTTCTTTCTTTAGAGTTCTGGTTACTATCAGCACGAATCGCCTTAACTTACAGTTTTTTGCTACTAACTACTGAATATATAAGAAATAAACGTTACTCTCCTTCATCCCCCACTTTTTCATCTTTTATGCCACATATAATGTAGTATTTTATGTTATCAAAATATTTTTCTAGAATAAGAAGGGAGCTATCACCCCGCAGCACCTAAATTCAGGATTAATTGAAATTAAAGGATAGAAGAGATTAATTTGCCCCCCCCCTCACATGCTCTATTCTATATGTATCTGAAGGCTTAGGAAGAGTTAGAAAATTAGGACGTAAAGTCAAACTTTTTGTGGCATCAAGCATCCCCTCTTCCTATGCAATTAAGTTTAAACAAAATCAAGTTTTTTTTTTAACTCAAAGTAAGGAACAACATTAAAACTTAAAACGAACAGAAATTATTACGTAAATAAAGGGGGTTGACCCCTCCTCAACATCTCGCTCTTTACGCTAAAGTTTTTTAGTACTTCTAAAAAAGCGTCTTATTATTTTAATTAACGACCTTGTGTTTCAGGATTCGTTATTAAATAATTGGGAAAAAATTCAAACTTTAGCGTAAAGAGCGAGGTGTCGAGGAGGTGGCAACCCCTTTATATACGTAATAATTTCTGTTCGTTTTAAGTTAAAATGTTGCTCCTTACTTTCAGTTGAAAAAAACTTGTTTTTTCAATTTTATGCCTGATCTTTTTTTAAATAATGCGAGGAAATCTGGCCCCACCCCCACAGAGAAACCCCCTCCTCGCCGAAATATCGTCTAGACAATTCAATCCCGATGAAAATTTACCTTGGACAATTACTTTTAACCACACGTGTAAAATTGAGACGGAAAAGAGAAAGCAAGACATACAAAAGAATTCTGTATAAGAATTCTGGCAAATTCCCCCAGTGTATAATTTCCCCTGACAAGTTCACTCCCTAGAAACTTCCCTCCCCGTGGAAAATCCCCCCTATGGGAAAACACCAAACAGAAAATTTGCCCCCCCAAAAAAAAAAAAACAACAAAATGTATGCCTACATCCGAATAACAAATACTATGCGCAAACAATGGGCAAATTTTATAACTTAAAGATCTTTCCCTTGTGGCTGTGGGGGGGGGAGGTCATGTATACCCAAAGGCATAGTTATTGGGCCTTTCAACTATGATGAACAAAATAGCTATCTCAAAATTTTGATAGGACGATTTTGGGAAAAAGGGGGTAGGGTAGGGAGCCTAGTTGTCCTCCAATTTTTTTTTTATCACTGAATAAGTGCAGTAGAACTTTAAATTTCCGTTCAAATGAGCCGTCTTGCGATATTCCATTGGGTCGATACGATCACCCCTGGAAAAAAAAAAACAACAAATAAACATGCATCCGTGATCTTTCTTCTGGTAAAAAATACAAAATTCCACATTTTTACAGATAGGAGCTTGAAATCTATATTGTAGGGTTCTCTGATACACTGAATCTGATGGTTTGTTCACTTCACTTTTAGGGGCTGTTTCCCCCTTTTTTCGGAAATCAGGAACATTTTCTCAGGCTCCTAACCTTTGATTGTAGGACTAAACCTAGTGAAATTTATATATTTGAAATCAGCATAAAAACTCGATTCTTTTGATATATCTATTGGTATCAAAATTTGTTATTTTAGATTTTCAATTATTTATTTATTTATTGAAAAACCCGTCAAATCAACATACAACAAGACGGAGCACTTAAAAGAAAAACAGAAAAAAAAGAAGACACAAACTATAACAAAACTGAACCAACAAAGAAAACGAATCACTGATTCACTGAATGAGCAGATGGGACCATTCGACCATTAATGTTGAGCCGGGTTGCTCCTTACTTACAGTTCTTGACCCACCGATACTCCTCTATAAATTATAATTCTGATAATAATTAATGCTATAACTAATTATAACTACAATTGTGCGGAAGCACAATTATACATATATATATATATATATATATATATATATATATATTATATATATATATATATATATATATATATACATATATATATATATATATATATATATATATATATATATATATATATATATATATATATATATATATATATATATATATATATATATATATATATATATATATATATATATATATATATATATATATATATATATATATATATATATATATATATATATATATATATATATATATATATATATATATATATATATACATATACATATACATATACATATACATATATGTTTTTATCAAACATCAAGCGAGTCAACTTAGTTAAATGAAACATTAAAATAGTTTAATATTTTTGTTAATGTTTTGTGCGAACTCGTGACTCCTTAGAAGTGAATGTGCCTCGCGTGGCATTAATGCTTCTGGAACTGGGTAGTCAATTCTACAGTTTTTAGTAATTTAAATTAATTAGCTCTCTCAGAATTTCCAGTTGATAGCAACTTGCGCCCTCTTTGGAGTAAAATTGATGTTTTGTGCCAAAAAATGGTGGAAAAACTCCACTTTTCTGTAGTATAATCTTTGTGGCCTCTTAAAAAGGGCACTAGAATCTTTAATTTCCGTTCGAATGAGCCATCTTCCAATCTTGTAGGGCCATTGGTTCGATGCGATCATCCCTAGGAAAAACAGAAAGGAAAAACGAGCGAAGAAAAGAAAAAAAAAAAAGCATCAGAAAAAAAGAAACAAAAAAAAAGCATCCGTAATTTTTCTTCTCGAAAAAAAGAAAAAGCAAATTCCACGTTTATGTAGCTGGAAGCAAAAAAGTTTAGAAAAGCTTTAGAATTTTTGTTACAATTAGCCCTGGTTGTTCCTTACTTACAAACCTTTACCTTTTTGATTCATTTATGTCTTAAATTTGAGCCAATTTTGCTTTTACGAAAAAAGAAGAAAAAACGGAATCGCTAAATAGATTTTTACTACCACTATTACTAACAACTCACCGCAGCACCAAGCCGCCTGAGGCCGACATAGCTACTCACGCCCCCCTCCAGCCCAGTCTATTCAAAGCCTCCCTCTTTACATTCTCCCAGGAAGTTCCCATTTTTTTTTAAATCTTTCTTTGTGACATCCTCCTACCCCAACCAGAGACGACCTGCTTTCTATTTAACCCTAAATGGCTGGCCGAAAAGGACAATCTTTTGCAATCTTCCACAGAATGTGCCCTAGCCATCTCAAGCTTTCTCTTGTTTTAGCCCTAGAAAGCTGGGTTTGAGTAAAATGCTTATAATGAATTTTGCTTAGTGTGCCCTATGAACCTCTGAAGCGTATCAATTTGAGGTTAGCTACTCAAGGCCATCCCCTTCTATTCAAGTTGAACGAACTTTATCAAGGCCATCCCCTAGGGCACTCTTGAGGTTGAACGAACTTTATCAAAGCCATCCCCTAAGGCACTTTTGCGAACTCTTACAAGTGACAAGTTATTAGAAGATAATTACATAGTGGAAATCTAAAGCACAGGTACTTTTGAGATCTGAAAATTCCCGTTAATGACGAATTCCTTAGGCGTTTTTGAGGAGCAATGAGCCATGAGCCAACCCGGCTTAGGCGATTCTCATTTCTTGATGCAATTTCGAAACAGATTGCGTAATGATCTAAGATGTTCGCTAAAGATTGTTTGATGATTTCAGAAATATTTTACTGGTGTAGTCTTGATATTATTGCGAAAAAGATCATTAAGTGAATATAAAGTGGGATTTTAAATGCTTTATATGTAAAGCGCCGAGAATAGAATTTTAATATAAAAATCCATAACAATCCTTAGAAATCCAGAACAATCCCTAGAAATCAAGTAGTGAGGGGGTTATGGATTTGACGATGCCCATAGGGGGTAGGTAATACTGGAGCTACTTTGAGCTACTAAAAATTTCTTCTTACAAAATAAAAAACAGGTTGTTTCCTCTGTTTTACACAAAAATTTCGATGAAAGGAAATCCAGTAGTGAGGGGCTTATGGATTTGACGATGCCCATAGTGGGTATGAAATGTATACGACTTTTTGAGCTACTACAAAAAGTCATATACATTTTAGGCAATGATACAACAACCCTTAGTTATCGATGACCCAACCTCCAAGGCCCCAATGCCCCCGCCCTAAGTTTTTGCCCCCTCCTCTTTTTTTGAAGTTCTTTTTAACTTGAAATTTTTTTCCTTAGAATTTTTTGAACTCAGAATTTTTTAGACTTGGAATTTTTTTAAGATGATCCAAGATATTCGCCAAGCATTTTCTGATGATTTCAGAAATATTAGTAGTATGGTATAAACACGTTTCACAACCCACATAGGGCATTACTTTCACGACGCACATAGGGCATTACTTTAACGACACACATAGGGAATTACTTTAACGAAACACATAGGGCATTACTTCCACGAAACACATAGGGCAATAATTTCAACGACACACATAGGCCATTACTTTAACAAATTATTATTCCCTCATATCCTCTCTCTGTTTTTAACAAGAACCATAATATTTTCCTGGAAACAATTATACCCAACGAAAGAATCCTATTACTTTAACGACTTACATAGGACATCATTGCAAGCGCAAATTCTTATCTCAAGTTCTGCGACATGGATTCTAGGAATATTTTCTCTAGCAATGGCAAGATTTCAAGCGGGGCCATATCCTTATCTCAAGCGAATGTTTTGTTAGATAAGAATGGACGAGGACATAGTATCATAATGAACAGGGAGGGCCCCGAGTCCCCACTCCATGCCTCCCCCCTCTAGACTCTCATCCCTCCCCCTCCAGCCTCCCCCCAAAGTTTTTGACCCCCGTCCTTATCGATTTTTTTACATAGATTTTTTTTTTCAATTTTTTTTAGAGTTAGAGACACATGAAGTGGTTTTCAATGTTTTTAGAGATTTCCCCCTCCCCCTTCACCAGTAGAAGATGACACAAGAACAATAATGTTTAATAAATGATGAGCATTGGACGGATATCATTATGTAATCATTGATAAACATGATTTTTTGTTGGATTTTTTTTCTATGAGGCTGCTTCCATTGTACTCTGTGGTTGATCATCGGTAATACTTAGTTTAGGACGGTAAAGAGTAATATGAAAACTAAAAAGCCCATAAAAATTGCCTTTGGGTGGTTTACGGTTTTAACCCCTGAGACGAACCTTAAGTATTTTTTATTTTGACCCCATCAACTCCTTGAACAAAAGGACATGTTTCAAAGTGCCCTTCTGTGTTCATCTATAGGCACATCACCCTCTTCCCAGTTTCCAACCGCACCTTCACAAAAAAAAACACATTGAACCTGGTCACTGTGGCCAACAAAAAAGAATCTAGTTTTTTGTCATAGCCTCTATTTAAACCAGAAGGTTCATTGGAATGCATCCTACATTAACTCATTGAACAAAAGGACATTTTTCAAAGTGTCTCCTGTTTTCCATCGATTTAAGACTGTAGTACACCACTTGTAGGCCTGGTAGTAGTGTCTGTGTCTGACTGAAATTTGATAAATTCCCCCTTAATATGTCTCTATCTCTAAAAGGAATCCGGTTCATCTCTCTCTCTCTCTCTCTCTCTCTCTCTCTCTCGCTCTCTCTCTCTTTCTCTCTCTCTCTCTCTCTCTCTCTCTCTCTCTCTCTCTTAGACTTTGGTAAAAAACTTTATCCACCTATTTCAGACTCTAGTACACTACTTCTGAACCTGGTAGTAGCGTCTGTGTCTGAAACTTCCTGTTCTCTCATCTCTAATTTGAAAACGTCTCAAAGTTAAAACAAAAATGTCACGAAGAAAAACACGTCTCTAAGTTTAAACAAATATCTCGATGTTAAAACAAAACGTCACGTAGAAATAAAAACGTCTCGAAGTAAAAATAAACATCTCGAAGTTAAAAAAAGACATCTCAAAGTTAAAAAAAGAAATATCACGAAGAAAAAACTTCTCGAAGTAAAAAAAGCATCACAAAGGAAAACAACGTCTCGAAGTTAAAAACCTCTCGAAGTAAAATACATCTCAAAGTTAAAACAAAAAAGGTACGAATATATAAAAACGTCACGAAGTAAAAAAAAAATATCTGGAAGAAAAAACGTATCGAAGTTAAAACAAAAACGTCTCGGAGTAAAAAAAAGCATCTCGATGTTAAAAAAAATCATCACAAAGAAAAAAACATTTCGAAGTTAAAAAAAAATTTCACGAAAAACTTTATTTCTAATGAGCTCAATAATACCAATGACAAAACATATATTGAACATGTGACTGAAACCATGCTAAAAGTTGTGTATTCCCAGGAAACGGAATAAGTGTCATGTCAAGAGAAAACATGATGAACCATTTTATGGAACGAATTGAAATGTTCATTTTTTATGGTGATATTAAAAAACATGTAATATTTTACAAGCTAAATTGCGTAATAATTTCCACGCTTTATTTGCATGTAGTAGATACCAAGAGTTTGATGACTTCTCCCCGCAATGAATTCTTGGGGTTTTATGACTCCTCCCCGCAATTAATTCAGATGGTTTTTGCGACTCCTTCTCTAGCCATAGGAAAAAGAAACCAGCTGTGTAACTACTGGAGTCAATGAACTCTTGCACAATCGATTTCTCTTGTCTTGCGCAATGATTTAAACCTAAGGCACTTCGATTCTATGGTGGTCAATGAATACTACTTTCGCTATTGCGAAACATGTCTTTTTAACCTCGAGCAAAGGAACAAAAGTTTGATGAAGTACTTCTAGTTGCGCAATGAACTACTCCTTTCGCTTTTGCGAAACAAGTCTTTTTAATCTTCAGCAAAGGTATAAAAGTTTGATGAAGAATTTTTCTGCTTAAATAACGTCTCAGAGTTAAAAGAAAAAACGTCAAGAAGAAAAGAAAATGTCTCGAAGTTAAAAACGAAAAATGTTTAGAAGTAAAAACAACGTTTCGAACTTAAGCTCAACGTCACGAAGAAATAAAATGTCTCGAAGTAAAAAAAGAACATCTCGAAGTTAAAAGAGGATGTACAAGATTGAAAAAGTTAAAAAAGAAACATCACGAAGAAAAAGACGTCTCTAAGTAAAAAAGTAAAAAACGTCACAAAGAAAAGCAACGTCTCGAAGTTAAAAAAACATCTCGAAAAAAAAAAACATCTCGAAGTAAAGGAATGTCTCAAAGTTAAAACAAAAACTTCATGAAGAAATAAAAAGACTCAAAGTAAAAAAAATGTCTCGAAGTTAAAACAAAAAAATCTCAGAGTTAAAAAACAACTCGAAGTTAAAAAAAAACTCCACAAAGAAAAAAAACCATTTCAAAGTTAAAAAAACGACATGAAGAAGTTTATTTCTAATAAGCTCAATTATACCAATGACAAAACCCATATTGAACATGTGACTGAAACCATGCTAAAAGTTGTTTATGACCCGGAAACGGAATAAGTGTCATTTCAAGAGAAAACACGATGAATCATATTATGGAGTGAATTCAAAACATTCAATTTTTTTTTATTATGGTATTAACAAACATGCAATACGTTACAAGCTAAGTGTCGTACCAATTTTCACACCTCATTTGCATGCAATAGATACCGAGAGTTTTATGACTCCTCCCCGCAATGAGTTCTACGGGTTTTATTACTCCTCCCCACAATGAATTCAGATGGTTTTACGACTCCTCCCCCTAGCTATAGGAAAAAGAAACTGGCTGTGCAAATATTGGAGTACACGAACTATTGCACAATGAATTTCTCTTGCCTTGAATGTTAGTTGTGCAATGATTTAAACCTAAGACACTTGTATTCTATGGGGACAAATGAACTACTACTATTGCTATTGCGAAACAAGTCTTTTTACCTTGAGCAAAGGAAAAAAATGTTTGATGTTTACTTCTAGTTGCGCAATGACCTACTACATTTGCTATTGTGAAACAAGTATTTTTAAACTTGAGCGAAGGAATAACAGTTTAATGAAGTACTTTTCTACTTAAATACTACATTAATAGCATCCAAGATGATAGAACTATATGACAAAGAATTTATTGGTTTGAAAAAATCATCTGGCGGTGTTATATTTGAATGTGCATTTTTCTTATTATCTATAGAACTCGAAGAAATTGACTTTTATTATTGGAAAGTTAACTATACTATGTTTGAGTAGGATAAAAGCTTGTGGAGTACTACACTACGCCATTATTAACAGACTGGGATTCTGCGATATATTGATTACACCACATAATAAAAGTACTAAAGAACTTAAAACAGTTCAGGAAGAAGTCGGTGAAATATGCAATTTTTTGGGGTTGAAGCACTCTACGTAAAGGGTAACATACCTACAGATAAAGTTTTAATTCACAACTTTGACCCTAGAATTCCACTTACAATTTAGAAAAATTTAAATGACTTCTATTTGCACAATGAACTACTCCTTTTGCTATTGCGAAACAAGTCTTTTTAACCTTGAGCAATGGTATACAAGTTTGCTGAAGTACTTCTCAGCTTAAATACTACATTAATAGCTTCCAAGATGATAGGACTATATTACACAAAATTTATTGGTCCGAAAAAATCATCTTGCGGTGTTATATTTGAATGTGCGTTTTTGTTATTATCTATAGAATTCGAAGAAATTGACTGTTATCATTGGAAAGGTAACTATACTATGTTTGAGTATGATAGAAGCTTGTGGAGTACTACACTACGCCATATAAACAGACTGGAATTCTACGATAGAGTGATTAAATCACATAATAAAAGTGGTAAAGAACTGAGAACAGTTCAGGAAGAAGTCAGTGAAATGTGCAACTTTTTGGGGCTGAAGCACTCTACGCAAAGGGTAACTTACCTACAGATAAAGTTTTAATTCAAAACTCCGACCCTAGAATTCCACGTTTCAATTTAGAAGCATTTAAATGTCCTAAATTTTAAGGGAGTTATCTCCGTCCCGAAGACGAGGTTAGGTTCTTCGCTCAGTGGATATCGAGGGACATACCTGATCGCGATAACTGCATAAGACACGGTAAAAAGTATTCTATATCATGGGATTTTTGTGGATGTTTAACAGTGAACTTCAAGTATTATTTAATGTAAATATATGTTTTTTCAAAAAAAAATATTGTTTAATATGTTTAAGCAATATATAAATTTAAGCTTAACCCGTCTTTATTCTTTAGAATAGTTCTAGTTCATAAGTAAAATCTTACTCTAGGTATACCCACCCCTTCTCACCAGGAGTCTGAAAAATATGAACAGGATTTTTTTTTCTTACAAAGCCGAAAAGATGCCAACCAAATTTTTTCAAAAATTCAGAGACATTTCAATTGGAATTTTCAGGGTTTTATCTCTATTTCAGAAAAATCCACTGTCATTTCAGCAACAGGTTTCAAAGAGTCTGTTACCAAAGTAATCGCTCTGAAAGTTTCAAATTAAGCTATGATGAAAGTATTGAAATAGAAATATCATTTCACTGTGATTGTAGCATCTGTAAGGGCCGATATCATGATTTCACAAATCCTTATGAGTGTAATGCAGCCAATTTAGAAAACGTGGACAGTGGAAACCATGAGGAGAATCTGGAAGAGATGAGGACAAAAATATTGAATGACATGAAAACTACTAGAATGGAGAGGAACTCAGTTTTAGATTTGTCAAGTAAGAAACTATTGGAAGAAAAGGTACCCTTACTACCCCAAGAAAACTCAAAAGCACAACAAGCGTTTTGGAAAAGTAGGTACAGTATACTAGAAAGGGATCACGAAGAGCAAAATAAATGAACAAGAAAAGTAGAGTTCTTCTACAGGAAGCATTCAAAAATTCATCATCACTGTAATCATTGGTGAACATGATTTATTTTTTTTATGCGGCTGCCCCCCGTGATACTCCATGGTTGGTCATTTACAATACTTAGTTTATCATATTTTTTCGAACAGTATTATTCGTACATTGGAATAACAGTTACATCGTATTTTATAAAGTTACGATGAAGTATTTCAAGAAAATGTGTGTTCATGATAAAGTTGTCGTAGAATTGAATGTTGACAAGGACAAATATATGAACTATGAAACAGGATCTAGTGGTAACACTGTTGGAAATGTATGTGTACGTTAATATGACAGCGGGAGATTTGACTCCTTTGGAGTATCAAGAAATTCAAGACTTGTGATGGTGGATATGCGAGAGTAATATTTCCAGAAATGATAGCGCTCAAAGAGAATGTAAGCCTGAAACTTTTAGTGGATGAGAGGGGCAACTTGTGGCTTGCGTTTCCGGTAACACATTACCTGTTGATAGATCCTGTCGCCATCTTTCTGGTATTAGCATTCAACCAAAGAAAAGGGGAAAAAGAAGAGTCTACCGCTCCACCAAGATTATAAATCATATCCTGTCTACATGTCAAAACTGTTACCTGAATGAAAACAGTGTTGTAATAGACAATGAAATCGCAAGTAAAATAAAAATGGCATTAGCATATAATATCGCCAAGGAAATTAAAGACAATTAAACGAAAAGCAAAGCATCAGTGAAAGTTAAGAGTCAAAATAAAACATGATGTATTCTTGTTGGAGTGGATTCAAGGCATTTAAATTTTTTATTATGATATTAACTATATGTATTATTTTACGTGCCATTATTTCAATAAAAATATTTTATTGAGTTACTTTGTTGTGTTTCCAATGTTTTTAGGGTACGCCAGGAACTCCATCATTTAGAATGTCTTTTCAAAAGTCAGAGATGCAAGAACAGGAATTTTCACAAACAGATACTACTACCAGGCGCATTTCAATTTAAATATAGATGGCAGCACGCTAAGCGCGCCACGCGTGAAGCGCCACGCTAAGTGAACCAGAATGAACCTAACGTGAATGCAGTTATTTGAAAAAACTGATGTGGTATATTTTCTGCGGGTATGAAGGTAAAGAATCAGTTATGCTGCCATGTAGATCTAACTTAAATAGATCGCAGCACTTGGGTTAGTAAAAAAAATTACCATCTATCACCATAAATGAATAGATGGCATTAAAAGAAATTTTTGAAGTATTGAATGCAATTATTTGAAAAAAGGGTGTTATTGTAGATTGGTTGTAGTACCCGGGTTAAGATAAAAAAATCACTTGTGATGCCATCTATATCTAAATTGAAATAGATGGCTGCACTTGGTTTAGTAAAAAAATTCCCATCTATGACTATAAATGAATAGATGGCAGTGAATTAAATATTTGAAGTGTGTCTGGTAGTAGTATTTATGTTTGAAAATCCTTCTTGCATCTCTGACTTTTGAATAGATATTCTAAAGGATGAGTTTCTGGTGGTCCGTAGCGTTGCGTGCTGCACTAAGTGAACCTAAATGAGCCTAACTTGAATACAGTTATTTGAAAAAAAGGACGTGATTGTAGGTGGCTGGAGGTACCCGGATGAAGGTACAGAAACCGTTGTGCTTCCATCTATATCTAAATTGAAATAGATGGCAGAACTTGGATTAGTAAAAAAATGTTGTCATCTATGACTATAAATGAATATATGGCAGCAAATGAAATATTTGAAGTGCATCTGGTAGTAGTATCTGTGTTTCAAAATTCCTGTTCCTGCATCTCTGACTTTTGAGTAGACATTTTAAATGATGGAGTTGCTGGCGTACCCTAAAAATATTAAAAACTTAACAAGGTAATTTAATGAATTATTTTCATTAAAATAATGGCACGTACAGTACTACGTATTATTAATATCATAATAAAAACTTGAACGCTTCGAATCTGCTCTAAAAATAATACATCATGTTTCATCTTGACTCTTAACGTTCACTGATGCTTTGTTTTTCGTTGAATTTTCTTTAATTACCTTCGCGATATTATATACTAATGCCATTTTAATTTACTTGCGATTTCATTGTCTATTACAACACTATTTTTACAAAGGTTTACTATATGGTTTATTATACTGGTGGAACGGTAGACTCTTCTTTTTCCCTTTTTCTTTGGTTGAAAGCTAATACTAGAAAGATGGTGATAGGATCTATCAACAGGTAATTTAATACAGGAAACACAAGTCAGAAGTTGCCCCTGGTCATCAACTATTAGTTTCTGGCTTGCATTCTCTTTGAGCGCTATCATCTCTGGAAATATTGCTCTCACATATCCACCTTCATAAGTGTTGAATTGTCTATATTCCAAAGGAATCTAGTTTCCCGCTGTCATGACAACACCACACATACATTACCAATAGTGTTACCACTAGTACATATTTTTCCTTGTCAACATTCAGTGCTACGACAACTTTATCATGAACACACACTTTCTTGAAATATTTCATCGTAGCTTTAAAAAAATACGATGCAACGTTTTATCCTTCCAATGTATGAATAACACTGTTCAAAAAAAAATATGATAAACTAAGTATTGTCAATGACCAACCATGAAGTTCCAAAGGGGGGAGCCGCATAAAAAACAAAACACAAAATAAATCATTTTCACCAATGATTACAGCGATGCTGAATTTTTTTATGCCCTATCTCTTTCATATGAAGCCTCTCTGTCATTTCTCGAAGACCGTGAAGAATTCCTGTGGGGATACTCTACTTCTTATGATCTTTTATTTTGCTCTTCGTGATCACTTTCTAGTATACTGTACTTACTTTTCCAAGGCTTTTGTTGTGCTTTCGAGTGTTTAGGGTAGTAAGGGTATCCTTTCTTCGAATAGTTTCTTACTTGACCAATCTAAAACTGAGTTTCTCTCCATTCTAGTTATTTTCATTTCATTCAATATTTTTGTTCTCATCTCTTTCAGATTCTTTTCATGATTTCCATCGTCCACGTTTTCTTAAGTGGCTGCATTAGACTCATAAGAATTGGTGAAATACTGATATCTGTCTTTACACATGGTAGAATCGCAGTAAAAAGATATTTTTATTTCAATATTTTTATTCATCATAGCTTAATTTGAAACTTACAGAGTGATTGCTTCTGGTAACAGACTCTCTGAAACATGTTGCTGAAATTACAGTGGGTTTTGCTAAAATATAGATAAAACCCTGAAGATTCCAATTGAAATGCCTCTGACTTTTTGAAAAAAAAATCAGTTGGCACCTTTCCGGCTTTGGAAGAAAAAAAGATCCTTTTCATATATTTCAGACTCCTGGTGAAGGGGTGGGGGGTGTACCTAGAGTAGGATTTTACTTATTAACTAAAACTATTCTAAAGAATAAAGACGGGTTAAGCTTAAATATATTTATTGCTTAAACATATTAAACAATATTTTTTTTGAAAAAACACATATTTACATAAAATAATACTTAAAGTTCACTGTTAAACATCCACAAACCATGATATAGAATACTTTTTACCGTGTCTTATGCACTTATCGCGATCAGGTATGTCCCTCGGTATCCACTGAGCGAAGAACCTAATCTCGTCTTCGGGACGGAGATAAATCCCTTCAAATTTAGGACATTTAAATGCTTCTAAATGGAAAAGTGGAATTCTAGGGTCCGAGTTTTGAAGTAAAAACTTTATCTGTAGGTACGTTACCCTTTGCGTAGAGTGCTTCAACCACAAAAAGTTGCATACGTCACTGACTTCATCCTGAACTGTTCTCAGTTCTTTACCACTTTTTATGTGATGTAATCACTCTATCGTAGAATTACAGTCTGTTTATATGGCGTAGTGTAGTACTCCACAAGCTTTTATCATACTCAAACATAGCATAGTTACCTTTCCAATGATAACAGTCAATTTCTTCGAGTTCTATAGATAATAACAAAAACGCACATTCAAATATAACACCGCAAGATGATTTTTTCAGACCAATAAATTTTGTGTCATATAGTCCTATCATCTTGGAAGCTATTACTGTAGTATTTATGCTGAGAAGTACTTTAGCAAACTTGTATACCATTGCTCAAGGTTAAAAGACTTGTTTCGCAATAGCAAAAGTAGTAGTTCATTGTGCAAATAGAAGTCCTTCACCAAACTTTTATTCCTTTGCCTAAGGTAAAAAGACTGGTTTTGCAATAGCAAAACTAGTAGTTCATTGACCCCCAAAGAATCCAAGTCTCTTAGGTTTAAATTATTGCGCAACTAACATTCAAAGCAAGAGAAACTGAATGTGCAATAGTTCGTTGACTCCAATAGTTGCGCAGCTGGTTTCTTTTCCTTTGGCTAGGGGAGGAGTCATAAAACCATCTTAATTCATTGCGGGGAGGAGTCATAAAACCCGTAGCATTCAGTGCGGGGAGGTGTCATAAAAATCTCGGTATCTATTGCATGCAAATGAAGCGTGGAAATGTCACGCAATTTAGATTGTAAAAAATTACATGTTTGTTCATACAATAATAAAAAATTGAATGTTTTCAATCCGCTCCATAAAATGATGCATCGTATTTTCTTTTGAAATGACACTTATGCCGTTTCCAGTCATACACAACTTTTAGCCTGGTTTCGGTCACATGTTCAATATGAGTTTTGTCATTGGTATTATTGAGCTCATTAGCAATACAGTTCTTAATATCATTTTTTTAACTTCGAAAGATTTTTTTCTTTTTGAAGTTTCTTTTAAACTTCGAGATGTTTTTTTAACTCCGAGACATTTTTGTTTTAACTTCGAGACGTTTTTTTTCTTCGAAATATTTTTTTTACTTTAAGATGTTTTTTTTACTTCGAGACGTTTTTTCTTCGTGATGTTTCTTTTTTAACTTCGAGACGTCTTCTTTTAACTTTGAGACGTTCTTTTTTTCACTTCAAGACATTTTTATTTCATCGTGACGTTTATTTTAGCTTCGAGACGTTGTTTTTACTTCGAGCGGTTTTTGTTTTAACTTCGAGACGTTTTCTTTTCTTCGTGACGTTTTCGTTTTAACTTTGAGAAGTTATTTAAGCAGAGAAGTTCTTCATCAAACTTTTATACCTTTTCTCAAGATTAAAAAGACTTGTTTCGCAATAGCAAAATTGGTAGTTCTTTGCTCAACTAGAAGTACTTCATCAAACTTTTATGCCTTTGATCGAGGTTAAAAAGACATGTTTCGCAATAACGAAAATAGTAGTTCATTGACCAATACAGAATCAAAGTGCCTTAGATTTAAATCATTGCGCAACTAAGTGTTCAAGGCAAAAGAAATCTATTGCTCAACAGTTCATTGACTTCAATAGTTGCATAGCTGATTTCTTTTTCCTATGGTTCGGGGGAGGAATCGTAAAACAATCTAAATTCATTACGGGGAGGATTCATTAAACCCGCGGAATTCGTTGCGGGGAGGAGTCACATATCTCTCGGTACCTGTTGCATTCAAATGAAGCTGGAAATTGTTACGCAATTTAGCTGTTGAAATATTACATGTTTGTTAATATCATCATAAAAAAATGTATGTTTTGAATTCATTCCATAAAGTTATTCATCATGTTTTCTCTTGACATGGCACTTATTCCGTTTCCGGGTCATACACAACTTTTAGCATGGGTTCAGTCACATGTTCAATATATGTTTTGTCATTGGTGTCATTGAGCTCATTAGAAATACAGGTCTTCATGACATTTTTTTTTACTTCGAAATATTCTTTTTTCTTTGGGATGATTTTTTAACTTCGAGATGTTTTTTTACTCTAAGATGTTTTTGTTTTAACTTCTAGACGTTTTTCTTCGAAATATTTGTTTTTGACTTCGAGACAACTTTATATCTTCGTGACGTTTTTGTTTTAACTTGGGATTTTTTTTTTTACTTCAAGACGTTTTTTCACTTCGAGATGTTTATTCTTCGAGACATGTTTTTAACTTCGAGAGTTATTTTTTCTTCGTGACGTTTTTTTCTTCGAGACTTTTTTCTTCGTGATGTTTCTTTTTTAACTTTGAGACTTCTTGTTTTAACTTTGAGATGTCTATTTTTAATTCGAGACTTTTTTATTTCAACGTGACGTTTTGTTTTAACTTCGAGACATTTTTTTACTTCGAGATGTTTTTTTCTTTGTGACGTTTTTAAGTTTTAGACGTTTTCAAAAGTTAGGGATGAGATACCAGAAATTTTCAGACACAGACGCTACTACCAGGCTCAGAAGTAGTGTACTAGAGTCTGAAATAGGTGGAAAAGGTTTTTACCAAAGTCTAAGAGAAAGAGATGAACCGGATTCCTTTTAGAGCTAGAGACATATTAATGGGGAACATATCAAAATTCAGTCAGACACAGACACTACTACCAGGCTCACAAGTGGTGTACTAGAGTCTGAAATAAATGAAACAGTGATCAGGTGCAGTGTGTTCTTTTGTGCAGGTTTGGTTGGAAACTGGCAAGAGGGTGATGTGCATATAGATGAACACAGAAGGGCACTTTGAAATATTTCTCTTTGTTCAAGGAGTTGATGGAATCAGAATAAAAATACTTAAGACTCGTCTGAAGGGTACATCTTAAGACTCGTCTGAAGGGCTCGTCTGAAATGCAGTTTTATGTGCTTTTAGTTTTCATATTGCTGTTTGCCGTCCCAAACTAAGTAGTGTCGATGATCGACCACAGAGTACTATAGAGGCAGTCGCATAGAAAAAAATCCAAAAGAAAACCATGTTTACCGAGGATTACATAATGATATCCGTCAAATACTCATCAAACTATAAAAATTCTTGTTCTTGCGTCACCTTTGACTGGTGAAGGAGGGAGGGGGACATCTCTAGAAACATTGGAAACCACTTCATTTGTCTCTAACTCTAAAAAGAAATCGGAAAAAATATATATCAAAACAGGAGGGGTAAAAAACTTGGGGGGAGGGCTGAAGAGAGGGTTGGGAGTTTGGAGGGGGGTTATGGAGTGGGGACTCGGGGCCCTCCCTGTCATCTTCATTATGATACTATTTCCTCGTCCATTCTTTTGTAACAAAACATTCCCTTGAGATAAGGATAGGGCCCGCTTGAAATCTTGGCATTGCTAGAGAAAAATTCCTGTAATCCATATTGCAGAACTTGAGATAAGATTTTCTGCTTGGAATTTTTTCCTATGTTTGTCGTTAAAGTAAAAGCATTCTTTCGTTGAGAATAATTGTTTCCAGGAAAATATTATAGTTCTTGTTAAACGCAGATAGAGGATATGAAGGAATGATAATTTGTTAAAGTAATGTGCCTCGTCAAAGTAATGCCCTACGCAGGTCGTAAAACGTATTAACACCATTCTTCTAATATTTCTCAAAATCATCAGAAAATGCTTAGCGAACATCTTGGATTATAAAAAATTTCTAAGTCCAAAAAATCCAAGTCCCAAAAAATTCTAAGTCTAAAAAATTCTAAGTTAAAAAATTATAAGTAAAAAAGTTCAAAAATAAGGGGGGTGGGGAAAAAAGATGGGGAGAGGGGCATTGGGGCCTTTGGTGGTTGGGTCATCGATGACTAAGGGTTTTTGTATCATTGCCTATAATGTATGTGACTGTTTTTAGTAGCTCCAATAGTATACCCACTATGGGCATCGTCAAATCCATAAGCCTACTGGATTTCTGTTCATGGAACTTTTCACTGCTGGATTTCTTTTCGTGGAACTTTTTGTTTAAAACAGAGGACACGACCTATTTTGTATGTTGTAAGAAGAATATTTTAGTAGCTCCAAAAGTATAGCCTACCCCTTATGGGCATTGTCAAATCCATAACTCCCTCACGACTTGATTTCTAGGGATTGTTTTAGATTTCTAAGGATTGTCATGACTCCCCCCCATAGCCCCAAGGGAAAGGCCTTTAAGTTATAAAATTTGTCCATTGTTTGCGCATAGTATTTGTTATTCGGATGTAAGCATATATTTTTTTTTTTTTTGGGGGGGGGCAATATTTAGCGAACTTCTTAGATCATTACGCAATCTGTTTCGAAATTGCATCAAGAAAGTAAAATCACCTTAGCCGGGTTTGTTCAGGGTTCATTGCTCCTTAAAAGTGCCCTAGGAAATCGTCATTAACGGGAATTTTCAGATCTCAAAAGTACCTGTGCTTTAGATTTCCACTATGTAATTATCTTCTAATAACTTGTCACTTGTTAGAGTTCGCAAAAGTGCCTTAGGGAATAGCCTTGACAAAGTTCGTTCATACCTCAAAAGTGCCTTACGGGATGGCTTTGATAAAGTTTGTTCAACCTCAAGAGTGCCCTAGGGGATGGTCTTGATAAAGTTCGTTCAACCTCAAATCGACGCGCTTCAGTGCTTCCTAGGGCAGTAAGCAAATTCATTTTAAGCATTCTACTGATTTAATCACGCTTTTCAAACAGCCTACTGTTTGAAATGCGGTCAGTCAGACGGGTACCCAGAATAATCCGTAGGCAATTTCTCTGGAAATTCCCAAGCTTCAGAGCCATATTTGACCACTGTCATCACTTTAGCTTCTAATGTTTTAATCTTGGTTTGCAGACTTTTCTTCTTTTATAACTTTTTTTAACTGTGAAAAAACACCCTGAGGCTTAGCTATTCTACTTTTAACATTTTTACGCAAGCTCCTTTATTCCTTTGCTTTTAAGAAAACGTTTTCTAAACTGCAATTCTGCTAATTAATCAATATCATTCGATCAAAATTAAGCCCATTTCCATCGTATATTGTTTAGTATTGTTTTAGCAGTTTTTTTTTTTTTGGTTTTTAGTTTCTTTTAGGAACATTACCATGGGCGTAGGGGGGGGGGGGGTAGGGGGGCAGCTGCCCCCCCCCCCCTAGACCTTCAAATTTACATTAAATATGGCTGAAAAAGCAGATGGTTTGGAAAAGGCAGTTGATAAAACTCCATCACACTATCGACTGCCCCCCCCCTAGACAATATGCTGCCTACACCCATGACCATTACAATAGATTTGTGAATATATTATCATTAAAATTGACACTTTCCCAGGGTCTCTCTGTCCCTTTCTCCTGAAAGTACAGGTGGTCTTAGGGGAGGGACAGAGGGGTTACCTACCTCGGGTGGCAGAAATTTTAGGGGCACAAAATTTCAAATGAATAATATAACGGTTAGAATCATCTTGTAATTTGATTTTTATTTAAATAATGGAGAGGGTGCAATTAATAAAGCAAAATATTTAATAAACTATGAATAATTAATAAACAAATTAAAAAATAAAATTAAGTACAAAATAATAATTGAAATGATTAGTAATAACTAAATAAATTAAGTAATAAATTTAATTAAACGTATTAAAAAAATATTAAGTAATAATAAATTGAAAATTATTTTGTTAAGATATTTCTTTTAGTATTGCTTGAAAATTCTGTGGGTGATAGGTGGGTGGGTGGTCAAGGTTTTGCCCCAGGCCAAGAGAGGGCAGAACCGCCACTGCCTTAAAGTTTGCGATTTATGATTTTTTCTCAAAATCTTAACTGAGGTTCGTAAATTTGCCTCATTCTGTTTTGTTACTTTTCTACTAAAATTACCTTTCAAAAATATGGATTCACGGAAAAATTGTCTTCATTTCTTTTTAATTCTGAAATAAATGGTTTCTGCCATAGTAGCATTGCCTCTAACCAGAATTAAATTCTACATAAGATGAAAAAATAAGTAGGGCTCTGTATCCACTTTGAATGAACCTTGGCTTAATTATTTACGACTGAGTATTCGATTTTATGACCCTTGGGGATAGAAAAGAACAGGAATTGCGACATCAAAGTATAGGTATCCTGGGATTTATGATTTTCAAACTTTTCGGACTTTGGGTCTCAAAAACTACAATGAAAGGATTTAAAATACGATAAAATCCAACAATAAAGTTTCAATTGATGCTTAAATCTTATTTGGATCGGGCTATATGCCCCCTTCTAAATAACAGAGAGATATTATTTGCTTCGATAACAGTTTCTCATGGCTGCATTCTTGATGTCTGTATGCATGTTAATTTCAGACTTCCTTTTTTACAGTTCTGTTTACTGGTGACAGGGTTTCACCTTTAATTACTGTCCTATATCGTGGGAAATTGGATTAGTTTTTTGTAATTGTTTGTAGCTATTCGAAAATGTTTAGTTGCAATGTTGATTAGGCACAATCCTCCGCATGAACATTCTTCTTTTTCTGGTTTCTTTCTCTCAGAGAGCTCTTTGTTGGGTAATAAAATGGTAATCCTTAATGGCAAGGGTAAAAATAAAAGTTTAAATAGGGATAAAATCCTTTTAATGGACAGTGTTTTACAAACAGTGATAAAATTGCATAAAAAATACAAAATATTTCGGTAGTTTTACTACTGTTTGCGAAACACTGTCTATTAAAAGGATTTATCCCTATTTGAAGTTTTATTTATCGAAATGGAAAGGCAGTGTGGTCTCCGAAATTATCGATGTCAAGGGTACTTGCGTATTATACCGACCACACTTTGCTCTTGATCTGTGGCAAAGCCGGGCTCTCTGTGTGAACTCGGAGATCATCAGTATAGCTTGAATGAGATAAACTACTATATAGGTATATTTTGTGTAACAATTTAATATATATAATGCGTTCTGGGCGGCCTTCTTTCCATAATTTTCTGCTGTAGTTTCCATAGTTTTGTTATTAAGTTTCTTTTAAACTTCGAGATGTTTTTTAACTCCGAGACATTTTTGTTTTAACTTCGAGACGTTTTTTTTCTTCGAAATATTTTTTTTACTTTAAGATATTTTTTTTACTTCGAGACGTTTTTTTTCTTCGTGATGTTTCTTTTTATCTCCAAGACATTTTTGTTTTAACTTTGAGACGTTTTTTTTCTTCGAAATATTTTTTTTTTACTTTAAGATGCTTTTTTACTTCGAGACGTTTTTTTTCTTCGTGATGTTTCTTTTTTAACTTCGAGACGCCTTCTTTTAACTTTGTAGTTTCCGTAGTTTTGTTATATATTTTCATCATATTTTGGTTTATTTCATTATGATTAACCTAACTTCGTTCCTTGAGTATGGTCGGTACAATACACAAGTACCATATCAAGAATCCTGAATGTAGTTTTCAAAGGTATCCTGTAGTTGCCCCCTCCCAAAAAAATAAAAGCTTCCCTTCCATATCATTACGCTCTTTTTCACATCTTCCGCCAGAAATTAATTTTTAAAAATAACTTTAATAATAATAACACATTAATTTAAATAATAACCTTTGAGCAGTTATTGTCATGAAGTAATAAGGTTGGACAGATTGTGTTTTGAAGTAAGAATATATAAGAAGAGATATCTGGAGGTATCTCATGCTATTCAAGTTTAAACGTTAAGTTTAGCAACCACTCTTTTGTTAGTCAACTTAAAGTTGACTAATAAGACGCTCACACGGAGCGGGGGGGGGGTTCAAACTCATTCCTTTCCTCCCAATGTATCAATAGATATAATTCCTTATGTTTCTCACGTGTTTTTCAAATAATATGTATTTTGTTCTAATTTTCACTTTCACATTATATATCCCCATGCTTGTCCATAGGGTTTGAGGGCAAAGACCCATGAAATCCCCGTGCTCGCTAGATTTTTATGGTTTAGTTTCTAAATTCTGATATTTTTAATGTTGTCCACCTATTTCTGGCACGTTTTGCCCCCCCCCTCCTTTTACCCCCCCCCCTCCTCGCAATAAAATCTTGCAAACTTGCCTATGTCCCTAAACAAAACTCCCATACATTCATTCCCATTCACAGAAATAATCATTTTTTCTAGAACCCGCTACATAAACTCTTCGGAAAAACAGAAAAACACAAAAAAAAACATCAATATAAATCGATACTGTTATTGTTTTACATAAATAAGCCGGCGCTCTAAAACGCTCTCAAACATCGCTATCGTTTTTTTTTTACTTTTGCGGACAGTTCATCGTCAAGGGTTTAGCGACTTAACACTATATACGTAATTTTCTACGCTATGTGGTTAAGTTTCGTTATGCTACGCATAAGATTTAAACTATAACTAGTTCTTGACACTAGGCAACGCGAAAATCCTATAAACCATATTCCTCGTCTAAAATCATTACAATTGGCATTATCTCACGTACCATAAGATTGTACGTAGAGCTCGAGCCCCCTTTGCACTGTCTACGCATGTTCACAATTTACTTCAAAAGATTAAATAACGTTGCATAAAGCTTTAGGTCATCCTAGTCTGAAGGAATCTATGGTGTAATGTGAAACAGCCTGTATAAGCTTACTTTCAACATCTGATGCCTTATACTTCGTTATGAGGTCTCGATTTTAATCACAGTAGAGAGAATATCCAGTAGCGACTTCTTTTTCCAAACATGATACATATTTCATACCGCGCGTAAAGACTCTGAGCCGTATCATCACAGCCAAGTTCAGTTTCCATAAGCTTATCGTGATGTTTACATTGGAATCACGCGTGCGCGAAGGCGGAGTATGAATCTTGTGTGGTTTTAGATCTGTGTCACTTATTTTAAGGGAAAGTATAGGCGTATAGCCTTTGTCGCTACTGTATATTCTCTTTACTGTGATTTTGCTGTTTTGAATTCTGGTGTCTGAAAAGTAAACTTGCCTTGCCATCAAAGTAATCAAAATTTATCACGAATTGCAAAAATGGCAAGGACGGCACGTGGGTTAAATGCTCTGCTAATATTTCAGATTTTATATTGAATTCCAGATTGCAATCACTCTTATTACATTAATATTTCAACGTTACTTTACTCCACTAGAAAAGTTTCATTAACATCCGAGTACCTTTCCGAAAACTGCTTCGCAATTCTAAGAGGTTTTTGTGTTATGTCCTGAGACTAATATATTCTAAGAAAAGGATATTTATATTAAAAAAACGATATTAGTAAAAATCTCTTGTGTCCCTGGGAAATTTGAGAATAGGATAAACAATCACTTCATGGATAACACTTCCTTTAGACTTTAATTAAACTTGCACAGCCAAAAAAAGCAATAAAATACATTTAATTATTCCTCTCTTTAGCTCTCTAAAGTCAACTAGAATGACATAATTTTACCTGTAACACTTCATAAAAGAATATAACGAACGCTTAACTTAAACATAAGAGATAAATAATTTAGTGCCCACTTTAGCCTAGATTGCCTTAAATATGCCTAGAATATGGTTGCATATTTTTTTTTATAAATTCTGCCGTAAAATCAATTAAAATCAATAGGCGCAGTTTGAAGTCGTTAACCTTTTTCTTACTCCTGTATTTACGGTGCCAGGTATTTAAAGGTATCTGGTATGCCGCTATTCATTTACCTCGTTCTGAATCCTCGAGGTTTTAAAAATCTGTTGAATCTTTTTTTAAAGGAGTCAACAGAGGGATTGCAGGAATAATATGCCCAGGAAGATCATTCCAGATAGAGGTGCAGTGCCAGATGAAGCGCTTCCTCAAGTACTCAGTTCTTAGTGTACCCTCCTGTAGATAAATGGACCGAGCTGTTTGCCTTCACGTCTGCCTTGTTGGTTGAACAAAGGGGGAACAATGCGAGAGATCTCATTTGAGAGAGATGAATTCATGTACTTGTATAAAACAGCCATTGACGCTATATCAAACCTTTCATTCAGAGGCTGGTGTCAGTCACGTGTAGAGACACAGCCCGCCCTGTTTGCCCTGTTCTGGATCTTCTGGAGTGGTGCCAACAGCGTTTTTGGGGCACCAGCATATTGCGGGCATCCAGCTGTGGGTCTGATGCAGGACTTGTAAAGTGGGATCATCGAGCTGGACGGAAGAAGAATGCAACTTTCGTCCAGAATGCAAAGAAGTCTGAAATGCACTTCAAAATACCGTAATCAAAATAGCAGCATTGCTTCTTGCCACAATTTAAGTCTATATAAGATAAAAAGTACATAGAACTCGATATCTGCTTTTGAATGAAAACTGGATTAAATATTTACGACAGTCTATGCGATACTAAAAACAAAAAACACGGGAGGATGAAAAAAAACAGGATTCGTGACATCAAAGTATATATGCGAAACATTTCCGTTTGAATGAGCACTCTGCCGTTCTTCTAGGACTATTGGTCCCATAAGATCACCCCTGGGTTACGTGCGCGCACGAGGTTACGTGCGCGCACGTAACCTCGTCTAAATGAACCTTAAAAAAATGAAATAAAGCTATGTCGACTTTGCATATCTCTCCTGATTGGTCCCTAAAAAACCAGTCTGGTTGAAAACGTGGAGTTTTCGTACTGCTCACTTTTTGCAATGTGTAGGAAACCAGTGGGGAATTCCCGCTCGTTTGGAAAGGTGCCAAGGAAAGGCATACAAATAGCATGTAGTTTCAGAACGTGTTTAATCACGTTTCTTGAATGAAGTATCTGTACTGTATATTCAAGAGGTGAAATCAATAAAGAGCTTGTTACTTCCCTAAAAAACCAGTCTGGTTGAAAACGTGGAGTTTTCGTACTGCTCACTTTTTGCAATGTGTAGGAAACCAGTGGGGAATCCCCGCTCGTTTGGAAAGGTGCCAAGGAAAGGCATACAAATAGCATGTAGTTTCAGAACGTGTTTAATCACGTTTCTTGAATGAAGTATCTGTACTGTATATTCAAGAGGTGAAATCAATAAAGAGCTTGTTACTTACTTACAAATACTTTTTATAATTTCTTGAATGAAATTTCCGTATTGTGTGTATCCAAGAGTTGACTTCAAGAAAGAGATTGTTACTTACTGAGAATTTTTCATAATTTCTTGAATTAAATTTCTACATCGCGTAGCTAAGTGAAAATTGTTTGTGATAAAGAGAAAAAAAGCTACTTACTTGCGATTTTTTCATAATTTCTTGAATGAAGTATCTGTACTGTATATCCAAGAGGTGAAATTAATAAAGAGTTTGTTACTTACTTACAAATATTTTCATAATTTCTTGAATGAAATTTCCGTATTGTGTATCCAAGAGTTGACTTCAAGAAAGAAATGGTTACTTACTGAGAATTTTTTCATAATTTCATGAATTTAATTTCTACATCGTATATCTAACTCGTGAAAACAATAAAGTTTGTTACTTACTTAGAATTTTGTCATAATTTCTTGAACGAAATGTTTTTTTGTTTATCCAACAGGTGAATTCAAGAAAGAATTTGCTACTTAGACTGAGAATTTTTTCATAATTTCTTGAATTTAATTTCTACGTCGTATATCTAACTCGTGAAAACAATAAAGAGTTTGTTACTTACTTAGAATTTTGTCATAATTTCTTGAACGAAATGTCTTTTTTGTTTGTCCAACAGGTAAATTCAAGAAAGAATTTGCTACTTAATTACAATTTTTTCATAATTTCTTGAATGAAATTTCCGTATTGCGTATCCAAGAGTTGACTTCAAGAAAGAAATTGTTACTTACTGAGAATTTTTCAATAATTTCTTGAATTAAATTTCTACATCATTTAGCTAAGTGAAAATTGTTTATGATAAAGAGAAAGAAAGTTACTTACTTGCGATTTTTTCATAATTTCTTGAATGAAGTATCTGTACTGTATATCCAAGAGGTGAAATCAATAAAGAGTTTGTTACTTACTTACAAATATTTTCATAATTTCTTGAATGAAATTTCCGTATTGTGTATCCAAGAGATGACTTCAAGAAAGAAATTGTTACTTACTGAGAATTTTTTCATAATTTCTTGAATCAAATTTCTACATCGTGTATCTAAGTCATGAAATTCTTGAATGAAATTTCCGTATTGTGTATCCATGAGTTGACTTTAAGAAAGAAATTGTTACTTACTGAGAATTTTTTCCTAATTTCTTGAATTAAATTTCTACATCGTGTAGCTAAGTGAAAATTGTTTTGATAAAGAGAAAAAAAAAGTTACTTACTTGCGGTTTTTTCATTCATTTCTTGAATGAAGTATCTGTACTGTATATCCAAGAGGTGAAAACAAAAAGAGTTTGTTACTTACTTACAAATATTTTCATAATTTCTTGATTGAAATTTCCGTATTGTGTATCCAAGAGTTGACTTCAAGAAGAAATTGTTTTTTTTTTTTCATAATTTCTTAATGAAATTTCCGTATTGTATATCCAAGAGTTGACTTCAAGAAAGAAATTGTTACTTACTGAGAATTTTTTCATAATTTCTTGAATTAAATTTCTACATCGTGTATCTAAGTCAAGAAAACATTAAAGAGTTTGTTACTTACTTGGAATTTTGTCATAATTTCTCGGACAAAATGTCTTTTTTGTTTATCCAGCAGGTGAATTTCAGAAAGAATTTGCTACTTACTTACAATTTTTTCATAATTTCTTTAATGAACTGTCTTTTTTATTTACCCAGGAGGCGAATTCAAGAAAGAATTTGCTACTTACTTAAAATTTTTGATAATTTCTTAAATGAAATTTCTGCATTGTGTATCCATGAGGTAACATGAGTGTGTTACCTATTTACAATTCCTTCATAATTTCTTGAATGAAATTTCAGTATTGTGTATCCAATAGGTGAAAACAATAAAGACTTTATTACTTACTTGCGATTTTATTATGATTTCTTGAATTAAATATCTGTATTGTGTCCAGGAAGCGAATTCAAGAAAGCTATTGTTACTTACTTACAATTTCTTCATAATTTAATGAAATGAATAAAACTATTCTAAAGAATAAAGACTGGTTAAGCTTAAAGATATTTATTGCTTAAGCGTATTAACATATTTTTGAAAGAATTTGCTACTTACTTACAATTTTTGATAATTTCTTAAATGAAATTTCTGCATTGTGTATCCATGAGGTAACTTCAAGAAAGAGTTTGTTGCTTACTTAGAGTTTCGTCATAATTTCTTGAATGAAATGTCTTTTTTTATTTATCCAGGAGGCGAATTCAAGAAAGAATTTGTTCCCATGTGTCTGACAATAGATGTATGCAAATTCCTTTTCTTACATCTCCGACGTTTTATTAGACATTCTAAACGTTTGATATGCTAGCTTACTCTAAAAATAATGAACACATAACAATGTAATGCATAATATATTTTTAATGAAATAATGCTATGTAGAATATTAATACAAAAAATATATTATGATACATTATTAATATCAGTGATTAACTTTGGACATTTTGAATCTGTTCCATAAAATAGTTCACCATGTTCTCTCTTGATATTATAGCTATTGTCTTCTCTTAGTTCGTAATCAGTAGAATAATCATTATTCCATTTTGAGTCATACACAATTTTTACTGGTGTCTCATCAACAGGCTCAATATGCTTTTCGTCTTTGGTATTATTTGGTTCAATGACTGTTTGATCAATGGCAGTAACGTTTGCTGGTGCTTTGTTTTTCATCGATTCATCTTTATATTCCATCGTGATATTTTCTGACAATGCCCTTTTTATTTTTCTGGCAATTTCACTGTCTATTATCACATTATTTTTACACAGGTAACAGTTTCGACACGTAGACAAGATATGGTTTACGATATTAGTAGAAGAGTAGGCCTTTCTTTTATTGATCTTCCGTTGAATGCTAATGCCCGAAAGGTGACGATTGGATGTATCAGTAGGTAATGTGTTACCTGCAACAGTAGCAAGGAGTTGTCCTCTATCATCAATGATTATTTTTATGTTGGCATTCTCTTTGAGTGCAATCATCTCTGGAGATCTCAATCTCGCATAACCACCAACATAAGAGTTGAATTTTTTCGGTATTCCAAAGAAATTAATTCCTTACTGTCATGACAATGCATGCATACATTTCCAATAGTGCTACCACCTGTACTTGTTTCAAAGTTTAAATACTTCTCTTTGTCAGCATTCAATGCTACAATAACCTTGTTATGTAAACACACTTTATTAAAATGCTCCATCTTCACTTTTTTTTTAAAGATATGACTTATGTGTTTATCGTTCCACTGCGTAAAAAATACTGATTTAATACATGCAATAGATTAGGTAGTGTCAATAACCGGTCATAGAATACCAGTGGGAAAGTCACATCGTGTCACTGACCAATCACAGAGTGCAATTGTTAGAACTGTAAGCATATTTTGACATTTTAAGTTATGTACAAAAAGAAAAAAAATAAATAAAGTTGAAAAATTTTGAAGTTTTAAAAAAGTTTGAATTAAACACTTTTAGGATATCGAGTGTCTTTACTGAAAAGAACAAAAATCACACGGAATCCGGCAACTGAGTCTCTCAATCCCCGTAAAGCTCTTACTTTTTTAAGTGTGAACTCCTATTTTTCAGACGAAGATTTAACTAAACCCCCCGTGAAACTGAATCCGTATGTAACTGAACTCTCGTGCAACTCAAGTCCCCAAATCTCGTAAACTAAAGCTTGTGTATTATAAAGAGCACAGAGTAACTTCGCTAATACACGGGATGGGGGGATCGGAGTCCTTTGGAGGCGTGGTAGGGGATCTCACAACACTGTTCAAATAGAACTTGTGTATTATAACAACCACCAACCCCATGTAACTGAACCCCTGTATAACTGAAACCCCGTAAGAAAGAAATCGCTTGAGTCCTCTCGCAATAGCAAACCAAACCAGATTATACCCACTTAACCAGATCAAAAAATGGCGGTCACACTAGCTGAAAATTTAACTAAACCCCCGTGTAACTGAATCCGTATGTAACTGAACTCTCGTGCAACTCAAGTCCCCAAATCTCGTAAACTAAAGCTTGTGTATTATAACGACCACAGAGTAACTTCGCTAATACACGGGATGGGGGGATCGGAGTCCTTTGGGGGTGTGGTAGGGGATCTCACAACACTGTTCAAATAGAACTTGTGTATTATAACAACCACCAACCCCATGTAATTGAACCCCTGTATAACTGAAACCCCGTAAGAAAGAAATCGCTTGAGTCCTCTCGCAATAGCAAACCAAACCAGATTATACCCACTTAACCAGATCAAAAAATGACGGTCACACTAGCTGAAAATTTAACTAAACCCCCGTGTAACTGAATCCGTATGTAACTGAACTCTCGTGCAACTCAAGTCCCCAAATCTCGTAAACTAAAGCTTGTGTATTATAACGACCACAGAGTAACTTCGCTAATACACGGGATGGGGGGATCGGAGTCCTTTGGGGGTGTGGTAGGGGATCTCACAACACTGTTCAAATAGAACTTGTGTATTATAACAACCACCAACCCCATGTATTGAACCCCTGTATAACTGAAACCCCGTAAGAAAGAAATCGCTTGAGTCCTCTCGCAATAGCAAACCAAACCAGATTATACCCACTTAACCAGATCAAAAAATGACGGTCACACTAGCTGAAAATTTAACTAAACCCCCGTGTAACTGAATCCGTATGTAACTGAACTCTCGTGCAACTCAAGTCCCCAAATCTCGTAAACTAAAGCTTGTGTATTATAACGACCACAGAGTAACTTCGCTAATACACGGGATGGGGGATCGGAGTCCTTTGGGGGTGTGGTAGGGGATCTCACAACACTGTTCAAATAGAACTTGTGTATTATAACAACCACCAACCCCATGTAACTGAACCCCTGTATAACTGAAACCCTGTAAGAAAGAAATCGCTTGAGTCCTCTCGCAATAGCAAACCAAACCAGATTATACCCACTTAACCAGATCAAAAAATGGCGGTCAAACTAGCAAGAAAGAAATCGCTTGAGTCCTCTCGCAATAGCAAACCAAACCAGATTATACCCACTTAACCAGATCAAAAAATGGCGGTCACACTAGCTGAAAATTTAACTAAACCCCCGTGTAACTGAAATCCGTATGTAACTGAACTCTCGTGCAACTCAAGTCCCCAAATCTCGTAAACTAAAGCTTGTGTATTATAACGACCACAGAGTAACTTCGCTATAGCAAACCAAACCAGATTATACCCACTTAACCAGATCAAAAAAATGGCGGTCACACTAGCTGAAAATTTAACTAAACCCCCGTGTAACTGAATCCGTATGTAACTGAACTCTCGTGCAACTCAAGTCCCCAAATCTCGTAAAACTAAAGCTTGTGTATTATAACGACCACAGAGTAACTTCGCTAATAACGGGATGGGGGGATCGGAGTCCTTTGGGGGTGTGGTAGGGGATCTCACAACACTGTTCAAATAGAACTTGTGTATTATAACAACCACCACCCCATGTAACTGAACCCCTGTATAACTGAAACCCTGTAAGAAAGAAATCGCTTGAGTCCTCTCGCAATAGCAAACCAAACCAGATTATACCCACTTAACCAGATCAAAAAATGGCGGTCACACTAGCTTGATTAGTAATTGGACTTTCAGTCCTACATTCACGGGTTTCTGCAAAGTGCTATGGACTTCATTGAAAAAATACCAGTTAAAAAAAATAAATAAACATGTATTATACTCATTCCTATTGGCAAAAAGGTGTAATGACCTATTCTTAACCATTGCAATACCTTTACGCAAATATCTTTTCGCAAAAAATTCGCAAATCTCGTAAACTAAAGAAGTAATTACCCTTTTCAACATTAATTACCCCTTTTTTGCAAATGCTTGCATATCCCATTACCCCTTTTTTGCAATGGTTAATCAAACATCTCCGATTGCAAAAGCATTAAAAAATTTTCCAATTACTAATTACCCTTTTTTTATTCAAATCCTAATCACCTATCAAGTTATCAAAAAACTTGCCCGTTAAAACTCGAAACAAGACACGCTGGTTTTATAATACAGGTTTAATTAATTACGTAAATCTCTTGACAAAGAGTGTAATGACCGAGTGTAATGACCTGTTTACCTACCAGAAAAACCGGAAGGAACGTAAAGGCGGCAAAATAGTACTTCCTACTCTACTAACGCAAACGGTTAAATACATCTGATTTTATTAAGAATATTTGATCATTTAGGCAATTTGGGTTTTAGTTTGGAGAAGTAAAAATACACATTGTTAATATACATCAGATTTTATTAATAAAATTTGATAATTCAAGAAACCAGGGTTCTAGTTTTCATAAGAAAGAACACTCACAGTTTAAATACATTTTGTTTTATTATTAATATTTGATTATTTAAGAAACTTGGGGTTTAGTTTTCAGAAATATGAACACACACGGTTAAAACACATTTGATTCTATTAAAAATATTCCAGTTTTCAAAAAACTAACGATTTAGTTTTCATGAAAAGGAATACACACGGTTAAAATAATTTTGGTTTTACTAAAAACATATGAGCATTTAAGAAACCTGAGTTTTAGTTTTTCTGAAATAAGAATATACATGGATAAAATACATTTGATCTTCATTAATAATATTTGATCATTTAAGAACCTTGGGGATTTAGTTTTCATGAAAAGAAACGCACACGGTTAAAACACATCTGATTTTTTTTTTAATATTGTTTGACCACTTAAGAATAAGAGCATGTTGAATATTATTATCAGAGGCAACGCTATAGCGTTGCCTATAGTAAAGGCCATACGGCTACAATTTTGTATTATTATTATATTTTTTCCCCGAGGCACTTCATATGGAAGGGGCCGTCGTAGAAACTTCAAAGGGGGCTCATTCGATTGGAAATCGAGAATTCTAGTGTCCTCTCTAATAGTCGAAAGTGATTGGAGGGAAACTACACCCCCCCCCCACGCCCATAATTCCCCCAAACACATCCGATCAAAATTTTGAGATAGCCATTTTGTTCAGTGTTATTGATTTCCATATAGAAAATATGTTTTTGACGAGGACACTCTCCCACAGCCTCCGGGGCAAGTGTTTTAAGTTATGCCCTGGGGACATATAAGGTTTTTTATAGAAGGCGTTGTCGTAAAAACTTCAAATAAAGGCTCATTCGATTGGAAATTCAAAGGGCTAGTGCCCTTTTTAATAGTTGACAGTGATTGGAGGGCAACTAGCCCCCCCCACCCCCGTCATTCCCGCAAACACATCCAATCAAAATTTTGAGATTGCCATTTTGTTCAGCGTAGCTGATTTCCAGATAGAAAATATGTTTTTGAGGAGGACGCCCCCCTACAACCCTCAGGGCAAGGGTTTTAAGTCATTCCCTGGGGGCATATAAGGTTTTTATAGAATATGTTGTCGTAGAGACTTCAAAAAAGGCTCACTCGATTGGAAATTCAAAGGGCAAGTGCCCTTTTTAATAGTCTAAAGTGATTGGAGGGCAACTAACCACCCTCTCACGCCTACCTTTTCCCAAACACATCCAATCAAAATTTTGAGATAGGATTTTTATTAAACGTAGTTTTAAGTTCTGGAAATTAGGTCTTTGATGATCACAACTCCCCCACAGCCCTCAGGGCAAGGGTTGTAAGTTATGCCCTTTGGGCATATAAGGTTTTGCATAGATAACGTTGTCTTAGAAACTTCCGAAAGGGCTCATTCGATTGGAAATTTAAATAGCTAGTTCCCTTTTTAATAGTCGAAAGCGATTCTAAGGCAACTCACACCCCTTCCACGCCCACCATTTCCCCAAACACTTCCAATCAAAATTTTGATATAGCCATTTTGTTCAACGTAGTTGAAAGTTCTTGAAATTATATGTTTGAGCATGACACTCCCCCCACAGTCTTCAGGGGCAAGGGTTATAAGTTATGCCCTGGGGGTATGTATGGTTCCTATGGAAAGAATGCTCGTATAAATTTCAGAGAGGGCTCATTTGATTGGAAATTGAAAGCTCTAGTTCACTTTTTAAGCGTCAAAAGGTATTGGATGATAACCAGCTTCCCCCCTCCCAAACCTTTTTTCCCAAATGCATCCAATAAAAATTTTAAGATTGCTATTTTGTTAAAAATAGTTCAAAGATCATATAACAATAATTTCGGTGTCGATACAACCCCCAGGAACCGGGGCAGGCGTTGTAAGTTATGCCCTGGGGGCATATATGGGTCTTATGAAAGGGATGCTCGTATTAACTTCAAAGAGGGATCATTTGATTGGAAATTGAAAGTTCCAGTTCACTATTTAAGATTCAAAAGAGAGTGGAGGGCACCTAGCCCCCCCCCCCCTACACGCTCTTTTTTCCTCAAACCCATCCGATAAGAACTTTGAGATAGCTTTTTTTAAAATAGTTCAAAGACCATATAACGAACACTCAGGGGTCAACACAGCCCCCAGGGCCCGAGGGCAGGTGTTTTAATTTATGCCCTGGGGGAATATATGGTTCTTATTGAAGGGATGCTCGTAAAAAATTCAGAGATAGCTTATTTGATTGGAAATTGAAAGTTCTAGTTCCATTTTTAGAGTCAAAAGAGATTGGAGGGCAACTAGCCCCCCCCCCACGCCCTATTTTCCCCAAATGTATCCAATAAAAATTTTGAGATAACCATTAATTTCAAAATTGCTCAAAAGTCAGATAACAAAAAACTCAGGTGTCGTCACAACCTCCCAGGGCCCGGGGGCAGACGTTGTAAGTTATGCCCTGGGGCATATATTGTTCTTATGAAAAGGATGCTCTTATATAAACTTTCAGAGAGGGCTCATTTGATTGGATATTGAAAGTTCGAGCTCACTTTTTAATAGTCAAAAGAGATCCGATGGCAGCTAGCCCCTCCCCTCCCCCACGCCTTCTTTTCAAAACCCATCTGATGAAAACTTTGAGATAGACATTTTGTTAGAAATAGTTCAAAGGTCGTAAAAGAAAAAATCCGGTGTCAATAGAACCCCAGGGCACAGGGGAAGGCGTTCTAAGTTATGCCCTAAGGGCAGGTATGTTTCTTATGAAAGGGATGCTCGTGTTAACTTCATAGAGGGCTCACTTGATTGGAAACTGAAAGTTCTAGTTCACTTTTTAAGAGTCAAGAGAGTTAAACTAGCCCCCCCCCACACTCTTTTTTCCCAAACCCGTCCACTACACATTTTGAGATAGCCAGTGTTTTGGAAAGTATTCAAAAATTAAATAACAAAAACTCTCCCCAGAGACCTGGGGATAGGCGTTGTAAGTGTTGTCGTGGAGGCGTATATGGTTCTTATGAAAGAGAGGCTCGTATAAACTTCGGAGTGGCTCATTTGATTGGAAATTGTAAGTTCTAGTTCAATTTTTAAGAGTAAAAAGATATCCGAGGGCAAAATCGAAAGTGGTAATTCACTTTTTAAGAGTCGAAAGTGATTGGAGGCAGCTAGCCTTCCCCACACTCCATTCATTTTTTTTCCAGAAGCACTTCGTATAGAAGGTGTCACCGTATAAACTTCAAAAGGGGCTTACTCGATTGGGAATCGAAAGTTCTAGTGCCCTTTTTAAGAGTCAAAAGTGATCAGAGGGCAACTGCCCCCCCCCCCACCAAGCCCTTTTCCCCCCCAAATACAGCTGATAAAAAAAATTGAGGTAGCCATTTTATTAAAAATAGTTCAAAGATCATATAACAAAAACTCCTTTACGTATGGTCATTCCGTTAAAAATAGTTCAAAGATCAGATAAGAAAACTTCTGTGTCGACACAACCCCCCCCTCCAGGGCCGGGGAAGGTGTTGTAAGTATCGCTCTGGGGGCACAAATGGTTCTTATAGAAGGTATGCTCGTATAAACTTCAGAGAGGGTTCATTTGAATGTAATTTAAAAGTTGTAGTTCATTTTCTCAGAGTGAAAAAAGATCGAAGGGCAACTAGCCCCTCCCACCCTCCACGCCTTTGGTTGTATCGGATGGATAAACCCATCCGATAAAAATTTCAGGTAACCATTTGGTCAAAAAATAGTTCAACCATCAGATATTAAAACTCCAGGGTCGACACAACCCCCAGGGCCCAGGGACAGCCGTTGTAAGTTATACACTGGGGATATATATGGTTCTTATAGAAGGGATACTCGTATAAACTTTATGAGAGCTCATTTGATTGAAAATAGAAAGTTCTAGTTCACTTTTAAAGAGTCAAAAGAGACCGAAGCTTAATCTAGTTCCCCCACGCCCTTTTTCCCCAAAACCCATCCAATAAAAATTTTGAGATAGCAATTTTGTTAAAAATAGTTCAAACATCAGCTAATAAAAACTCCGAGGTTGACATAAACCCATTTTTTTACTTTGATATTGTTACTTTGATATCAGTTTTGATACTTTGCTGAATATTTGATTTTTTTTTTTTTTTAAATTTGATTTTGAAATAAGGAAATTTTAAAAACTTGAAATTTTTTGCAATCAAAAACGAGCAAAAATTAATTAAAAAAAATTTCCGAAAAATAAGTTTTTCAAAGAAAAGTAAAGGCCATTTTAAACTTAAGCCCAGCAGATACAAATACCTTTTAAAATTCTAACTCAAAACGACCAAAAAATTACTATTCAATAATAAATGAAACCCAAACGAACAGAAATTAAATAAACAATCATAGCAAAAACATACAACAGGTAATAATATAAATGAATAAATAGATCTTAAATCGAGTAAGTAATGCTTAGATTGAATATGAAAATCAAGCTTAAGACGAAATAAATATTTTCCTATTGAAGTGCAAATGAAACTTAAAACGAACAGAAATTAAATAAACAATCAATGCAAACAAACATACAATAGATATTAATGTAAATAAATCTTAAAACGAGTGAAATTTAAATTGAATATGCAAATCAAGCTTGAAATGAACAAAAATCAACACAAACAGAAGTTTGGGTATGTAGTCCGGGAAGGGAACGGTTTGACCGGGAACAAATTGCAAGAGAAATGATTCTTTCACTACCCGACTCAGAAAAAAAAGCGCTGATTCCAAATATGCAAAGTTTGCTCATCTAGCTGTTTCACAAATATGTTTTTTTTGAGGTTGAGGTTGATTTTGAGGAGGTGAAATTTGTGTTTCCATATAAAGGCGTACAACAACAGAATTGATGTTTAGAATAGGGTACTAGATCACGGTGAGTATGAAAATCACCTTTATTTGAACGTAAAATTAAAACTTTCATCTAAAATTATTTTTTTGTGGTTGTTGTTGATTTTGAGGATGTAAAATTCATGTTTTCATATAAAGGCGTACAACAACGAAACTAATGTCTAAAATAGGGTACTAGATCATCGTGATTATGAAAATCCCCTTTATTTAAATGTAAAATTAGAACTGTAAAAGAGAACTGTAAATTAGAACTGTTTGAATGTAAAAATCAGTTTCATAACCCTTTTGCGACTGACGGGACCTAACAATCCCAGAATGTAAAAATCCTTCGGGCGATTCTAAATCTATCATTACAGTGATAAAACCTGTTCCATCGTGATTTGCCTTATCTGGCCAGTCGATTAATGGATAACAGGTCAAAGTTGCGTTCAGTCAGTGAGAGTTGTTTAACTGATGGTGAAGTTCTGCTGTTTCATTTTTTTCAAAAAAGGTAAGAAATCGGGCTTTTTTATTTATGATAGCAGATTACAGCATAGTAAGGTTCAGAGTAAAAACTGCAAGAGCTTTTGCAGATTTGTAATAAAACATTTTGGTATAGAAAAAAAAATATGATAAAGCCCTTTGGATGCCCGCTGTGATGGATTCTATTTTAGAGACCTTGCAGTCCCAGTGGGCAAGGCCCTTGCCCGGCGGTGACTTTTAATTCCCGTTCGTCGAAGTTGGTAAAACGGCGCTTTTGAAAATGCTTGATGATAATCAGTTTCTAAAGCCGCAGTAATCTTGGAATTGTTGTTCTGGTTTATTTTCGTTTCCTATGGCTTATGGCGTTTTAGTTTGGCTGACCCTGCTGATCAAACACGCCCTCTCTCTCTCTGTCTCTCTGTCTCTCTCTCTCTCTCTCTCTCTCTCTCTCTCTCTCTCTCTCTCTCTCTCTCTCTCTCTCTCTCTCTCTCTCTCTCTCTCTCTCTCTCTCTCTCTCTCTCTCTCTCTCTCTCTCTCTCTCTCTCTCTCTCTCTCTCTCTCTCTCTCTCTCTCTCTCTCTCTCTTTCTCTCTCTCTCTCTCTCTCTCTCTCTCTCTCTCTCTCTCTCTCTCTCTCTCTCTCTCTCTCTCTCGTCTCTCTCTCTCTCTTCTCCCTCTCTCTCTCTCTCTCTCTTAGAAACATTAAACCAGTTTAAATTTAGCTATATCTTTTTAGGTTGAACGATGAATGTATGGATAACTACTCTTAAACTTTAAATTGTCGATATGAATTGTATCATTTGCAAAGAAGAAATAGTGGAAGAGTCGGGAAAGGTCGTTTTGGGAGAGAAAGGTGCAGACTCGGTGAATGAAGCTAGTCGATCAAGGAAGCGTAAAGATGTCACAGCAGTTATTGGGGATCCTGTCCATAAGTCATGCATGTCTAGCTTCACAAACAAGAAATCTATTGAACAGTACTTGTCATCGTTTTCGCAGGTGAAACAAAGTCAGAGGCGAGAATCTTCCCGTTTATCTGGAAACTTCAACTTCAAATTCGATTGTCTCTTTTGATCTACGCCAGTTACCTTTGACAGAACGAAGAAGAAGGAAGACAGTTTCAAGGTTAGAACGAGAGACTTTGAAAATACACTAAGAGAGGTTTGTGGAAAGAGAAATGATGACTGGTCAGGAGCAGTGATGACTAGAATTCTTGCTGCCACTGCCGATCTACACGCTGCTGATGTAGTTTACCACAAATCCTGCAACTCAAACTTTCTAACGGAACGTAATATCCCCAACAAGTATAGCGGAAATTCCTTCACAGTCCGGAAAACGAAAATCTGGTCGACCACAGAACTTGAATCAGAACGAGGCGTTCCAGAAAGTTGTCGAGTTTTTCCAGGATAACGATGATGAGCAACTAACACTGAATGATCTTGTTAGTATGATGAACGAGCTCATGGGCGATTCACAGGAGTCTGGATATAGTGAAAGATACATGAAAAAGAAGATGCGAGATAGATTTGGTGAAAGCGCAGTATTTGCAGAGATAAACGGCAGAAAGGACGTCATTACGCTAAGAGCCACAGCTCATGCCATTCTCCACGAGTATTACTTAAAACCAAAAAAATGTCGACGTGGAACTGGAGAAGGAAGCTATCGTCCGAGCTGCAGCAGCTACAATCAAAAGTGATGCCAAAGGTATTAAACAACAAATGGATGTGTGTCCCAATTCTGAAAACCTCGGGGAGATAACAGACAACCTCGAATACCTACCCTCATCTTTGCGGCTTTTTCTCAACACTCTGTTCGTAGGAGACAAAACAGACAGGAAGGTTGCGTCAATAGGTCAGTGCATGTTACAAGCCTGTCGGCCAAAGGCAATCAGACCACCTCTTCAGATTGGATTAGCTGTCCAGTTGCATCATCAGTTTGGCAGCCGCTTTCTAATTGACATGCTCAGTTCTATGGGTTTCAGCTCATCATATTACGAGACGAAGTTCTTCGAGCGTAACGCTGTGGTTTCTAACAGCATAAACATAGAGGGTCTGGAAGGAACTTTTTGCATGCAGCACATAGCTGATAACGTCGACCACAACGTCCGAACCCTTGATGGTAACGGCACTTTTCACGGCATGGGCATAATTGTTTCTGTGACGCCACTGTTGAGGTCTTCAACAGTACTTGAGAGGAGAAAGTTTGTTACGTCAAGGCAGATAACTGAACCGAACCGAATTCCCATTAAGTATCTCAGACAGACACTAGGACAACCTAACCTTCTGTACGATCCGCTACCACGAGCTTCGATTCTGGATCCCTCAAAATATTGCGACTTGCTATGGAAGATGTCAAGACTTTTTCCTGCACCCTTGCCTAGCTGGCAGGGAGCTATGAGCGAGCTGTATGTTGATACGCAGTCAGGCTCTTACACAGGGAAAGCCTCCATTTCTTCATGCCCATGATAGATATGAGCTCAAGTGATCCCATTCGTATCTACCCAACACTCAGCTTCGTTTGCGAACAGTGTTCCAGATGCGGTGCGACTCCAGTACTGACCTTCGATCAGCCACTTTACTGGAAAGCTCTTACCATTATTGCTGCCGAGACGGATGTAAGTCCTATAAAAAAATCGTCCTGCGGCTGGGTGGCTTCCACACACTCATGAGTTACATTGGGGCTTTTGGACAGATTATGGGAAGGCTCTGGACTTCATGACACGTTGGAAATAATATATGCGCCAAATACTTATCTACGAATCATTTCTGGGAAAGCTTATTCCAGAGCTATACGAGGACACATACTCACTGACTGGGCACTGAACACACTTCTCTTCACTGAACTTTACGGCACTGAAGATGGCGCTGATTCAGCAGACACGGAAAAAAAATATTCAGTGCCTCCGACGAGCTTATGGAGTTCTTCACTGTTTATCTTGGTGCATTGGAAGGTCACACAGACATGCGAAGTATAGAGGAAAATCTGTCCCTGGCAGAAGTCGCCAAGAAATTTTCTTCTCTTAAACAGTCACTTTCGGAAAAGTAACGTACGGCGAAACTGTGGATACAATATATGGAAATGATAGACACACTGAAGAAGTTCATCCAAGCAGAGCGTACGGGGAACTGGGATCTTCACCTTCAGGCAGTTGAAGCTATGTTGCCCTATTTCGCAGCGTCCAACCACTTCCTATATGCGAAGTCTGCCAGGGTGTACCTGCAAAATATGAAAACAGCTGGAAACTACCAATCCCGACGTGTTTGACAATTTTTCAGAACGGGAGCCATGTTATCCGCAGATCCGATGGAATATATCGTTTTCTCAAGATTAATCTTGAATTTTTCAAACACCAAATAGTGATATCTTTGGCACCGTTACGATTTTTTCGGTAGGGAAGGGGGAGGTAGAACATCCTCTATGTCCACTACATGCAGTATGCTTGTATTCTACCGCTAATACCTATGACAGAACACCTATGTATCTAACCGTGCATCCTCTACCATCAGTAAATCTAAATCAGAGAAGACTAAAGAAACCCCTTGAGGATCTTTACAGACCTTCATGTGTATTTTATGGAAGGCGGAGGGGCAAAACACTTTCGATAGCCCATACAGTTTGTCTGGTTATATAGTTTACAGCTAAAACCCATGACAGAATAATCATATCATCCATACTTTGCCAACGGAAAAATCTAAACCATCTCAAGATTGTCACTGTAACTCAACAGATATTTCAGATCTACTACTTAAGCCAACAAAATAAAATCTCTTTAAACATAGTCTTCTTGTTAGATCTTGCGACGTTGTTTTTTTGAGAATTCTTATAATATTTGGTGTTAGTAAGCCCACTGTACTATTGACCTGTTTTTTTTTACTATTGAGACTGTATATGGTCACGACCAGTCAAAAAAATCTAGGACGCTATTGCTCATTTTTTGCCACTAATATAACCTATTAACTTTGAAGTACCATGGATGTCAAAATAAAAGTATTTGTGTCCTATAATCAGAGCCGTTTCTACGGCTGGTAATTACAGAACCCCCTTCCCGACTCAAATATAAGCAAAAAAGCCGATTAAGTGAAAAACTTGACCAAAGTGGGCAGCCTCACAGCCACAGCATCCCCTCCCTAGCCGTAGTAACGAGGGTAGCTGTCCGGGTTGCCCCCCCCTTGAATGATGATAAATAATTCAATTATCAGCAATAACTCTGTCTAGATATGAAGGATTAATATTAAGCGGTAATACATAGTAATCCACGAACAACTTTTATTTGGGAGTAAGTTTTAGGGTTGATATTTCAAATCAAGGCATGTATTTAAAATTTTGAATCTAGCTGAACCTTTTATTCAGTAGAGAATCAAATCTGAATAGCTACTAGCAAAATTTACCATCATCAGTTTAACTGAATCGAAATGAACTTGTCAACAAAATTTTATCTGTTAAATATTAAATAGTTGCAAACAAGGCGGTATCCAGTGGGAGGACGGTTGGGGGATTTGAAGTGCCCCTCCGCCCCAAATATTTGTCCAATCCGTAAAAATGTAACAAAATGAATATAAACAAATTTTTGATGCGTTTTTGTAACTTTTTACCCTCCCCCCCCCCGAAAAAAATCCTGGATAGGGTCCTGGTCGCAATTATTAGAATATTTACATTCAAGCCAAACTAGCTGGTTTTGTTCTTCTAAGCACTGATCTAAATTCAAACTGTTTTATTTCACCCAGTTCTTTATAAAAACAATAGAATAGGGGTTGTTTGATCACATAGGTTGAAACTTCAATTAGTCATTCATTTAATTTATCTAAATTTATGTAAAATATTCGATAATAGTTTTAACTAAATACAGGATTTTTAAACATCATATATATATATATATATATATATATATATATATATATATATATATATATATATATATATATATATATATATATATATATATATTCTGCGTGTTCTGCGTGACAAAGTTTTCTAACTTCTTCTCCCCCCAGTATCAACGGGTTCACTGTTATTCTCTTCCGAGGGTGCTCTGCTCCTGATGTTTGCAGAGCCATAACCATATCATGTTTGGTTTCATTTGATGCGTCGTCGTCAAAGGAGGCGAAGGGCACCAATTCCTCTGATAAGTACCATAGGGGTCTTATTATTTTGTTCATGGCAGTGTTTGATATCGATTCTGATATGTTCTTGTAGCTGTAGATGTCCTTGAGAAGTTGGAGGTCAATGTGAGGGACTGATGGTGCTGACGATGCCTGAAACCATGCTTTTACGTAGATGATCATAGTGAATTGAAAAATATCAGCAAGAGTCTTTTCTTGCTTTTTTGTGAGTTTGAACTGACTTCTGAACATCCAGATCTTTAGCGCATAGATGGCCTTTGTCATCCACCTTGCTTGATGCAGTTAGGCTGAAGCTCTGAACGAGATTCCCTTATATGGGGTGCTACCGAGGAATATGATTGTCAAGTCTAAAAGTTCATGGTAATCACGGGGTTGATTTGCTAGTGTCTGCATCTCAGCAAATCCCATGATATCTGTGACGACATGTGAAACAGCTGTTAACACGCACTCCTCTGATAAAGCAGTCTGAAAGTCTGCTTTGTCAATTAACTGCTAGGTGTTCTTAAACTGGTTGAAAAATGTTATCTCTAGGCCTTGCTAGGACCAAGGCAATCAAGAACCACTGCTTCTAAGACTATTTCTAAGATATGATGTCGACAAGCAAACCAAAGCATGTCCTTGTCAGGTTTTTTGTTCCAGAAGGATACAAGCATCGTTTCTTGGACCGGAATTGACAGATGTGGTGTTAAAACACATGCACTTTACATTATCTGTAATGTTCCAAGCCACAACTGCTTCAAAAACTGCTGTCGCAGAAGCTTGGCAAGTTCCCGAGGCTAGCTTTGGAACACCAAGAAGCTGATCTACACCTGGTCCGGAGACCAAAATTGGAAGGCGATCGACAATATGTCTGCTGCAGATATCCTCTAGGAGTTTTCCATCCCAGTGAACAGTTAGAGGAACTGTTTTTGGTTTAAACTCCTGTCGTAGATTTCTGGCTATTATCTGGCACCGCTTCATCCTGTCTCTGCGAATTGAAGAGCAATTGACATTGTATTCAGCAGGATCATGACCAAGGTGTTGTAGAATTAGAACTAGAAGTAATGCAGCACTTCTGTCACTAACTTTAGCCATATCCAGACAGGCTGACATTTTGTCATCCAATATGCTTACTCGTCCTCTTTTTTTATGTTTTGCTGAAGTTGACGGTTTTATATCTTCTGTTTCGGGGTCTTTAATTTCTTGACCTTTTTTGCTGTTAGTGTTGCTGTCAGATGATGATTCCAGTGTCACTCTATTTTCCCTTGTCTTTCTTTCTTGCCTCTCCTTCTCAATTCTTATGTCATGGTACTCTTTCCTTTTCTGAGATGATGCTCTTTTTCTTTCTAAAACCTTGTCGACACTGCCCACCTTTCCACGGCATCCTGGTTCCCGCTGCACTAACAGAAACTCACGGTCTTCTTGAATACGTTTCATCTCCATTGCGTTAGCGCGGGCAATGTTAAAACAGAACGTCCAGGCCCACTTTCCGCTCTTCTTTCTTCTTTTTCAGTGTCTCAGAACGCTTAGATTTGTTCTCATTATTTCTCTTCAGGTTGTCATACTCCTTAAAGAGACATTGAATTTTATTTACCACATGTTTCTCTGAGCCTCGTTGGAATATCTGCCTTTACTCAAACTGAAAGAACATCATTGGCTGTGGAATATGCCACTTCACAGACTGTCCTGTCCGTCACTTGCTTGTAGTGATAGAATAGCGCCATGATCTCCTTCTTAGACGGTAGTTTTGTTGAAATCAGAGTGTCTGACAATTGCCCGATGATATGTCTATTTCACTTCTTGTAGTTGGTTTTAATACTGCATAAGTACTGTCACTTGTACAAACCATGCAGTCCATGCTGTCACTCATAGCTGTGTCAGTGTCAGTGTATCTGCAACAAAGTATCAGATTAATCAGACTACCTATATCAGTGTGAAGCATAATTAATATATTATAGTTCATAAAACTAATAAAAACTTGAAATTTGCATTTTCACTCACATTGCACACAGCAAAAATTGCGTCTTTTGTTGGAATGCATTGTGGGAAGCCTACAGATAAATAAGTAAATAAGTCCAGCAGTTCAGAAAGCTACCATGCTGTATTATAGTGTAGCATTGACTGTTGAAAACTGTGCAGGCATGCAGCAATGAGCAATGAGCATGCAGTAGCCAAAAATTTTAACCTCTAGTAGGGACCTCTTAATTTCAATATATTAGACTCTTTTTTGGGATTCTCTGGTATTTTAACAATAGAAACAAGATTAGGAGGTTCCTGCTGAAGAAATCCTACTTTAATAATAAGGACCATAAATATATATATAGCCTATATATATATATATATATATATATATATATATATATATATAGATATATATATATATATATATAGCCTATATATATAGCCTATATATATATATATATATATATATATATATATATATATATATATATATATATATATATATATAGCCTATATATATATATATATATATATATATATATATATATATATATATATATATATATATATATATATATATATATATATATATATAAGACAGAAAGGAGAATGATTCAATTGAAACGTTCGCCATTAGATTTAATTAAGCCCAGCCTTTTAAATATCATATGTTTTTTATAATACGAAAAGGAGAATGAAACCATTGAAATATCCATCACTAGATACTGCTAAATGCGGCATTTTAAATCCCAACTAAAAAACAAACATCTTCCCTGTTCTAAAGAAAAAGTCTTTCCTTGATTTAAACTAAATTTTCACTTGTTTATGCCGCAGTAAGAGATGAATGACAGATTTATGGAGCAAAAAGTCTATACAAACCTTTGTCGACTGTTACATATAAACTATATGCCGCGGCTAAGATAGACCTTTACCTACAAAAAGGATCTTTTTAATTTCTCAAATTGCCTTTAGTTTCATTAGCGTTTTGCTCAATCAATCATTTCATGGTAACGAACTGTAGGTAAGGAGCGATTCGACCCAATAGTAACCGAAATCCTAAAAGAGGAGTTTTTATAACAGCTAATGCACCAAAAATTGTATATTTACACTGATTCCAAATTTATAACCTATTAAGTTTAATATTATCCATCAAAACCTACGAGCCTTGGAAAATTTGTCTGATTTTTGAAAAAGTAGGAAAACACCCCCAAAAAGTCAATCGATTTTAAAGAAAATTCCACCATCAGATTCAGTATATCAGTAAACCCAATGTAGAGGTTTTAAACTCCTATCTACATAATGTAAAATTTTATATTTCTAGCCAGAAGAAAGATCAGGGATGCTTGTTTACTTATTCATTTTCTTTTCCTTGGATGATCGTATCAAACCAATGACCCTAGAAGATGGGGAGAGGTCTCATTCGAACGAAAATAAAAAATTCCAGTGCTCTTTTTGAATGACTAAAAAGGTTTGAAGGGCAAAACCCTGGCCCTTTTTCCCACAAAAGACATCCGCTTAAAATCTGAAGACAGCCATTTAGTTCAGCATAGATGAAAAATCTAATAGTTATGCCTCTGAAATAACCTGACAATAGCTATGACGTGATCCCCATATTCCCTGGGGAAAGGACTGTAAGTTATATAATTTGCCTCTTGTTTACATATACTATTTTTTGTTGGGAAATATACGAAGTTTTTTAGGGGGGGGGATTTCCCCGGGGAGAATCTTCCATGGGAAAGAAAGTCAGAGGAGGGAACTTTACACGGGGGATTTCCTAGTAAGATTTGAAAAACGGTTAGAAACAAAATAAAAAACAACAACGATTTTTTTAAACTGAAAGTAAAGAATATCATTAGAACTTGGAAACAAATAGAAATTATTCCGTATGTGAGGGGACTGCCGCCTTCTATTTCCTTCGCTCTTTAGGCTAAAGTTTGACTTTTCTCATAGTTCTTTAAGAACGAATTCTGAAACATAAGGCCGGTTAAATTTGAATTGGATATATTTTTAAACAACCTTAAGACTTTAACGTAAAAAGCGAGGGATTGAAGAGGAGGAGCCCCCTCCTCTATATTCAAAATAATTTCTGTTCGTTTTAAGTCTTAATGTTGCTCCATCCTTTCAGTTGAAAAGTTTGTTTCAATATTTAATCTTATAGTTAAGACCAAAGAGTTTGGGATATCAATATCTGCACTAGTATCAAAATAAGTATTACCAATGCCATCTAACGTTTGGCAGCCTTGTTGATTTTGTTAGCCTATCCTAAATTACTTCATACATGTATTTTCCGGTGCTTGAAAATATAAGAAGGGGCAGCAAAAGCAGAATTCTTTTACAAGTAGGCCCACCAGCTTTAAGTCTACTAACCTACTTACACTACTGGATTTTCCCAAGCTAACCTAGATGTTCTATGTGCAGATTGAATTTTGACCTTAGTTAAAGAGGCCTTTTGACGCTACCATGTCAGTGAGGTAAGTAGTTTTCAATCCTTATCTTCCAATGTTCAATCACTGAAGATGCAATTTTCCATTTCTTTTTGGTTAGCACTAGAAAAGGTACTTTTGTTTAATTTAAGAGAGGAAAGAATAAACTGAAAGGCTTTTCAGTTTCCTAAATTTTTAAAGGGTCTTCATTTTGAAAAAGTTTCTGAAGGGTCTTAAGTCATGAAATAGGTACTAAACTTAGACAGAATGTCAAGGTTTTTTTCGTGTAGAAAGGGTTTGATTTTTTTTTTATATTCAAACCAGGTAACAAAATAGCTAATACACGGAAAATATCTTTAATATAATATAGTATTTACAAAATATATAACTTTTTCGCTCTCATCCGTATTTTCTTTCACTGAGAGGTCTCAGATACTTCATTAGAACCAAAACCAATTCCGTATCTTGTGGAGGGGAGGGGGAGTGGTATGGGGTTTAAAACCTCACTGAAAAAGCAACAACAGCCCCCTAGACAAAAATCCTCGATATGGCTTTGACCAAAAGATGGAAAAATTGTTTTATTTATGAGGTGACAAAGAATACCTTATATAACAGAAATATCTTAAATTTGCTTGCTATAAGAAATAGGGAGAAAAAAGCTTAAATGGTTCGAGCGTATCCTAAAAATATGGTAACATCCACTTCCTGGCCTCTTGTAGATTCTATTTTTTGGGAGAGGGATGAAAATGTTTATTTCTTCATTTTCCGATTCTTTTTTACGACAGATACGAGACAACAAATAATATTTTATTTAATTGAAGTACAGTTAATTACAGTATACAGTAATTCCCTTGCTATATGCATTAGAAGCAAAAGGGAAGATGTGCAACATCCTCATCCCTGCAGTAGTGGATCACATTTTGTTGACGGCGTGGGTGGAATTGGAATGATTTTTTTTTTCCTGAAGGCTCATAGGCTAGTTTTTTTATTACCCTTTTGCAGCTTGAATCAAATTTTAAAGGTCTTTTTATGGCTTGAAAGGTTCGTATGTGTACCAAATCAGATTTTTTTTTTCAAAAAGGTTTTCGTAACTTTTGATCAAATATAAAAAAAAACTTGTGCTGTCTTTTATGATCCTAGTCCTGCGGCACTGTATTAAAGACAATAATAAAAAGCAGCCCGAATGAATTTTTCAGACTGGTAGTTCTGCAGGGTGCTGGCACTAGTTTTGTCCTTCTTTCGCGTGTTAACTGCTAAGCTGGCAGCAGGCCGTAGAAGATGTCAGTGCTTGGGAATAACTGCAAACTATAGAAATGTACCCAGACTAAGGGGGTAATCCCCTTGTTGTTTGATATATAAGCCTATGTGTAAATACCCCTGTTAAAACTAATTACAGCAGGGGACTGCCCCCTCCTTATGACCCTGCTCAACAAATACCAACCAAACTAATTTAACTAAACTGTGCATGACTGGAAAAACAGAAAATTTGGTCAATCCAAATAAGGCGTCAATCAAGCATTAAAATTAATCTAATATGGTATATGATTATATATTAATATGATTAATATATTATATTGTGATTTCGCGAAACGTGGCAAAAATAGAGGGTTAAACAGAGGAGGGTATAGACGGCTGTTGTGCCAGAATCAGGTCTCTTAGCGGTTTGAACGTCACTAGTAGAAGCAAAGCCTAAAACGCATTCTAATAGTTCGGCCCTTAAATTCACGAACAGTTTCTTTTTTAGGTCAATGATCAATCTTTAGTCAGAATGACATATCTGCTCCTCAGAGATTGAGAGTCAATGAGAGCTCACACTAGCATAGGAACCATAGAAGATAATGTTTTTGAGGTAGGTATCTTAAAATCGAGACGGTAAAACCTAGAGAATAACTGTTTTCTATTTTGGACAACAGGAAAGCGCACGTTTTAACTATATTGGCCTTTTTGATTCGAAATTCATGAACACCTGACATTATATGCTAATATGAATGATCAGCTTTGGATTTTACGCAAAAATCAAGTTTTTTATAAATGACAGTAAAGAGATACATAAAAATTAAAAACGAAATTAGTCCGTATATGAAGGGATAGAGCCCTCCTCGACCCCCTTCTCTTTACGCTAAAGTTTTATAGTGCTCTACTGAAATTCATTGTGAATGTAGCGAATACAGTTTGGGTAATTGCAAATATTTATTTAGTTGTTGCCTTTTAAAACATTTTTAAGGCAGGTTTTATTGTTTAAAGCAAATTTGCATTAATTAGCTATTCCATTTTATTTCTGAAAATTAAATCTCACCTCCTCTTGTTTCAGAGGGGTTATGTTTTAAACTTTCGAACGTCTATATAAATTTAACTTTAAATACCATCTACTCTTACTTACACTTTAAGTATTATCATTTGTATAAACATGGTCTTCTTATGTTTTTCTACTATAAATGTACAAAAATAATTCCACCTACAAAAACTTGCCATCCTCCGAAGAGGACGTCAGCTCGTCAAGTTCCTGCTTACAGTTTCCCTTTCTCTTTCCCAATAACACTCAAAAAAAACTTTTATTAACATGCTTTCATGCCCCCCCCCCTCCTAAAAAGTTACGAGGTCACTTCATTTGACATCATTAAAACCAATATGCAATTACTATCTAAAAACAAGCATATCAAATAAGCTAAATGACACATATTTTAAATACTTGCTGTAAATTTAATTACAAAATACATTTCAATTTTGCTGCAGTTCAAACTTTAATAACTCCTAAAACACAAAAAAAAAAATTGAAAAACCTAAAAATTTTCAAATATTACAAAAACTTATATTCATATATTAAACCCAATAGATTTTGATTTTCCAATTTTCTTCATACAAAAACTCATCCAAATTTACTTTATACCTTTCAATACAAAATTCAACTTTCATACTACATCAAAATTAAAATAAAACCACCTTTTTTGAAATGTTTCTTTTTTGAAAATTGTCGGGAAAACTTTTCAGTCAAAGTTCCTCTCCAATCCAAACCTATCTGAAGTCAAAGTTACAATTTTGTCCAATGACTCTTTAAAGAGTGGCAAATACAGCTTTTTCTCTTCCAAATGTGGAGACAGCCTTAATGCTAGGAAACATGTCGACGTTTCTTTTTCTTTTCAGTTTCTGTCCCAAAACTTGATCTCAGAATCTTGCAGTTTTCTTTCCTGTTTGTACCTTCCTCTTCACACTGTTCAAAAGTTTCTTAAAATTCACTTTAGTTCTAACGGCATTCTAAAAGCTCCTGTGACAAACTGTCGATTCGAAGAAAACCGTTCAATGGGTACTGTGAGCTTTTATTTTGTAAGAAACAGGTAACGGGCTAGCCGAACCAAGGGCAGTGTGGGCTTTTATTTTATATGAAACTGCTAAGATCCTATTTAGGGTAAAATTCCACGCACTAAGAGAAACATAGCTGCCTTTTCTCAGTTTTAGATCAACAACCCAAGCAGCAGCGCAAAGGGCAATCAAAGGCGGATTTGTGTCTTTTTGCTGCGTAAGTGAATCTCACATTTTTATTTAAAAGGCTTCTTCTCTTGTGTGGTCCTGTCACTGAAATAGCGATCTTTCTTCCTCTTATACAGGGCTTCAGCTGTTTTACCATATTCATGCGGTATTTGCATAGTGATTTTTTTTCTTTCTTCTTACTTTTGTTCATTTATAAAATGCAGAATACAGTGTCTCAGAAATGCTGCAACTACAATGTCCCTCACCACCATTTCAGAAGCAATTCTAATACCTAGTGAGTCACAAATTAACCGAAAATTAAGCACACCTAGTCCTTCACTCATTGGAAAAATAAAACATTTGGTACTCAGTTTTCCTAATTTTCCATGTCACACTAATTTCCATAGTTTCCTTTCAATCTCTTTTGATGTTCTGTCCTATGTGTGTTTACATAGAAATTTTCCTCGTACAGCTGAAGCGCTTGTAGTATTTTTCGGAACGTCCTATTTGTTATCCATAAAAATCATGAGATGGTTAACAAAGGCAGCCAAATTGGGAAATTTTCTTTTGTCATATTTTCTTAAATCCACCGAAAAACAAAAATCCATATTTACGATGTCCTTGTCCAATCTCCTTACGGTGGCAATAAGCGGCTCTTAAAATTGCAATGCCGCATGGCCTCAATGCACAGATTACTTTCAAACACAAATTTCTGATTACCAAGCTAGAGATATGTCCCAGTGACCGATTCCCACACTCGGTCATGCATCATTGATGTGACCTGCAGAACGATATTGGCGCTCTTTTTCACTGCCCCCACTTCTCCTGGTTCTTCCATGTTTGCCAAAGATAAACTTAAAGTTTCACAAGTCAAAGCCTCCATTGTAAGCCACTGCCTGACTGAAGAAAACATCATGAACCTTAGGCTGATTGGCAGTCGCCGGAGACATGGTCGCAGTTCAGACCTTCAAGGCTTGAAATCACCACCCCTGTATTCCGAAACCTTAAAATGTGGATCCCAACAGTCTGCCAGGTTCTGTCACCAGCAAGACCTATATAGCTTGTGCCTTCATCCAAGTACAAGTAAGTAAGTAAGTATAAAGGCCAGTAGTGCACTGCTACAGTCATGCCGCTATATCCCACAATCTCTCTGCTGAAGTGGTTAAGGTTATTTATGACTATCAATTAGCTGACCATCTCCCTATTAAATCCTCTGTCCAACTCCACAGTTTCAAAGAACAGAATAATTATGTTATTCCTCCTAGGCTAAAACCCGGCGTGATTGGGCTGAATTCAATTCTGATTTGTTTTCTTCTTGTACGGTTTTTTTTTCTGAGTAAACTTTGGGCTCTTTTCCATCTTTCGCAAAGACCAACTAAATTGTCAAAATATGATGTGAGACTTTGCCTGGATATGTATTTAGCCGAAATCATCCATGCTTTTCGTTTTACCGAAATTTAAGCGGTCCCATTTCAGAAAAATACGTAAGGGTATCATTCCAGCTGGTTTTCAAACCCTGGTTTTGTTGCTTTTTGTCTCGAAGCAAAAATTTAGTTCAATCTCTGGATGGATTGTGGTCGTTCTTCGACTGGTACCTCGAATCTTTTTCGTCTCTAAGAAAGAAAAGTTTTTCTAGGGCTCTGACTCTTCATCGTAGAAACCTATTAAACGCCAATTTGGAACGTGCTAAAAATGATAGAAATCTTTTTTTCAGAATTATCTCTTGTTGGGATGGGTCTCCTGCATCTGTATTTGCGGCCAAAATTCCTGATGAGGAATGGTACGCCTATGAATTTCCTGCTCCTATTTAGAACCTTGAAGTTTTTTTTTATGAGATTGAGCTAGATAATTTTCCTTGTTACCAAAAGAGTTTGTTGTAGCGCAGTATCAATTGTAGATATCGATGGGCATTTAAAACCTGAATCATTCAGTGGTATTCTCCACATCAGCACTTTGCAATTGAAGTTGGGGGAGAGGCGTTAGTCCAGCACTTGAAATTTTTAATGCAGATGATTTTCACACAGCAAATTGTACCATCTTCTTTTTGCATAGGAGATGTTACCCAAATTCCCAAAAAAGAAAAGGCAAATCCAGAATATTCATAATTTCGATCTATTACGATTGCGACTTCCTTTTGCAAAGTCTTTGAGCTTCTTTTTCGATTTGAACTTAAACAGAATTGTTACACTGCATCTCACCAGTTCAGGTTAAAGCGGAGAATAGGCTATGCTGATGCCCTCAGAGTTCAAGCCGATGCACTAATTGACGCCGAATCCTCAAGAGAATGTCTAATTCTCGCTAGTCACGATATCAGACGCGTATTTGATTCCATCCTCCACCTAGTTATACTCTTCAAAGCGGCCAAACGTGGCTTAAAATTCCTTGGTGATTCAATATCTTCGAGATATGTAACTCTCGATTATGTATTCGCCTGAAACTACCTACGGATAAAAATATGCCCCTTGTTCCACATAGGAAACTCATTCATGTCTTGAAATGTGCACGTCGAGGCAAACCGTTTCTTCTCCTAATCTTTTCAGTAAATGTGTGTTGGATACCAAAGACCAGTGCCCCACATCTCTGATACTATCTTCAATGAATTTGTCCCTAGTTTGTTATGCAGATGACGTTTTAAATCTCAGCCATACACTCCAAAGAATAACTGAGTTCATTGTCACACTTCAAGAGGAGTATCTCAAACTTGGACTTTGTTTTAATGCTGATAAACCCGAAATAGTCCTTTCTAGGTCTTCCCACTGGTTCGTCACTACACGATACCCGATCCCTGCTCCTAGACCATCTCTTACGACTTATATCTGCATCTTATCCATCGATTGTTGCGGTAAATTTTGATTCAACCGCCTACTATTAGCTGGCCTTTTCAATGCTGTAGCCCTCCCTCACATCCTGTATATTGCCTCATTCTGGAACCTATTTACTAGAACCGATTGTCTGAAATTCCGGTCTGTTTTCTTTCGGTTCGCCAAGTATTTGCTTCAGTTACCACCTTGACATCAGAATTCTCCATTGAATAGAAAATTTAAACTTGCTGACCCTGATCTTGCAGCTTCTAAGTTAATTGCCAAGCATAATTGAAAACTTAATTCTTCACAGACTGACTGACTTCACAGACTGGTATCCTGTTTTAATTCAATAGTTATTTTGTAGGTCTGTGTCATGACCATATTTAGTGCAGTAATACTTAAATTTGATTCTAATTCATGTTTTACTTTTACAGTTAGTTGTCGTTTGTTGATTTCTCACGTTGAGCGTAAAATTAGCATTTCTTACGCTGTAATCGTAAAAAGCAAACTACGTTTCAACTGTTACCTTCTAGCATCCATTTACAGCGCCACAGCCCTTCCACATCTGCTTTACATTGCTCCTTTCTGGAAATTCTTTACAGTTACAGATAAAAAGCACCTACGATCAATCTTCTTCAGATTTGCTAAATATCTTTTACATTTGCCCCCTTGGACAAGAAACCGTAAAATTATTCATTTGTATAAGCTAGCTGACCCTAATATTAGCATTAATAAATCTCTATCCCTTTTTCAAAGTAAGTTTAATTATCCGTAGTCACCAGTTTTGTTCACAATAGTTTTTTTTTGTATTAATGTAATGTATGTCATGAATTTTTTTTCCTCTGTTTTTGAGTTACTTTAGTGATTATTCCGTATATGTACCTTTTTATTGACGGATAATAAATGAATAATAATAATAATAATAATAATAATAATAATAATAATAATAATAATAATAATAATAATAATAATAATAATAATAATAATAATTATATTAGTATTAATAAGTCTCTCTCCCGTTTTAAAAGAAACTTTTATCATCCTTTCGTTAGCATCATTGTTCGTATTAATGTAATGAAGAGTTTCTTTTGTCATTTATTTGAATTTTCAATGTGTGTTTTGTGTCCTTCTTTTTCTTCTTTTTTTTTTTGTTTTCTTTAGTGATTACTAGTGATAATATATAGTGAATATAGTGAATAATATATGTAGGGGTTGAATCTATATCCATTTTTGGTACTATCCTTAACCATACACTTCGTTCTGGTTTATTTTCAGACACTAGTGAATTGAAGTTAAACTGTTGCTGCTGCATTATTACAGCTGTTTGCCCTTGAGGCAACTGGTATGCATCCGCAGCCCGTCCCAAGTGTTTCTGACTCTGGCGGTCCCTTGGTATGGACAGCCCACCATTTCATGGAAGAAGAAAAAGAACATTTAAGTCAAAGTGTGCTGATTTTTGTAGGAACCTTATTGGTAAGCATTGGCAGTTTCGTTTTCTCTTCAAGATGTTTTGAATAACCCGAAAATTTGTTAAATCTTTTCCAAAGGAATTGATTCAAAAGGTATCAAAGGTATTCCAAAGGTATTCCAAAGGTACCTTTTCCAAGGTATATTTTGACTGACCGCGAACCATCACTACTATTTTCATTACTGTGGCTTCTAGTATTCTAATTTTAGTTTACAGACTTTTCTTTCTTTTCTTCCAAAATTTTTCTACTTTAAAAATACCCTCTGCCTTGGCTTTTCTACTTCTCCCTGAATATTCAATGTACACAAGACCTACTTAATGCAAACCTAACTAGCACTACCGGAACCTAGGGGTACCAGATAACGATAGAAAGGCTTGAGCATGTTTTTTTAGTTTCTCACTCTCATGTTATACTGATCAGAGTCAGAGTTAGGCTTTTTCTCAAGGGGCGCAAATGTAGACTTTGCCGCCTCTGTTGCACCATCAACACCGTAAATATTGCAATTTTTTGCCCAAAAGTATTACAATTT
>CM051267.1:58391051-58428551 GCA_027921565.1 Artemia sinica | reverse complement strand
CAAATAAAATCATTTTAAATAGTCCCACTCCAGTAAATTCAAATTCAGGGTATACCCCCCCCCCCCCAATACAAATCACCACTATGTATTGTTTATACTCGATAGAAAGCGTAAAATACGCTCTTTTTTACCATGTAAAACACCACCCCTCCCCCTGTTTACGACTTTAATTCTTTTATTGGAAATAATTCTGTTTTTGATAAATTTATTCATTCTGTATCCTACCTAAAAGTGACATCCAACTTCTGTCAACTCTTAATATACTGACCCCCTTATGACGCTAAACCACTAAGATTTAAATAGCTGATAATTACTGACACCCGTCAAGTGCATCCTGTTTCCTAATTCGAGTGAATTACAATAGCGACTTAACCAAAGGTTTCGTTTAAAAAGAGATATTTGGTCAAATTAGCGAGAGTAAATCCTTTGAATTGCAAGGAGGGGTGAGTGTTAGTTATAATAAATAGTTTCATATAGTATTTGTTTTCCATTTTGAGTACTCAGTGTTTATATGGGGGGAGGCAGGGAAGGACAATGTCTCGATTCTTACAGCTTCGTTGTAAGGTGAAAACAGACTGTTTCTTCGCGTGAACTGCAAAGAGATTTTTTGCTTGTGCTCACCAGCGTGCCATTTATGTAGACATTGATTTGACGAAATAAATTACCTTTCAGATATACATAACCCTGATGTTTAGTGTCTGGTTAGCTTTTAATTATACCATATTTATGGTTGACCATTTTGAGATCTATATTTTAAATCATTGGCCTGGATTTGATGCAGATGTTGATTCTCACAAGTTGTGTGTAATAAAAACTTTGATTTCTAAGCCTAGTATATTTCTCGCAAATTTTTACTTTTTGCTTTAGTGAAAAGGGAGATAAATGCTTTCTAGATAAAATTATACCTGACAATAAATTCTGGTTAGGAGCGAGGGTTTTCTAATTTTTCTTCTGTAAAAAAGGAATCGTTTTTTCCATACTAAATTTTTTCCTCTTTTTTAAGGACAATTTTGAGAAATGCGTGCCTCCCCCTCAAAAGAGAGCTAAGGCTAATGGCACCACTCCAATGCAACAACTGGAGATGGCGGGCCCATCGAGAGTCACCCACATCCGTTCCAGACCAGCGCTGCCTGCTCAAGTCCCATCCCTGCCAGCCCCTATGCAGCCAGGTAGAAAGATAAAGAGAGAGTGGCGGGTAACTACAAAATGGTGAACCCCACTGCTCTAGCCACCCAAGCCAGTGACATTGCCGCCGCCACCACATCTATGCAAGAAACGGACGTCACTGTCCCATCTATCCCCCATCATGCTTTTCCAGGACCATCCAGGACCATTCTCTACCAGCCCCCTGTGTCCTCCATACAAGCTGCAATGCCTGGGTCTTCAAGACCAACGCTGACTATACAAGGCGAGAATGAGCCTCCTTCAACCCTCCACATGCAAGCTGCAAATCATAATGTAAGATTTTAAATATTATTTCAGGTAATGAATTTCCTTCCAAGTCAATTTGAATGTTAGAGAATATACCGTTAGACTTCGAAATAATTCCAGACTCTAATTTACGTAATAAAGGCTTCGATAAGAGATGCGAGACTTAACGTTCTCCATTTATCGTATGTTCCGGAAAATCTTGAAAATAATAGACTTGCATTAACGATGTAAAGTCAAAGTAGATTGGTTTAGACACATTGAAATAGGCTATTCTCAGGAGATGACCTAAAGGAGTTAGACTACCAAGTAAAGACCCCGGTTTTTTCAAAGCAGATAGAGGATTAATATGAAATTTTTTTGAGGGTTTTTTTGAACAAAATCAAAACCTATTATGTTATCCTTTAGATTGTAAATATCTTATATTAAATTGGAATTTTCAGAATATATATAGAGTAGGGAACAGTGAATTAACCAAATGCTACTATGTGCATACTGCTACTACTACTACTAAGCGCATTTTAAATATTACGTAAATAATAATCCAATTTTAAAAAATAGGGTGATTTAGACACTTTGAAAATAAGCTATTTTCTTTTATAGGTTGTATTGATTCCATATTCGCCATCTCCTCCCTGTTCGACAGTTGGAGAAGAAGACGCGCCTGTGAAAATTGTTCTGCAACAATTCAAATATCAATGAATGGTATGTTAATGAAATTGAAATACCGTTTAATACTGATGATTTTTAACTGATTATTTTAATGTAGATAGCAGCACAGTTGGGCAGGGGGACTTACATTTGCTAAGTCCGAATACTTTACAGCTTTTAGTGGATTTTGCCAATGAATTAACAGGGAACCCTCCCCCCACTGATTACATGAACACACTTCAAACTAATAAAGTGGTTTCCCATAGTTCTATTATTGAACAATATGGGGGAGGGGGTGGTGATAATATACAAGATGGGGAGGAGGAGGATGAAATGGCTTCAAACAACCCTATTGATGAACAATGTGGGGGAGGGGGTGGTGATAATATACAAGAGGGGGGAGGAGGAGGGTGACAATACCCAATTTATAACATTTCCTGAATTCCAACTGTCAAATTCAATTTTAAATACGATAGTCGTTTACACTGCAACTTTTGGGGATCCTTTTAATTCGCTTATGGGGGTTAATTTTGTATTTGACCCTATAGAAATTGTCCATATACATGTAGATAGAATTCGTGCACTGTTAGGAATTCAGATTAAGTTGTAGGGGGGGAGGGTAGGGATTCACTTAAGGTTTCAATTGTTTTAAAGGTGTTTTATTTAAATGAAGGTAAAAGTGAGGTTTATCATCATTATGTACATACCGAGATGCAAGTGGTCTATCCGCATTTAGAAAATTTTGAGGGTGTGTTTTCGGATTGGATGGGCCACATTATTACGCATCTCGAAAATTATAGCGAAAATGGGAGTGGGTCTGTGGTTCTTTTTGTTGAAAATTTAAGTGTAAATATTTGTAAATTTTAAAAAAAAATATTTTAGGAGGGGGGCAGGTGGGGAAAGGTCAATAGTTTTAAAATATAATCCCGATTTAGAGGGTTGCATGGGCGTTCAACGAATCTGTTTTGAAAAAGGTCAAAAATGTTTCAAGTACGCTTTCCTCATGTCAGAATTTGAGCCTCTAAAACGTGACGCTTCAAAGAAAAAATTTAGAATATTGGGCCGTGCATGGGAAGGTTGGGTCAGATTTTCCCATTGTAGATTTTTCTTGTTTAGAGGGAAAACACCAGTAACGCTTAGGTCCATTGATATTTTTGAAAGGGCAAATGCCCATTTAAATATCGGTGTTACTGTGGTTCAATATGAAACAGAATTTGAGGATGGGGTTCATTCTAAAAAGAAGGGAGTGGTGTTCCCAGTAAGGGGCCCGTCGATTGAGTTGGTGAAGAACTGGGTTTGGTTGTTGTACACACCACCTAGTGAACCCAATGCAATTGGCTATTTCAACCCAATTACAGACATCAGTAGACTTTTGGGAGGGGGTAAGAAAATGGGGGTATGTTCCTACTGTCCAACATGCTTGTTTCGATTTCATAGCGATTTAAAACTACGGAATCATATGAAGGATTGTAGACGGCATGGCTACCAGTCAGTGGAAACAGTTTCAGGTGATAGGGCCACTTTACGTTTTAAAAATTTTCAAAATGCCCTCCTCCAAAGCAATAAGATCTCTTTAGATTTGAGGCGAAGCTAGTGGAAGTGAACGATCCTCGATTTCCGAATCGAATCAAAGAACTTCGAGCCGTTGTAGTTTCCTACGCCCACGCACAAAGAGACAGTTCTAACACTATGCAGTTGTTAGAAATAGTCGAAACGTTGGATGAGGGTGAGTGCATGGTCAAGGCACTGACCAAATTAATTGGCACTGTAAATGACGCTATTTCTCGTTTGAGAAATACACATTACCCAATGTTATTGTCTGCAGAGGATCGTCTCGCGATTAAAAATCAAAAAATATGCTGGGTTTGTAGGGGGGAGTTTGAAGAAGGGGATAAGGGAAAGGGACTAGGGAGAAAAGAGAGGGGAAGGGGAAAGTCAGAGACTATGATCACTTGTGGCAGGAAATATCATCAGGGGGTAGTAATTTTAGAGGGGTAGCACATCAATCATGCAATGTGAATGTACACCAGCAGTTTTTTATTCCAGTTTACATTCACAACGCAAATTATGACTTAAAATTTATTTTACCGGCTTTGGCACGTATGCACTGGGGGAGGGGGGGGGGGGGGGTAGATAGTCCATGGGTAAAAATTCATTCACCTATAACATCATCCCCGAATCAGCAGAGAAGTTGGTGCTTCTCGAGTTGAAATGGCTGGTAGTGAATAGCGGGCATGCGTGCCTGAATAAAATCAGGTTTTTAGATTCTTTTAGTTTTTTCCCCAAGGCATTGAGTCAATTGATTCAAGTGCAGAAAAGTGACAATTTTGATAGTTTTCCTTTCCTTAAATAGCAATTTCAATACAGTGAAATGTATGACCTATTGACCTGTAAAGGTGTATATGCATACGACTATTACTGTTCTGGCGCTTGCTTAAGTGAGGAGAAACTACCTCCAATTGAAGCTTTCTTTAATTCACTCACCAACAGTGAATGCACTGCCGAGGAATATAATTTGCCAAGAAGGTGTGGGCTAAGGGCAATTGTAAAAATGGGTGGGATTATTGTAGACTGCACTTGATCAGTGACGTTTTAACTCTGTTACATATTGTCTGTAAAAACACAGATCAAATCTATTCAGAGTTTGGACTAGATATAGGCTATTATTTTTCCACACCACATTTGGTGATGGACTTGATTTTAAAAATTAGTAGGGAAGAAATAGGCTTGATAACTGATGTAGATCAACACCTTTTTTGTAGAAAGGTCAATGAGGGGTGGGTATGTTTTTCATGGAGATCGCGTTTTGACCAGATCCAAGCAGAAAAGACAGTGGTGTAAAGTCAAATGCAGTTTTCTTAGACATGAACTCGTTATATCCCTCGGCAATGTCTCACTACTCTTTGCCGTGTGGAAAATATTAATGGCTTGAGAATCCTTGTGAGTTCCTCGACATTAACACCATGAAGGACAATGGGCCACAAGGATGGTTCTTTGAAATTGATGGTCAAATTCCATTGGCACTTCATGATTCAGTCAGAGATTTTGTTTTCCCCTGTATCAATCGACCAGTGACCAAGGACTCTTTGAGTCCGAACAATCAATCATTGGTTGAGGATATGGGGATGCACTGGACCCCCTCTAAGCAGAAACAGATTGCAGATCTGGACCCTAAAGAGAATATCGTTGTTCATCGTGTGCTTTTGCACTGGATGGTGAACAATGGTTTCAAGATCACCAAAATACATAGAGTCCTGCAATTCAATCAAAAACCTTATTTAAAGACGTTTATCGATACCTTTGTCGATTAACGCTCTCGGGCAAACAGTAAAGTAGAAAAGGAAATGTACAAGCTCATTCTAAATTCAGCGTTTGGCAAAATGTGTGAAAGTGTACGGAACAGATCTCGTTGCGATGTCGTGACTGACCCTCAAGAGTGTGCACGAATTATTGCAGGCCCTAATTTTACGTCATTCACGAGCATAGAGACAAGCATGGTTCTTCTATACAGGAAAAAGAGAAATGTGGTACTGAACAAGAATATAGCAGAAGGTAGTTCAGTACTCGAAATTTCCAAAAAGCTCATGTTGTCGTTTTTTACAATGTGTGCAAGGTACAATGGCCAAGGGAGGGGGAGGTTCAAGTTTACTATGGGTATACAGGTTCTCCGCTGTTGAAAGTACAAACCGGGGATTTATTGGGAGATTTAGAAAATGGGGAACACATCAGCTCGCGGATGGATTTCACTAACTGGAATCCGTCCCTATTCCCCGAGTTGGTGAAACGTCAGGCCCCCAATCAACTACTCATGTTAAAATCAGAGACGGGGAGTGATTTGATATCTAATGGGGTGTTTCTTGGGTCCTAAAGTTTTATTAAGTTGAAACTCATAACAGGGATGTAAAGCAGGCGTGTAAAGGGGTGCCTACACATTTTGTAAAGAACAATTTCAACATGAGTGTCTACAGAGACTGTCTAGAGAGTAGCCTAGTGCCGAGAGCCCCAAGTGCTTGCAATCCGATCTCTACAGTATAAAAATTATACTGTTAGAGTGGAAAAGAATGCAATCTCATGTATATCCGACAAAGTCTTTGTGCTCGAGAATGGTGTAAATGTACTCCCCCACGGCCACTTTAGAATTTCAGACCTGGTTGAATGTGTAGACTACCGCAATCAACTTGTCTGGATAAATTAACCTAACCTAACCTAACTCAAACCTAACCTAACCTTTCATGAATTAACTTAAATGCTCAAACCTAACCAGCAGCAGCAGTGACGGCGACTATTGTATACTGTTTCGATCCACAGCGACACCGGGGGGTTTGGGGTCCCGCTCGCGGCCAGCCTTTGGTCCGCGGTTCCCGGTGGGGGGTAGAAATTCATAGTGTTCAACTGTGCTATTCAAGTTCGTGTTTTTAAGTGTTTGTACAAATAGTGTTGTTGTACAAAAAATGTGTGTGCACAAATAGTGTTGGTGGACAAAAAGTGTTTTTTATGACAATAAATATTGTTGTACATATAGTGTTGTCGTTCTTGTTGAACAAATGTTTTTATGATAATAAATATTGTTTTTATTGAACAAAAAAATGTTGTTGTTAATAAGTGTTGTTCTTTCTTCTTGAACAGAAATGTATTTTTATGTTATAAATATTGTTCTTGTTTGAACAAAAGTGTTTTTATGATAATAATGTTGTTCTTGTTGAACAAGTATTTTTGTTCAATAAATGTTGTTCTTGTTGAACAGAAAAGTGTTTTTATGTCGAATAAATGAATGAAACATTGTTTTTGTTGTTCTTGTTAACGTACTAGATAGATCTATTGGAAAATTATTATTACTACTTATTCATTGGACAAGTATGGTTTACAGTTAGTTGTAGTTTGACTGTTGTCAACAGCAGCAGCAGTATGTATCAATTTAAAACACCATCCAGGTCGTTTCTGTGTGGCCCATCAATGTCAGGGAAAACGACACTTTTAGCTAAAATAATTAAAAATTGTAATAAAATGTTTTTGGAAAAACCAAAGAAAATTTATTATTGCTATATTATTTGGCAAGAGTCCTACGATTAAATAAAAGCTATTGCCACATCCATACCAATACAATTCATACTGGGACTTGATGTTTTCAATAGTATTGAACCAAACTCGTGGCTGACTATTGATGATTTGGCTGAATCCGTTGAACAGTTCTCACAGGAAATGCTACAGCTGTTTACCGTTCGCTCTCATCATGAATACACATTTCCATAACCCTAGTTCTACACAATCTGTTTCGTCAGAGCAAATGTATGAGAACCCTTGCTTTGAATTGCACCATCTATATTATCTACCGAGTTGTTCGTGATTCTAACTCGCTAATAACTCTCAATAAGCAAATATACCCCGGCGCTCCCAAATTTCTGCTGTCAGCGTACACTCAGGCGACAAATAAGCCCTACGGCTACATTTTGCTAGATCTTAATCAGAGCACACCCGAGGATCTACGTCTAGTCACAGATATTTTCGACAAAGAAATTACTGTATATCTTCCGGTGAACAGTAGAAAAAGCTATTAGTTGCCATTTTGACACTGAAGAAACTACACGAACAACGGCATTTATTTTCCGTTTTAGGCACTTCAAAACCTCCAATCAGGAAGGCTATACTCAAACATGGTGTTGACATTGATTTTATTAATCTAATATCTGAATTTTGTTTAAATTTAACTGAGGGCAATGTACACTTGCCAGAAGGTGTTAGACAACAGACAAAGCACATCGTTTACTACTGTACGTGCCTTGGCTTGCAAAAACAAGGGAAAATTCTTAAAAGAAAACGTCTCCTTCAAGCGGCGGTAGCTTTTTTACACTTTTACTGCAAATAATTGCAGGACTTGTAAACAGTTTTCTCTAGATAAACCCTATAAATTGACGCCATTTGAACTTATCCCCTCGCCCGTGGAACATTTTGAGCACAATCTAAGCAAAATCATAAATGATGAGAATATTACCGATGACAAAAAGCTAGTTTTACTTCAAGATGCATTGCGACGTGTGGACAAACACAGACCATATCGTGAGAAACCCGCCGTCACCGTCACAGATCCCTCTAAACGGGAAACATCTCCTCAAGATTCAGCAGTGCAATTAAAGGAGAAGGAATTGAATTCCATAGTGTCAACAATTGGAAACCTGTTGCCAGTGACCTATCGAGAACAGAGTAAAAGAGTATTATCATATCTCATGTTGGAAAGTGGTGGTGGTGATCAAGTTCAAGTCGATAGCACAGGGAAACGAACTATAATTCAGGATAAAGTTATAATCTAGTTGATTTAATTTGAGATATGGTGACGAATCGTAAAGGACTTTTATCATTTGACAATAATCTATACACCTTTCTAAATGCATCGAACTTCCCCAAAAGTCTTATTGGCAATAAGCAAATTCTAAAGAAACTAAGAGATTATAGTCCTTCAACAACACCAGCACCAACACCAACAGCATTTAAAAAATAAGAAGATTCAATATTGGAAAATACTAGCAGCTGCAGCAATGATTTTATAACACCTGTGGCTGCTAGTCAAAAGAGAAGACGGATTGATTGAAACACCCTCTAGTGTGCAAAAGGGGAGTGGACATTACACTACGTATTTGAGTTCAAAATGGGTGAAGTTCTTAAGCATGTCTATGAAAATATTGGTGAAGCGGGAAGTCTAAGTTCCCCCACAACGCTTTCTAAAGTTTGCCTCTGACATAGATGGCAGCACATTTCAAAAAGCAAAAGAGTATCTAGAAAATGAACCGAGTTACACACTGCATCGGAATCGCAGGCTTCGTTGCAAACAATATCGACAAACTAAAGCCTTTTTCCCTCTGCATATAATGCAAACTGATCTTTTAACTTTAGACACGATTCAATGGCGTCACAATACACCCTGCAAATATATTCTAGTGGCAGTCAGTGTCTTTAGTCGCTATGCCTATGCCATTCCATTGCAAACAAAGAGAGGTGTTGAAGTTGCTCATGCTTTAGAAAGTATTCTTGAACAGGATTGCTATAGAAAAATTCAATCAGATCGCGGTAACGAATTTGTTATTCCTCATGTGCAAAAGGTTCTATTGAAATATAATACAACACTTTATCATAGTCACGGCCCGATAAAGGCTGCATTAACTGAACGATTGATAAGAACGATTCGTCTATTAATTTCAAGATATATGTACACTGAAAAATACTGCTGCTTTTATTCATGATTTAGATAAAATCATGCTAATATATAACCAACGACCCCATTGATCCCTGTCCAACTCAAGCCCTCGGGAAGTTCATTGCAGTGAAAATACATTTGATGCTTTTCTTAAACAAAATTCCAATGGCAATGAGAAGAAAAAGAAGAAATTAAGTTTTGGTGATACTGTTCGAATTAATAGAACCACCAATATTTTTGAAAAGGGGAATTTTATAGAGCACTGAACTATTTAAAGTGTCCAAAATCCTAGACACTACACCCACGACATATTGACTGCGAGACACTCGGCGAGTACGACTCGGCGACATATTGACTGCGAGACACTCGATGAGATTCTCGGCGGTTTTTATGATGAATATGAACTGCGAAAAGTTGGAAACATTAGTGAAATTTATCAAACTGAAAAGAAATTTAAGAGTCGTACTCGCAGGGGGGCAAGAGACAGTTTGTTTGTTCGCTGGCTAGGATACAACTGTGATTTTGATTCTTGGGTCAGTTCTAAAGATATTAACAATACCCAATGATTTCTGTGTGACTTTCATGTCCATTGTTTCTAATTTTCTCTGCAATGATTTGAATAGAACAAGTGATTGTTGGACGACACTCTCCCCCCCCCCCCCCAATTAAATTCGACGGCGCGTAGGAAGTGGCTCTTGTCGACTGTATTCTCAAAAAATACATATGATACCCTGAGAAAAGATTGTAAATATGATATAAAAACTAGACCCTATGATTGGCCACCACCCTCAGGTGATCAAGAACAAATTCAAAAGATCAATTGGATGAATTATCCATATATTGAATTACCTTATGAAGAACTCACCTGGATGAATGATTTATGTCGTTCTATCAATAAAAGAATATCCGCTCGTAAAAAGGAGCTTTTCTTTTCAACTATTCAAAGGAGGAGGGCAAGATCTACATTAGTTCACTTATTTCCAATGAAAAGGTCATTCTCAATGATAATCTAAAAGATGTTCTTGGCTTTAAGCTCAATATAATCAATGGTAAAAGTGCTGGAAACACTAATTTTATTTTTGCTGACTACCCGCCTGCCTTCTCCACGGGCACTTGTATATTTCTCTACGCCTCATTTGTGGAAACATCCCGGGTTGGCAATAGCAATGTTTCCCTCCTACGAGTTCTTGAACGAAACACCAATCAAGAACATATTCACCACTACAATATAAAGCATCTTCAGTATATTCCCGTAAACACTTCCTATTTGGAACTCTGTCAGTTAACACTAAGAACTGAATTAGGTGATCCCCTAGCAATGTCTAAAGGTTTGGCTAAGATTACATGTCATTTTCAACCGATAGTTCAACAACAAGATGTCTAAAAGAAAAGTGGTATTCATTTGTCCTGATATTGACTGCTATGTTAATACTCTTGGCCCAAGACAACAGGGTCAATGTTGTTCAATGTTGGTGATACTGTTCGAATTAATAGCACCACCAATTTTTTTGAAAAGGGGAATTATTTATGGAGCACTGAACTTTTTAAAGTGTCCAAAATCCTGGACACCGAACCCACGATATATCGACTGCGAGACACAAAGATGATGAGATTCTCGGCGGTTTTTATGAATATGAACTGCAAAAAGTTAGAAACACTAGTGAAATTTTATCAAATTGAAAAGATATTAAAGAGTCGTACTCGTAGGGGCAAGAGACAGTTGCTTGTTCGTTGGCTAGGATACAACTCAGATTTTGATTTTTGGGTTAATGCTGAAGACATTAAACAATGCCCAATGATTTCTATGTGACTCTCATGTCCAATGTTTCTGATCCTCTCTGCAATGACTTGAATAGAACAAGTGATTTTTGGACGAAAAACTCTCCCCCACCATCAAATTCGACGGTGCGTATGAAGTGGCTCTTGTCGACTGTATTCTCAAAAATACCTACGACATCCTGAGAAAAGATCGTAAATATGATATAAAAAGTTAGACCCTATGATTGGCCGCCACCACCTTCAGGTGATCAAGAACAAATTCAAAAAATCAATTGGATGAATTATCCATATATTGAATTACCCTACGAGGAACTCACCTGTATGAATGATCTATGTCGTTCTATTAATAAAAGAATTTTCGCTCGTAAAAAAGGAGCTTTTCATTTCAACTATTCAAAGGAGAAGGGTAAGATCTACATTAGTTCACCTATTGCCGATGAAAAGGTTATTCTCAATGATAATCTAAAGGATGTTCTTGGCTTTTAAGCTCAATATAATCAATGGTAAAAGTGCCGGAAACACTAATTTCATTTTGCTGACTACCCGCCTGCCTTCTCCACGGACACTTGTATATTTCTCTACGCTTCATTTGTGGAAACATCTCGGGTTGGTAATTCAAATTTTCCCCTCCTACGAGTTCTTGAACGAAAAACCAATCAAGAACATATTCACCACTACAATATAAAGCATTTTCAGCATATTCCCGTAAACACTTCCTATTTAGAACTCTGTCAGTTAACACTAAGAACTGAATTAGGTGATCCCATAGCAATTTCAAAAGGTTTGGCTGTGATTACATGCCATTTTCGTCCCATTGTTCAACAACAACAAGATGTCTAATAGAAAAGTGGTATTCACTTGTCCTGATATTGACTGCTATGTTAATACTCTTGGCCCCAAGACAACAGGGCAATGGAATGAACTATTACAAAGGTCGCTCGTCAATGTCTGGCTACGGTCTTGGCAGTTGGTTTGCTAAGCTCTTTCGCTCTGCACTACCTCTGGCTAGAAAATATCTTGTACCGGCTGCGACAGATTTTGCATCCTCTACACTATACGATTGGAGCTCTGGCAAGGATTTTAAAAAAGTGCTTCGGAAAATCTTAGGTCCAGTGCGCGAACCCTTGGCGAGAGATTAAAACAAAATAGAAAAGGTTTAAAAAGGTCGAGAAACAGTGCATCACTCATCAGTCTCTACTCAGGTCCGAAACGAAAGACATCACCCCTGTCAAAGAAAAGAAGAAAAAGCCGACACGCACTGTAAACAGTAGAAGAAGAAGTCCCCAGGAAGAGAATTGTTAGATCGAAACTAGATTTCTTATCCTAAGATGACCTATGTACCGCATAAGGATTCCCAACCTTTCAGTCACCTCCTCATTGAATCTATTCAGTGCAGAAAATGTTGATGTGAGTGTAAAACATGGATACTAAGAACAATTTTATCCACAACAACCCCTCTCCGATAATATCCACTTTCAAATTTATTCCAATGAAGACTACTTTGTGGACATGTCTTCGACATTTATAGATTCACGAATCAAAGTCCGGAAATCCGATAATACATTGCCAATTCTTCTTGCCGATGGAATATCCTACGAAAATTGTATATTACATAATTTATTTCGTCAAATCAGTGTCTACATCAATGGCACACTGGTGAGCACAAGCAACAATCTCTCAAATTATACAAGCTATATGCAATTCATGCTGATGACGACCAAGTCATACAAAGAATTGAGAGGCATCTCCAATGGATATGAATATATTACTAACACTGATAATACAGATGCACTTAAAAATGCGACAACTTGTGAATTACATCTAGTTGGAAAAATATATATCATGAAATATTTGATATACCCAAATGGCTACCACCCAATATTAAAAAGGATATAAAATTGACGCTTGCACCATCTAATTTCATATTGAGAAAAGAACTTGCTGCCAATCCTGATGTAACTCGTCCCTCACCTCGGCAATACTACATATACGCAAACAACAGGTTATGATTTCTGTGTTGCTTTGGCAGTGAAAAAACTGAGAGCCAGTGGAAATAATATTAAACTACTTGTTCCTCATACAATCACCAATCAACGTCATATTGCCACAGGGTCACGCACCTTCACCGACTCATCCTTTATCAATGGTGAAATTCCGTCAAAACTGGCCTTTGGCATTTGTAAAAAAGCGCTAGTGCAATAGGATCGTGGACTGGATGCCCACATAAATTTGAAATGTTTGGGCTTTCATCTCTTGTCTGCAGAGTAAATGGAATCCCACTCTACAACCTATCTTTGGATAAATCCTATAGGACATTGTATGAGTTGACCATGCAAACCCTAGATCATGATTCACAACTATTTAAAAATCGTATAACCGAAGAAATGTTTGCTAAAAAACATGGTGTCATTGAATTGGATTTTTCTGGCACACAGGATATAAGTATAGTACGTACGGGGAGTGTGCGTTTAGAGTGTACATTTGCCGACCTATTAGCTGAGAGTATTGCACTAATCTCGCTAAATCAATATGAAACCTATTGGGAAATAACTCCCGAAAGCAGTGTTTTACTAGACTTGGCACCATGAACACCAGTCAAATAATCAATGTATTTAATATGGACCCCTACATGTCCAAATACAGATCCTATTGTCTGCCCTCGGGCTTTCTTGGAAAAATTCAAAGTGCCAACAATACCCTAATTATTGTTAATAGCAGTCCGTCGACTGTGCAGACAGGTCATTGGTTGTGCGTCTTTCAAACAATAAAGACGATTGAATTTTTGGATCCTCTTGGCCTACCCTATACATTCTACAGTCCCCACATCAGCAACTATATTGAGAGCAGTGGGAAAACTATTATTTAAAATCGGAAGAGAGTGCAGGATCTGAAGACTAAAAGCTGTGGCTTCCATGCACTACTATATTTTTGTGTTCCGATTTCGCGGCTATACTTATAAGCAGTTTCTCAACATTTATGTAGATTCACGCCTGAACGACTTTATGGTGGAAAATATCCTCTCTGACCTTTATATTATTGATTTTAGTGCCCTACGATTAAAGTGCTTAAAAAATGTATGTGAATTCGTTTAATAATAAATAAAAAATTTATATACAACAATGTCTTTATTCTTCACTTTAGATTTCTTCTTCTTCGGTGTATAGGCAACTGTCGTGAACCACTAATGCCGGTAAATAAGATAAGATAAGATTTATTGCTGAAAAATGGCTATCACAAGCCCAAAAGGGCCGAATTCGCACTTTAGCGTCAAATACAGAGAAAAAAGAACAACAAAACAAACAATCAAACACCAACAGAAAATTATAAAAGGGTCAATGTCAAATACGTAAAAACGTTAAAAACAAAAACAAAGTACAAAGTAAACTCATAAAATTAGAAGTCCAATGTCAAGTCAGAAAAAATGCCCCCCCCAAAAAAAAACAAAAAAAACTCGTAAAATTAACAAGGGGATAAAGTAGAATTAAAAAAAAAAACATAAGTTAGTTGGTGACTAACAAACATAAATATAAAACCCCCAAATTTGCAAAATGGGCATTAAAATTATAACTATGAGGTAAAGAGCGAGTGAGGGGGGGGGGGGGAGGCAGCAGAGATTCAGTGGTTGAAAATGTCAACTATGTAAGGGATAAAAGTTCTTCTATTTCTTTCAGTGCAAACTCTTATTGGGGCGAGAAGGGGGATTTTTGTTGACACAGAACGCGAGAGACGGGGTCGAAGGGGTGAATATTGACCGGGGAAAAGGGGAGTTGTTCGAGGGTTATAAAGGGCATTGTTAGCAAAACGCAACGTAATTTTTGCTCTCTCTTTCCTTAAGGGTGACAAGATTAGCTCTCCTAAGAAGGGAAATATAAGGTACTTTACCCTCATTGAAGATAATTCTTAGGCACCTTTTTTGTACTGCCTCTATTCTGTCCGACAATTCAATGGAAATGCCAGGATGCCAAACAGGGACAGGCGTACTCAAGGGTTGGGCGTACAAATGACAAGAAAATGCTCAAACTGTGTGATTAAGGCATTTAAATTTTTTTAAGGAGTTTAAGGAGGGAAAATGCGGCATTTGCACGTTTTAAGATGTCATTAATATGACAATCCCATTTTAAGTCGCTTGAGATCATAAGTAAATCATTTGGATTCACTGTATATTGATCTTGATTGGCTGCAAAGTCAGGATCACATTTTCTGCAGTATAATGTAACTTCACTCTTGTCATATCTCTTTGTATAGTCAATGATACTATTTGCATTCATATTATGAAATTCACGAGTTTTTCAGTCTGTCTATTGAAGCAATATCACATACAGTGTTTTCAAATGGTGAATCACATTCGGTAACTGCCAAATAAAAACCACTTGGTTTATAGTCATAATAGGCAGTGTCGTCACAACGATAACGTAGAAACCAAATTGTCTTGTTACCCCAACAGTTGAATCGTAGACCAGATTCTTCCTCCCAGAATAATTTAAATCCACGACGATACCAATCTCGTAGAAATAAACTAAAATCACGTTTGGGATTCTTTCCAATCATACCGGGGTAAGTATTCTCCCACTGATCAAATTTGTCAAAGTGACAATTGGAGCACAGATGTCCTCTAGGGTGAGAGTCACAAATCTCTTCAAGACATGAATTACATCCTTTAATTCGTACTGCATAGCCTCTATGTAATTTACAAGGATTGCATAATTTGCACTTTTCATTATAGTCATCAATAATTGTACAATTCTCACATGAGGTCCAACTGCCAAGAGTGTACATGCATAGTGGACATGTATAGAACATTTTTTGGTTTCCGATGTCAACTCTCTCACAGCTAAAACGAAACTGATCCTCGTTCGATAAATTCAGAGGGAGGAATGGGAGAGGAGTAACTCTGTGACGTCACCTCTTTCGAATGGGAGAGCCATCTACATTGAATCTATGGCAATGTTTTCAAAAGTATATCCACGATATTATTCTGCTTTGTTCCAATTAATATATCAATAAATTCAGTATAAGCATTTGAGTCACATCGACAAAGTTTCATACAATAGTCCAATGGGGAAGAATCAGTTTCCATTATATTGTCGAGTGTTCTCTGAGAGAATATCTTTCGTTGAAGGGATAACTCAAGAAAATCTTCATCCAAAATCAAATGTTTTTCCATAGTCACCATATTCGATCTAATTCTCTCTTTCTCGAATTTATTCATTTTTCAATCCTATCACTCTGACTGCTGACTCTAGACTGACCATGATTCGTTAGCCTAACATTCTAACAAAAAGAAAGGGCACATTTTCGATTTCGGAACAATTTTACTGCATAATTACAACAATAATACTACACATATACAATTAGTGATACAGCTTATTGTCTTCGATATACTTCACTAATACACTTAAAGCACTTTGAAGTCTATTCACATGTGCTAAATCAACTTTTGCAGCGATGCATAATTGATCCTCCATTTTAAAATTTGCTCAAGGATATTACATATCTTGCATATACTTCATCCCATTCCAGACAAAGCCGTGATCCTCTCGTGATTTCCACCGCAATGTTTGGGGCTCTTGTATCATTGCTACCAACTCCACTATCAACTTCTAATAGTGTAAACATTCCAATCATCATTATAACAAATATGTCCTAATGAGTAAAGTCAAACTGTTCTCACTCCTTGAATTCTATTCACACACTAATAAAAACTATAGCAAAAATCCTTTCCTTATATTCTCTGCAATCCTGTCCCGCTAATATTTCCGACTCCCTGATTGGCTTAGAAAGAGACATGTGATCTTGTTCCCGTTAGAATAAATAATTCACTGTCAGATTATGTAATCAATTTTCCAGAAATCTACTTCCCCTCGTGTGGATCAATACATCGTTCCCGTTAGAATTCAATGTGCATGTGAAAACTTCGTACCGGAGTCATTACACCTAGAAACAACTAATAAATTGACCTTGAAAAAGGGGTCATTGACCTGTTAGAGTCGATCAATAATCCTTGAATAAACTATGTCCCGTCAGCGTTAGACTTAATTATAGATAGCAGCACATTTGTTGGTTTCATATTCGTTATGGCCTCCATACTGACCGAAAGGGTTATCACCCACAGCCCCTGGGGAAAGGTCTTTAATTTATAAAATGTGACCATTGTTTACGTATAGTATTTGTTATTGGGAAGTAGGCATACATTTTTCGGATTGGGGGGGGGGTGAAAAATTTCTGCTGGGGTGATTTTCCACGAGGAGAATTTTCCATGGGCAGGAAAGTTTATAGGGGCTGAATTTTTTCAGAGCAAGTTTTACACTGGGGAAATTTGCCAGAATTCCTATACAAAATTCTTCCTATGACTAGCTTTCTCTTTGCCGACTCAATCTTACTCGTGGAAATGTTAAGGGTAATTGCCAGGATAAATTTTCACTAGGATTGAATTGTCTAGAGAATTTATCCGTGGAGAGGAGGTATTTTTTCCTGGAGTTGAGCCAGATATCCTGGTATTAATTAAAACAGATCAGAAATTAAATGATAAAAACAAGTTTTTTTTCAACTTAAAGTAAGGAGCAACGAGCAACATTAAAACTTAAAACGAACATAAATTATTAAGTATATGAGGGGGCTTGCTCCTCCTCAACACCTCGCTCTTTACGCTAAAGTTTGAAATTTTTCCCAATTCTTCAAGAACGACTCATAAAACACAAGGTTTATTTAATTAGAACAATACGAAGCTTTTTTTTAAAGTAATAAAAACCTTTAGCGTAAAGAGCGAATTGTTGAGGAGGAGCCACCCCCATCATATACATAATCATTTCTGTTCGTTATAAGTTTTAATATTGTCCCTTACATTCAGGTGAAAAAACTTGTTTTATTCGTTTAACTAAAAATTGACATTTGGGTACAATTAGTGATAGGGAAACAATTTCAGAGAGATGAACAGAACATTTTGAGAATTTGTCAAACCTTGATAGAGTTACAGAGAAAAGAACAGAAAATAATGAATAAGTGTGTTACCCTTTCGGTGAGAAGCTAGGTTTATTTTGTGATGAAAAAAGTAGTAATAATAATAAAAAAACCTAAGAATTAATAAGGCCCAGGATTCTGATAGTGCGATAAATGCATTTTTCAAATATGCTCTTATGAAGTTAAAGATAAGTTACTGAAGATTATGAATATGACTTTAAAAAAGGGGACGAACCTAACAATTTTAGGAAACCTCTAATTAAACTTCTCTATTAGAAAGGTGATAAGAGTGAGCGTGGTAATTATAGAGGCATCAACTTGGTATCTGTAGGAAGCAAATTATTTAGTATGATGATGGTTGGGACCACAGTATATATAATAGCAGTATGATCTTTCCCTATCTCACCCATTATAAAAACCTGGATCGAGGTGCGATTGCTCCAGAGAATGTATAAACCGGTATAAACATAAGCGACATTAGATCTTTTCACAGGTACACAAGTCAGATCTCTCTTGAACGCGAAACTTGGCTTCAACGTTGGAACAATAATTTTGAAGAAACTAATTTTAAATTAGTTTGTTCCAATACATACATGAAAATCGGTAATTAGTAGTGCAATGTTATTATATATATGTTTTTAGGAATTAAAAATAGGTTTCGAAGTCTCAAGTTGGTTTCAAAGGCATTTTGAGAAAGTTTCTGCCAAAATACGTGTTCCAAAATATATATATATATATATATATATATATATATATATATATATATATATATATATATATATATATATATATATATATATATATATATTATATATATATATATATATATATATATATATATATATATATATATAATATATATATATATATATATATAATATATATATATATATATATAATATATATATATATATATATATATATATATATATATATATATATATATATATATATATATATATATATATATATATATATATATATATATATATATTATATATATATATATATATATATATATATACTACGAAAAAACTTTACGAAAAGAAAGTTTTTTTTTTAAAGAAAAGTAAAGGCCATATTAAACTTAAGATCAGTAGAAATAAAAGCCTACAATAACTCAAACTCAAAACGACCAGAAAGTATTATTAAAGAATAAAAAATTTCTATTCTTTAAAATTTTGGATCTGCCACTAAAATGTGTGATGTCTATCAATTTTCTGAAAACTCCCTAAGAATTTTACAAAAAACACTTTTTAACAGACTTTTGGTATTTTTTTTTGGATAGGGCTATTGTGGCAACTTTTACCACAGCAATCAATAATTAGAACCCAAGTCCTAAAATTGGTCTCAATCAGGAACCCTTATCGCTATCTAAATTCACAAAGTTCAAAGATTTTCAAACAGAGGTGTTTTATTGTTTAAAGTTCAGGAAACGTCTGCCCATTTCATACGAAAACATTGATTGAAAAAGAAACTAGTCTTATCTAGAAAATAAATATCGTAGAAAAAAAATATCACGACGTGAAAAAAAAATGATAAACCATCCTGTGGCGGATCCAGGGGGCGGGGCGAGGGATGCCTCCCCCCCTAAAGTAGTCGAAAGTAGTGTAATTTACCTAATTAACGCAAGTTTGCATTATTTAAACTTGCTCCTAACGTACGTTTATCGGATCAACCTATTTTGCCCCCCCCCCCAAAAAAAAAATCCCGGATCCACCCCTGAAAACCATCACACCTATTCCACCAGTTATTAGAAGAAGAAAAAATTTCCTTATTTTCACAAATTTCATCAACCCCCGTCCCCTTTTTTATAAAATCCTACATAGGCCAATCAGTTGAGTCCACTGTATATAAATATTAGATTAAGTCATAATTTGTATATAAATTAAGTCATACCTGTGAGATGGGACACTTGCAAACCCCTTGGCCGGCTCACCAAGTTTTTTTTTCTGCTTTTGCAATTACGAATAATGCACTTTGTAACCATTTCTCATTGATTGACGCATACACACTAACCCATAAGTGCAGAAATAAGTGGGAGGAGCTTTTTGTTCGCACCGAGAATGAAGAGCCAGAAATCCTCTGCGGTAAACTTACTGCATAATTTTGTAAACTGTGTTTGGGACTTAGAGATACGTGTAGATAAAGTTTTTAAGGGAAGAAGAGTTTGGTTTTCGGAAGGGGACAGTCTTAGTCATAAAACTCCTTTTTTCCTCATTTTTATTGATCAAGAGCAAGCGTTTGATTCAGCTGATAAAATAGCTTTAGCGAAGGTCTTATCCTTGTTTGGTATGCCAGACAAATACATTAAAGTAATTGGTGCTATGCACAAGAAAAACCCTGCTGCGGTTAAGGTATGAACTAAGGTTAGCAGCTGGTTTTGTAGTAAATCGGGAGTTAAGCAGGCTTGCGTTATATCCCATTTATATGAATCATTTTGATTGACTTTGGACTAAGGAGCACAGCAAAGGCAATGGGAGAACATGGAGTCAATTGGGGAAGTGAAATTCCCCAATGTAAGTTTAGGGTGCAAGAATATGTTTGAAAAATAATGTTAAAAAGACTAGATGACTCAAAACTAGGAATAAGTGAAGGCGAAGAGGTGATGTTGGTAACAAGAAAACGGATCAAGTGGACCAACGGATCAAGTGGATCGTCTTATTAGTAAAAATGGTGGGCGCAGTGAAGATGTAAAAAGTAGAATAGCCAAGGCCAAAGGTGTTTTTCTCACCTGAAAAAAAGTTTGAAAGAATAAGAAGAAAAGTCCGCGCACTAAAGAACCAATGGTGATGACAGTGGTCAGGTATTGTTCTGAAGCGTGGGCAATCCAAAAAAACTGTGAAGGATTTGCTAGTTGCTTTCCAGAGAAATTTTCTACGGATTGTTTTGAATTCCTGACTGACTGGCCGCATTTCAAACACTAAGTTGTTCGAAAAATGTGAGTTAATCCCGCATTCTAGGGCTATAATAAGAGAAAGATTGAAATGGATAGAGCAAGTTCTGCAGATGAAGGACGACATATTGCCCAAGATCGTCCTTTTTTGGCAATGGTCTAGGGCCTGGGGAAAATCAGATGTCCCCCGAATTGGAATTGGAGGATTTTTAAGGAAAGATTTAAGGGAAATGGAACTTCTTGAGAGGGTGTAAAGAGCAACGCTTTGAACAGATTAGGATGGAGGAGGAGATTGCGTAGCTGTGTTTGCCTCAGGTGGCCTAGTGCTACAGTGAGTTCTTAGTAGTAGTAGTAATTTTGCTTATCTTAATATATTACTTGTGCTTTTACTTGCAGCAAGACGAGGCGTTTTCCACCTAATCTGGTATCCAAAATTCAGCTGTTTCGTGGCAATTTGTTTAACTGTAAACTACCTTCACTCTGATAGATTATCAGAGGCAACGCTATAGCGTTGCCTATAGTAAAGGTTATACGGCTCCAATGTTTTATTAATTATTGTTTTTTCCCAGAGAAACTTCATATGGAAGGGCTCGTCGTATAAAACTTTGAAGGGGGCTCATTCGGTTGGCAATCGGAAGCTCTAGTGCCCTTTTTAAGGGTCAAAAGTGATTGGAAGGCAACTAACACCCCTTCCACGCCCATCATCTCCCCCAAACACATCCAATCAAAATTACGTTGTTGATTTTCAAATAGAAATTATGTTTTTGAGGAGGACACTCCACCCACAGCCCTCAGTGCAAGGGTTATAAGTTATGCCCTGGGGGTTTATAAGGTTCTTATAGAACGCTTTAACGTAGAAACTTCAAAAAGGCCTCATTCGATTGGATATTTAAATGGATAGTGCCTTTTTTGATAGTTGAAAGTGACTGGAAGGCAAACTAACACCCCTTCCACGCCCAACATTTTCCCAAACTCACCCAATAAAAATTTTGAGACAGCCATTTTGTTCAACGTAGCTGAAAGTTCTGGAAATTATATCTTTAAGCAGAACACTCCCCCCCCAGAGTCTTCTATATATGCCCTGGGGGCATATATGGTTCTTATGGAAGGAATGTTTGTGTAAACTTCAGAGAGGGCTCATTTGATTGGAAATTGAAAGTTCTAGTTCACTTTTTAAGCATAAAAAGATATCGAAGGGTAACCAGTCCCACCCGCCCTTTTTTCCCAAATCCGACAAAAATTCTGAAAAAAAACTTTGAGATAGCTATTTTGTTAAAAATAGTTCAAAAAATAGTTCATTCAGTATTTCACTAGCATTCATTCAGTGAAGACCTAGCTTGAAAACGGATATTTTATAGTCTCTTAACAATAAAGAACTGGTTTCTTCAACTAAACGGATTAAAATACACGTAAAATTTGTTGCGCAATTGACATTTCTTGAGTAAGCAAAATTGTAATTAATTTTACTACCGGTGAACGAACTCGATTATCCTTGGACTTTGATATTTGACCATTCTTTGGACTGGTGTTTTGTATTGCAATTTGCATAGTGATATATTACAACCGGTGAATGAACGAACTTGATTTTCCTTGGACTTTGATATTGGTCCATTCTTTGGATTAGCGTTTTGTATTGCAATTTGCAAGTGATTTTTTGCGCAAAAAAAAAAAAAAAAATGCAAAAAACACGCAGTGAACGAGTGCAAAAGGATTTTTGAATAGTGGTGCTTTTGATAAAGCAAATGCGATGGAAGCAGCAGCGATGAACCAACATCTCCAGGAGATAAGTCTTAAGCTGGATCTCCTACCAAAATTGTCTTTGGAAGTTTTAAAAATACAGCAGAAATTTAGCCGGGTACGAGTACAATTATTTCAAGCCTATGAAAATAACGAGAAAATGACAAGAGAGATGAGTGCTATGACTGAACGTCTGTCGGCAACAAATCGCAGAGCGGATTTGTTAGAAGCAGAAGTGAGGAGGGTAAATCTTATTTTGTATGATTTTATATCATCACAGCAGCCTGGTAAAACGTTAAAGGAGGAAGTCATCGAACTATTTAAACAGGTATTTTGATCTCTTGATATATCAAGTTATGCAATTAAGGACGTTTACTGATTGGGTGCTACTGGACCGGTGGTAATCAAGTTTAATTTGGTAGAATTGCGCGATTATATCTTACCTAATAATGGACCTTTGAGGATGTTTGGAGTTAAAGTTGCTCCCGATTATACTTAGGAACAGAGGCAAGCCCGTAGGCATTTAAGGCCATTGCTTGATAGGGCTGTAGCAGAAGGAAGAAATGCTAAACTCAGAGGCACCAAGCTGCTCATTGAAGGTCGAACGTTTATGTACGATTTGGCAGTTGGAAAAGTTTTAGAAAGCATCGCAAACCAGGCTTCTCAGGCTAAAAATGGTAGTGTTGGCAAAGCTCCTAGTAGTAAATGCTAGTGTTGACCAGGCTCCAAGCTCCATCTGCTGCAGTAAATCAGCCCTACTTTGAAAGTTCGGGGTAGAAAATTCCGGTAATGAAGACAGCGATACCGGTACAGTTCAGGATGCTCAAGCTATGCCCCTGCGACCAGAAAATAGTGCAAGAGTGCAGAAAATAGCTTTCGTAGATTTTGATAGAGCATTCGATAGTGTTGATAGGATTTTGTTGTGCGTAGAATTGTGAGGATAGGACTGCCCCATATTGTTGTTTGACTAGTGTGTGATATGTATAGGCTAACAAGAGGAATGGTTAAGGTAGCAGGGAAAGGGTTTTCGGATTTATTTAGTTGCAAGGTAGGAGTTAAACAGGGTAGCACCTTGTCACCGAGGCTATTTTGTTTATATATTAATGATATTGTTGAGTTTTTTGAGGAAAAATGGGTGCCAACAGTGAGTTTAGGAAATTTAGCTTTGTCTCTGTTGTTATTTGCGGATGATGCGGTGCTGATAGCTAGAAGCGCCGAAGATTTGCTAATATTGTTGAACATATTAGATGTTTATTTGGAAAAAAAGAAAATGAGATTAAATATCCAAAAGAATGAAATTGTAGTTTTTGGGACAAATAAAAATAATGATAAATTTTTATGTAAGGGTATTGAGTTGAAAAAATTACAATTTTTAAGTATTTAGGATTTGTATTAAATAATAAAGGAAATTGGAAGGATCATGTTAAAGAAATGGTGGGTAGAGGTAAAGCGGTTTCTTCAGCAGTTTTAAGGAATTCAGCTTTAAATGAAATTAAAGATATTAAAATACATAAGTATTTATTTCAATCGAAAATTCGCCCTACTATTTATTATGGTGCGGAGCTTTGGGGATATGAGGTGATCCTGCAATTAGAAATGGTTCAACTTCAATCATGGTTGCAGCGGCAGCTGCAACCTAGTAAAGAGCGAACAACGGCCCATAGTAACCAAAAGAATAAAAAAAACGCGTTTAGAAAAAACTGCCCAGTGAAAAGAATCTTCATCTGACGCTGATTCAGGAATGGTAACTATCTTTTCAGTTCGTATTAAAAATAAAAGTTTATTGGGAAAAGAAATTTATAAATATTTCGAAAAAAAAAAAGCCAGAAACCCCTCAAAAATGGCATCAGGTCAAAATGAAAAGTGGACTATTGGAATCAACATAGTCGAAAACCTTATTAAGGGAAATTACAGTCCCCAACCTTGAAAAACAAGAAAAATCACTTTTTTTATGGGTAGCACTGATCTGTCTCCCTTTTTTTTTCTCCTTTTTTTTCCAGGGCTAGCGGTTTACCAGAACATCATAGAGAGATGCTTAATGGCTCATTAGAAAGCTGTTTCTCACATCTACGTGCTTTTTATAAATTCCAGCAACTGCAAGTGCCTCATGGCACAAAATGGCACATTATGTACCATTTCTCAAGGGGTGGGGCTAGCGGGCTACAAAAAACATCGTAGACAGATGTTTAATAGCTCACATTGAAGCTATTTCTCATATATACTTTTTATTTATAAATTCTACCACCTGCAGGTACAAAATGGCACAAAAAATGGCACTATTGATGCCATGTCCCAAGTGGAAAAGCTAGGGGCTAGTGGACTGCCAGAGCTACTTAGAGAGATGTTTAATGGCTGATTTGAAAGCTATTGCTCATATCTAGGTGATTTAAATCAGTTTTGCCATTCGCAGCTTCCAAATAGCACCAAAAACGGCACCTTTTGTGCCACTTCTTAAGTTGAAAAACTTTGAAGCATAAAACGGTACCATTGTAATAATTATGTTCCAAAATCTTTAACCGGAGATTTACAAGAGACCCTTCCCGTATACTCCCCCTCCCAGTCCCCCTTAGTAAGTCTAAATAGTCTGTTGGGAGAATTTACTATAAACTCTTTAATACTGTCAGAATCAAAAGTCAAAAATCATGTTTAGGAAAAAAAAAGCTGCCTAGTGGAAACAAATTGCTATCTGACACTGATTGAGGAATGGTGACTATTATTTTGGTTCGTCTTAAAAGTAAAATTTTATGGCGAGAAGAAATTTATAATGATTTCGAAAAAAAGCCCGAAACCCTTCCAAAATGGGGTCAGATCAAAATGAAAAGTGTACCATTGGAATCATCCTGGTCGAAACCATTATATTGAGAAATTACAGTCCACCTCCTTGAACAACAAAGAAAATGACTTTTTCCTTGTTATAGCACTGATGCGTCTCCCGTTTTGTTTAGCAGGGCTAGGGGGTGACCAGAACGTCACAGAGAGATATATAATAGCTCATTCGAACGGAAATTAAATTTGCTAGTGTCCTTTTGAAGTGACCAAAAATATTGGAGGGCAACTACTGTTTGAGGGAAGGATGGGCGTGGTGGGGGGGGGGGGGGGCGGGCTAGTTGCCCTTCAATCATTTTCGACTATTAAAAAAGGGTACTAGCCACTCCAATTTCCAATCGAATGAGCCATTTTCGAAGTTTCTAAGACAACTCCTTCGACACGAAGTGCCCGGGTATGAAGGAAAAAAAAAACACATTGTGCCCATATTGTTCTTTACTTAGGGAGCGCTAGCGCGCTGCCTATGATTAATCTAAAAAAACAAAGTTTTTCCAAGGGAAGTAAAGAGTGAAGTTGAAACTTAAAACGGACAAAAATTATTGCTTCACAGCCTATCTAATATATATCAATCAAACTAGAACAAATAAACCAACTAATTATGTTTCCCTGTGTTTCTAGGATTGTAGAAAACTAGCGTTTTACTGAAAACACAAAAATCAAGTATTAAAAACAGGAATATTAATTTGGGAGCGAAAAGTGAGTATGAAGCCTGGCAACAATAAACTAATCTATAAAGCTTTTCATTGTCTTACACCAGTTGTGACATCAGTAACTTTCCATATACAATTAAAATTATCTTAAAAACATAAGCGTAGAATTAAATATTTTTTTAATAACCGCAAAGTAATTGAAAAGCATACAGATTATTGGATTGATTTATCAGGTAACATTTTGGAATAATATTCAATAGTGCTATAAGCTTTAATATCAATAGTGATTAATAAACAATCTTCAAATGTAAGAAATATGCTTAAGTATTACATGAAATGAAGATCGAATAAGACATAATATGAATTCTGAAAATATGGTTATTTGTCTCTATACAACAGTGAATTTCAAGCTATGATACAAATTCTAAAGCTAGTCTATAGTCCTAATCCTAATGCTATCAAGATGGCTTTACTTCGAACTTGTCTGCAAAGTAATCATGACATGTCCTTTTTTAAAACCAAAACGACAGTCAGGCATTGAAATGAGCCATCGTGCAGAAGTGATACCAAATTAAACGAGAAAAAAAAGCAACAATCCTAAAATGAATTGTTATTTATCTTAAAAGGGGTTGATCCTAAAGAGAATTGATTATAGTTTTACTCTGTAAAAAGTGTCCTTAATTGGTTTGCTTTTACTGTACCAAAACTCCTATATTATTTTGTGTTTTCAGTAAAGCGCTAGTTTTCTATAATTCTAGAAACACACAGAAACATAATTAGTTGGTTCATTTGTACTAGTTTTGATTGATATATATTAGATAGGCTGTGAAGCAATAATTTTTGTCCGTTTTAAGTTTCAACTTCGCTCTTTACTTCCCTTGGAAAAAAACTTTGTTTTTTTTAGAATAATCATAGGCAGCGCGCTAGCGCTGCCTCAGTAAAGAACGATATGGGCACAATGTGTTTTTTTTCCTCCATACCCGGGCACTTCGTATCGAACGAGTTGTCGTAAAAAACTTCAAAAAGGGCTCATTCGATAGGAAATTGGAGTGGCTTTTGCCCTTTTTTGATAGTCAAAAGTGATTGGAGGGCAACTAGCCCCCCCCCCCACTCCCATCATTCCCCCAAAACACATCCAATCAAAATTTTGAGATAGCCATTTTGTTCAGCGTAGTTGATTTCCAGATAGAAAATATGTTTTTTCAGGAGGACACTCCCCCACAACCCTCGGGGCAAGGGTTTTAAGTTATGCCCTGAGTGCATATAAGAACGATGTTGGCACAATGTACTATTTATTTTTTTTTCCTTTAGAGCAGGGCACTTCATATAGAAGCGGTCGTCGTAGAAACTTCAAAAAGAGCTCGCTCGATTGGAAATTGAGAGTTCTATTGCTCTTTTTAACTGTCGAAAGTGATTGGAGGGCAACTAGCCCCCCACGCCCATTATTCCCCCAAAAAACATCCAAGGGCAAGGGTTTTAAGTTATGCACTGGGGGCATAAAAAGGTTTTTATAGAAGTCATTGTCGTAGAAACTTCAAAAAAGGCTCATTCGATTGGAAATTTAAAGGGCTAGTGCCCTTTTTATAGTCGAAAGTGATTGGAGGACAACTAGCCCCCACGCCCATCATTTCCCCCGATCACATCCAATCAAAATCTTGAGATAGCCATTTTGTTCAGCGTAGTTGATTTCCAGATAGAAAATATATTTTTGAGGGGACACTCCCCCACAGCCCTCAGGGTAAGGGTTTTAAGTTATGCCCAGGGGGCATATAAGGTTTTTAAAGAAGGCGTTGTCTAAACTTCAAAAAAGCTCATTCGATTGGAAATTCAAAGGGCTAGTGATTAGTATTAAATTTAGTATTAATAAAATGATTGATTGATTGATTAGTGCCCTTTTTAATAGTCGAAAGTGATTGGATGGCAACTAGCCCCCCCCCCCACGCCCATCATTCCCGCAACACATCCAATAAAAATTTGAGATAGTCATTTTTGTTCAGCGTAGTTTATTTCCAGACATAAAATATATTTTTAAGGAGGACACTCCCCCACAACCCTCAGGGCAAGAATTATAAGTTATGCCCTGGGGGCATAGAAGGTTTTTATTGACATCTTTGTCGTAGAAACTTGAAAAAGGGCTCATTCAATTTGAAATTCAAAGGGCTATCGCCCTCTTTATTAGTCGAAAGTGATTTGAAGGCAACTAACCCCCCCCCCCTCTCACCCCCACCTTTCCCCCAAACACATCCAATCAAAATGTTTAGATACCCATTTTATTCAACGTAGTTTAAAGTTTGGAAATTAGGTCTTTAAGGATGACAACCCCACCCCCCACAGCCCTCAGGATAAGGGTTGTAATTTATTCCCTGGGGACATATAAAGTTTTTATTGAAAGCGTTGTCGTAGAAACTTCAAAAGGGCTCATTTGAAGTTTGAAAGTGATTGGATAGCGACTAATGCCCCTCTCACGCCCACCATTTTCCAAAACACATCGAATTAAAATTTTGAGATATCCATTTTGTTCAACGTAGTTCGATGTCCGGGAAATTAGGTCTTTTAGGATGATAACAGTAGTAAGCATGTATAAGGTACAAAACTAGATGGTATATAGCGACCAGAACTTCCCATATTATGGACATATAAAGCGATCAAACACATTATATTTGGAACCATGGACAAGATTTTGTAATGCAACCAGATGGGTTCCTGAGGCAACACCCATTTTCTTGTTCATTAATAGATGCATAGGGGATTACACAAGAATCTGTAATGTAACAACTCTACAAAGAATATGCGTAGATACGTAATAGATTTGACGCCTACAATGCTTAATGGGCTTTATATAAAAATGCGGGTTTCAGTCGTATGGTAAAATAATCATGTTTATATATCATTTTGCGTAAAAGCTAAATCAATTTGCGAAAAACAGCATAGCATTTGCGAATAGAAATATATGAATGATCTTAATTGCTGATTGAATAATAGGGGTGAGAATGATCTTAATTGGTATCGGATTGTATGAAGGTGGTAAAAAAGGGTTAAACTAATTACCAGTTAAGGTAAGCCCGAAGGGGTTGTTAACTCAGGTCATTTTTTTATAAATTTGGAAGAGCACCAATCTACGTAAACGATTAACGATGAGAAGATAGGCTTGTGAGTTGACCTAGCTTTACTTCCCCGATGTGTTTGTATAATATACAAGTACCGTTTGAACAGTGTTGTGAATATAAAATATGGTCTAACGTTATAGTATACTAAAAAGTTGATACTAATAGGGATGTAGATGTCAAGAAAAGAATTTTAATAATGACATTCAGAACAACCCTTAGAAATCCTTGCAAATCAAGTAGTGAGGTGTATATAAGTATGAACCGTCCAGGATTGTAACCACCAATAACCCTAACCACCACCAGGGACCTCAAACTCCAAAGGTCCTTTACCCCCAACCTCCAAGGATTCCCTCCCCCAAACTTTTTGGGCCCCTCCCCCAATTTTTTTCAACTTTTTTTTACATCCCTTATAATGACATTAAAACATACTTAAAACATAAAAAATCACGTTTAATAATATTTCCAAATTCGAAATGAGAATGATATATAAATGTTAGTCGTGACTTTAACTATTAGAAAAATATTGTTTTTAGTAGCATTTTTTTATTAGACAAAATTTTTTTTTGTCACTTCGAAATTATTCAACTTTTTTTTACTTATTTTAAAATGAAATGAAATATGCCTACAGCTCTAACAATTGTCCTCTATGCTAGCTCAAAGACACGATGCGGCTTTCCCGCTGGTACTCTATGGTCGGTTATCGACACTACCTAGTTTATTGCATGTATTAAATCAGTATTTTTTACGCAGTGGAACGATAAAAACATAACTAATACCTCTAAAAAAATGAAGATGAAGCATTTTAAGAAAGTGTGTTCACATGATAGTGTTATTGTAGCATTGAATGCTGACAAGGAGAATTATTTAAACTATGAAATAAGTACAAGTGGTAGCACTATCGGAAACGTATGCATGCATTGTCATGACAGTAAGAAATTAAATTTCTTTGGAGTACCAAAAAATTCCATTGTACAAATGGTGGATATACGAGATTGAAATCTCCGGAGATGATTGCACTCAAAGAGAGCGCTAACATAAAAATAATACTGGATGAAGAGGGGTATCTTCTTGCTACTGCTTCCGGTAACATGCTACCTGTTGATAGAACCTATCGTCATCTTTTAGGTATTAGACTTCAAATGAAAGCAAAGACAAAAAGAAAGGCATACTCTTCTACTAATATCATAAACCATATCTTGTCTACGTGCCAGAACTGTTACCTTTGTAAAAATGATGTTGTAATAGACAATGAAATTGCCGGAAAAAATAAAAAGGGCATTGGTATATCGCTTAGGAATATAAAGATGAATCGATGAAAAACAAAGTGCCAGCAAACGTTACAACCATTAATCAAACAGTCAATGAATCAAATAATACCAAAGACGAAACGCATATTGAACCTCTCGATGACACACCAGTAGATATTGTGTATGACTCAAAATGGAATAATGATTATTCTACCGATTACGAGTTAAGAGAAGACAATAGCTACAATATCAAGAGAGAACATGGAGAACAATTTTATGGAACAGATTCAAAATGTCCAAAGTTGATCATTGATAGTAATAATGTATAATAATGTATCTACCATATATTTATATTAATATCATATATGTCATTATTTTTCATTATTTCTAGGGTATGCTAAAGAGAGAGAGAGAGACAAAAACACAACCATATACATAAATTCAGACAAACACACCGACAATAACAGGCATGGGGAAAATCAAACACACGCCCAGACACATAGGCAAAGAGACTAAGAGAGAGCAAAATACATAGAAATACATAGGTTAAGGCATGCAAATTGACAATGACAGGCACTGGGACAAGAAAAACACATGACCAGACACAAAGTTAAAGAGACTGAGAGAGAGACTAAAACAAATACAACTATATCGATTCAGACATGAAAACCGACAAAGACAAGCACTGGGACAAGCAAACACCCGCCCAGACACATAGGCAAAGAGAGTGAGAATATGTATTCAGACGTAAAAACTGACAATGACAGACACTGAGAAAGTGGCAAACACCCATCCAGATACACAGGCAAAGAGAGTGAGAGTCAAAAATGCATAAAAATCCATAGATTCAGACATACAAATCGACAATGACAGGTACGGGGAGAAGCAAACATCCGCCCAGACACATAGGTAGAGAGAGTTAGAGAGATAAAAACACATACAAATATATAGATTAAGACATACAAACCAACAAAGACAGGCACTGAGATAAGCAAACACCCACACAGACACAGGCAAAGAGAGTGAGAGAGACTAAAACAAATACAACTCTATAGATTCAGACATAAAAACTGAGAAAGACAGGCAGTGAGATATGCAAACAAACGCCCAGACACATAAGCAATGGAAGTGAGAGGGACAAAAAACACATACAAATACATAGATTAAGACATACAAACCGCCAAAGACAGACTCTGAGAAAAGCAAACACACCACCCAGATTCACAAGCAATGGAAGTGAGAGAGACAAAAAACACATACAAATACATAGATTAAGACATACAAACCGACAAAGACAGACACTGATAGAAGCAAACACCCACCCAGATTCATACGCAATGAGAGTGAGAGTATGAATTCAGACATAAAAACCGACATTGACAGACACTGAGGGAGAGACAAATACCCATCCAGATACACAGGCAAAGAGAGTGAGAGTCAAAAATGCATAAAAAATACATAGAATCAGACATACAAACCGACAATGACAGGTACTGGGAGAAGCAAACATCCGCCCAGACACATAGGTGGAGAGAGTGAGAGAAATAAAAACACATACAAATATATAGATTAAGACATACAAACCAATAAAGACAGGCCCTGATACAAGCAAACACCCGCCCAGACACACACAAGCAAAGGAAGTGAGAGAGACAAAAACACATACAAATATAAAGATTCAGACATACAAACCGTCAAAGACAGGCACTGTGATAAGCAAACACCCGCCCAGACACACAAGCAATGGGAGTGAGAGAGACAAAAACACATACAAATACATAGATTAAGACAATCAAACCGACAAAGACAGGCAGTAGGACAGGCAAACACCCGCCCACACACAAAAGCAAAGAGAGAGAGACAAAAACACATAAAAAACATATAGATTCAGACGTCAAAACCAACAAAGACAGGCACTGGGACAAGCAAACATCTGCCCAGACACACAAGCAAAGAGAGAGAGAGAGAGAGAGACAAAAACACATAAAGACATACGGATTCAGATGTAAAAAACCAAAGAAGACAGGCACTGGGATAGGCAAACACCTGCCCAGACACATAGGCAAAGAGAGTGAGAGTATAGATTCAGGCGTACAAACTGACAAAGACAAACATTGGGAGAGAAGCAAACACCCACCCAGATACACGGGCAAAAAGAGTGAAGGAGACAAAAACACATACAAATACATAGATTAAGAGATACAAACCGACAATGACAGGCACTGGGACAAGCAAACATCCGCCCAGACAAAACTGCAAAGAGAGTGAGAGTATAGATTCAGACGTAAAAAAACCGACAAAGACAGACACTGAGAGAAGCAAACATCCGCCCAGACACATAGGCAAAGAGAGTGAGAGATATAAAAACACACGCAAATATATAGATTCAGACATACAAACTGACAAAGAAAGACACTGAGAGAAGCAAACACCCACCCAGATTCACAAGCAATGAGAGTCAGAGTATGGATTCAGACGTAAAAACAAACAATGACAGACACTGAGAGAGAGGCAAACACCCACCAAAATACACTGGCAAAGAGAGTGAAAAATGCATAAAAATACATAGATTCAGACATACAAACCGACAATGACAGGTACTGGGAGAAGCAAACATCCACCCAGACACATAGACAGAGAGAGTGAGAGAGATAAAAACACATACAAATATATAGATTCAGACATACAAATCAACAAAGACAGGCATTGAGATAAGCAAACACCCGCCCAGACACACAAAACAAAGGAAGTGAGAGAGACAAAAAACACATACGAATATATAGATTCAGACATGCAAACCGTCAAAGACAGGCACTGAGATAAGCAAACACCCGCCCAGACATACAAGCTATGGGAGTGAGAGAGACAAAAACACATACAAATACATAGATTGAGACATACAAACCGACAAAGACAGGGACTGGGACAAGCAAACACTCACCCAGACACACAGGCATAGAGAGTGAGGGTATAGATTCAGACATACAAACCGACAAAGACACACACTGGGAGAAGCAAACACCCACCCAGATACAGAGGCAAAGAAAGTGAGAGATACAAAAACGCATGCAAATACAGAGATTAAGACATACAAACCGACAAAGACAGGCGCTGAGAGAGGCAAACATCCGCCCAGACACACATGTAAAGAGAGTGAGAAAGATAAAAACACATACAAATACATAGATTAAGACATACAAACCGAAAAAGACAGGCACTGGGATAAGCCAACACCCGCCCAGACGTACAAGCAAAAAGAGTGAGAGAGACAAAAACAAGTTCAAATATATAGATTCAGACATACAAACCACAAAAGACAGGCACTGAGATAAGCCAACACTCGCCCAGACACACAAGTAATGGAAGTGAGAGAGACAAAAAACACATACAAATATATAGATTCGGACATAGAAACCGAACACCCATCCAGACATACAAGCAAAAAGAGTGAGAGAGACAAAAACAAGTACAAATATATAGATTCAGACATACAAACCGACAAAGACAGGCACTGAGATAAGCAAACACCCGCCCAGACACCCAACCAATGGAAGTGAGAGAGACAAAAAAAACATACAAATATATAGATTCGGACATAGAAACCGACAAAGACAAACATGAGAACAGGCAAACTCCCGCCCAGACACGCAAGCAAAAGAGAGAGAGAGAGAGAGAGAGAGAGAGAGAGAGACAAAAACACATACAAACATATAGATTCAGACGTAAAAAACCAACAAAGACAGGCCGTGGGACAAGCAAACACCTGTCCAGACAAAGAAAGGCACTGGGACAAGCAAACACCAGTCCTGACACACATGCAATGATAGTGGGAGTACAGATTCAGACATACAGACCGACAAAGACAGGAATGGGGAGAAGCAAGCAGACTGGTTTCTGAGACAACACCTATTTTCTGGGCCAATGACTCTATGCATCATTACGTTGAATTTAGGTTAGATCAATTATAGATGGCAGCACACCCGCTCAGACATACACTCATAGTGAGAGAGATATGCAAAAAGTTGGGCGCGCCACTCTAAGTGAACCTAAATTAACCCAACTTTTGCATATATCTCTCACTATGACTTTGTGTCTGAGCGGGTGTGCTGCCATCTATAATTGATCTAACCTAAACTCAACGTAATGATGCATAGAGTCATTGGCACAGAAAATAGGTGTTGTTTCAGAATCCAGTCTGTTTGCTTCTCCCGTGCCTGTCTTTGTCGGTCTGTATGTCTGAATCTATACTCTAACTATCTTTGCATATGTGTCTGGGCTGGTGTTTACTTGTCCAGTGCCTTTCTTTGTCTGGGCCGGTGTTTTTGCTTGTCCCAGTGCCTTTCTTTGTTGGTTTTTACGTCTGAATCTATATGTTTGTATGTGTTTTTGTCTCTCTCTTTGCTTGTGTGTCTGGGCGGGTGTTTTCCTTTTGTCATAATTGTCTTTGTCGGTTTCTATGGCCAAATCTATATATTTGTGTGTGTTTTTTGTCTCTCTCACTTCCATTGGTTATGTGTCTCTGGGCTGGTGTTTGCTTATCTCAATGCCTTTCTTTTGTCGGTTTCTATGTCTGAATCTATATATTTGTACTTGTTTTTGTCTCTCTCACTCTTTTTGCTTGTATGTCTGGGCGGGTGTTTGGTTTCTATGTCCAAATCTATATATTTGTATGTGTTTTTTTGTCTCTCTCACTTCCATTGCTTGTGCGTCTAGGCGGGTGTTTTCTTATCTCAGTGCCTGTCTTTGTCGGTTTTGTGTGTCTGAATCTATATATTTGTACTTGTTTTTTCTCTCTCTCACTCTTTTTGCTTGTATGTGTGGGCGGGTGTTTGCTTATCCCAGTGCCTGTCTTTGTCGGTTTGTATGTCTTAATCTATGTATTTGTATGTGTTTTGATCTCTCTCATTCTCTTTACCTGTGTATCTGGGCGGATGTTTGCTTCTCTTAGTGCCTGTCTTTGTCGGTTTGTATGTCCTAATCTATATATTTGCATACGTTTTTGTACCTCTCACTTGCTTTGCCTCTGTATCTGGGTGGGTTTTCTGCTTCTCCCAGTACGTGTCTTTGTCGGTTTTGTACGTCTGAATCTATACTCTCACTCTCTATGCCTGTGTGTCTGGGGGGTGTTTGCTTGTCCCAGTGCCTGTCTTTGTCGGTTAGTATGTCTCAATCTATGTGTTTTTATGTGTTTTTTACTCTCTTAATTCCATTGCTTGTGTGTCTGGGTGGGTGTTTTTCTCTCCTTATGTCAGTGCCTGTCTTTGACGGTTTGTATGTCTGAATATGTATATTCGTATGTGTTTTTGTCGTCTCACTCACTTCCTTTGTTTGTGCGTCTGGGCGGGTGTTTGCTTATCTCAATGCCTGTCTTTGTTTCTTTGTATGTCTGAATCTATACATTTGTATGTGTTTTTATTTCTCTCACTCTCTCTGTCTATGTGTCTGGGCCGATGTTTGCTTCTCCCAGTACCTGTCATTGTCGGTTTTTTATGTCTGAATCTATGAATTTTTATGCATTTTTGACTCTCTCACTCTCCTTGCCAGTGTATCTGGGTGGGTGTTTGCCTCTCTCTCAGTGTCTTTCATTGTTGGTTTTTACGTCTGAATCCATACTCTGACTCTCATTGCTTGTGTGAATTTGGATGGGTGTTTGCTTCTCTCAGTGTCTGTCTTTGTCGGTTTGTATATCTGAATCTATATATTTGTGTGTGTTTTTATATCTCTCACTCTCTTTGCCTATGTGTCTGGGCGGATGTTTGCTTCTCTCAGTGTCTGTCTTTGTCGGTTTTTACCTCTGAATCCTTACTCTCACTCTCTTTGCTTGTGACTCAAGGTGGGCATTTGCTTCTCTCAGTGTCTGTCTTTGTCGGTTTTTACGTCTGAATCTATACTCTCACTTTCTTTGCCGTTGCGTCTGGGCGGATGTTTGCTTGTCCCAGTGCCTGTCATTGTCGGTTTGTATCTTAATCTATGTATTTGTATGTGTTTTTGTCTCTCTCACTCTCTTTGCCTGTGCATCTGGGTGGGTGTTTGCTCCTCCCAACGTTTGTGTTTGTCGGTTTGTGCTCCTGAATCTATACTCTCAATCTCTTTGCCTATGTGTCTGGGCAGGTGTTTGCCTATCCCGGTGCCTGTCTTCGTTGGTTTTTACGTCTGAATCTATATGTTTTAATGTGTTTTTTCTCTCTCTCTCTCTTTTGCTTGTGTGTCTGGGCGGGTGTTTGCTTATCTCAGTGCCTGTCTTTGACGGTTTGTATGTCTGAATCTATATATTTGTCTGTGTTTTTGTCTGTCTCACTTCCTTTGCTGTGTGTGTCTGGGCGGGTGTTTGCTTGTCTCAGTGCCTGTTGTTTGTTGGTTTGTATGTCTTAATCTATATATTTGTATGTGTTTTTGTCTCTCTCACTTCCTTTGCTTGTGTGTGTCTGGGCGGGTGTTTGCTTGTCTCAGTGCCTGTCTTTGTTGGTTTGTATGTCGTAATCTATATATTTGTATGTGTTTTTATTTCTCTCACTCTCTCTACCTATGTGTCTGGGCGGATGTTTGATTCTCCCAGTACCTGTCATTGTCGGTTTGAATGTCTGAATCTATGTATTTTTATGCATTTTTGACTCTCTCACTCTCTTTGCCTGTGTATTTGGATGGGTTTTTGCCTCTCTCTCAGAGTCTGTCATTGTCGGTTTTTATGTCTGAATCGATGCTCTCACTCTCATTGCGTGTGAATCTGGGTGGGTATTTGCTTTCTCTCAGTGTCTGTCTTTGTCGTTTTGTATGTCTTAATCTATGTATTTGTATGTGTTTTTTTGGTCTCTCTCACTTCCATTGCTTGTGAATCTGGGTGGGTGTTTGCTTCTCTAAGAGTCTGTTTTTTTGGTTTGTTTGTCTAATCTATGTATTTTTATGTGTTTTTTGTCCCTCTCACTTCCATTGCTTGTTTGTCTGGTGGGTGTTTGCTTATCTCACTGCCCGTCTTTCTCGGTTTGTATGTCTGAATCTATAGAGTTGTATTTGTTTTAGTCTCTCTCACTCTCTCTGC
>CM051267.1:58217326-58384826 GCA_027921565.1 Artemia sinica | reverse complement strand
GGAAAGTGTTTATGTTCACCGGCGATCAGACCAAGTAGAATTCTCATTTCTAGCCACTAGACCCGGGGAAACCTATATTGCGTTTATGTTTAACATCGCATTGTTCCTATAAAATCCCGTGTTTAGTCATTTCCTTCTTGTTAATGATTTGGGCTAATGTCAAGGCCGTATCCAGGGGGGGGGGGTTACCCGGTTTGAACCCCCCCCTCGAAATTTTTGACCGACTCGAAAATAAGTAGAAAATTAGTAAAACCTAGGTAAAAATCAGTAAAATTAGTCGAAAACTGAGTCAAAAATAGTAACGCCACCCCAACCCAAAAAAAAGTCAAAAATTAGTAAAACCCCCCCTAACAAAAAATCCTGGATACGGCCCTGGCTAATGTGTGTATAAATTTTAAAGTTTGAAGTTCAAACATCTCCTGTTCATCAAATACATACGAAAATGAAGTGAAAAAAAAAACAAATAACAACATCGAAAAAACATTGTATACAAGTCAGATACCATGGCTTAACAACACCAACAATTTTAAATCAGCGGTTACATGACTTCAGTTACAATTGATGTAACAAAAGTGAGTTTGTTCACTCTGCCTGGAGCCATTGATCTTTTTGCAGTCACTATCAGTCCTGTCATGCTAAAAACCGTTTAGCTGGGGCACTTGTAGCCGGTACAGCCAGAACTTTACGAGCATAAACTGCCACTCGCGGGATCTGATACTAGCATTGGACACTGGGGTCCCACAGAACGCTGCAAATGGGCATCTTCTTTGTATCTGCTGAAATAAGTTGTTTTTATAAGGGAGAACACACCTGCACCTTTACCCTCTTTTCTTATCAACACGGAATAACCCTCCAAAATTCTTTTCTGAAAGAAGTGGTCAAGTTATGACGTTTCAAGTCAAAGTTTAAGGCTACTTCAACTTCAGTGTGCTCTGCTAACTGTGCAAAAAAAATGTAATTCATTTCTATAGATATATTTCTATACTAGCTCTAGATAATCTACCAAGTGGGAAACTACCACAAATCAGCATCGATAAATAAATGAAAACCCAAAACGAACAGAAATTACAATAAATAACCGAGTCAAACTCAAAACGAGCAGAAATTAACATGAGTTGGGCTCAAAACCCCTATGCCTTCCCAAGGCCAGAGCATGATTTTCACTTTACTGAAAAAATAAAAATGTTTTTACTTTTATAACTTTAATAAATCAAATAATATTAACATTTTAATTACTAAATATCAGTATATGTTTATTAAACTGACAATGCGCATTCATTTGTATTTTTTTCAGTAAAGTGCAAATTATGTTTTGGCCATGGGAAGGCATAGGGGTTTTGAGCCCAACTTATGTTAATTTCTGCTCGTTTTGAGTTTGACTCCGTTATTTATTGTAATATCTGGTCATTTTGGGTTTCATTTATTTATCAATGCTGATTTGTGGTAGTTTCCCGCTTGGTAGATTATTTGATTTTAATTTCGCTCATTTTTTTGTTTAATGGAGTTCTTTACTTTTCTTTGAAAAATCTTATTTTGTGGAAACAGTTTTTTTAATTAATTTCTGTTCGTTTTATATTGACATAGTCTTTTCAGGGAAAAAGAAAATAATACTTTAAATCTTTTCGTTTTTTAAGAATTTATAGTTTGGCCTGCTATTTGTATACTGGAAAAAAAAATTCAGCAATTTTTAACAACATACACCCTTTTAAAAATCTGGACTCAAATAGTAGTGTTTAATTTTGTTTCATGCCTCCTCTAGTTGACCTGAAATGGAAAACTTGATAACATTCGCAAAAAAATTTGTTTACTTTCTTTGATAGCTTGGATACACTTACGCTATTTTGATTTGGTCAAATTTTAAGAGCAGAAGAAGCCCCGAAAGTTTGAACATAATACCCTCAGTCGTTCTTGGGATACTGCTGAGATGCCTTATTGGGAATTAGCATTAACCCAGTGCATTTTTATTTAATCTTAAAGCAACATTTACTTTTTCAACATAAAGGCAAATGGGAGGGTGGGCATGGGAGGGGGATTAGTTTCCCTTCAATCACTTTAGACTATTAAAAAGGACATCAGCCCTTTCTATTTTCAATCGAATGAGCCCTTTTCGAAGTTCCTACGACAACTCCTTCGATACGAAGTGCCCTGGTCTAAACAACAACAACAACAAAAAAATGATACATTATACCCACATCGATCTCTACTATAAAAATGTCAAGCCTTCCAATCACTTGCGATTATTAAAAAGGGCACTAGGTTTTTTGATTTCCAATCGAATGATCCCTTTTTGAGTTTCTACGACAACGCTTTCTATAAACACCGTATATGCCCCCAGGGCATAAATTACAACCCTTACCCTAAGGGCTGTGAGGGTGGTTTTCATCCTCTAAGACCTAATTTCCAGAACTTTCAACTACGTTAAACAAAATGGCTCTCTCAAAATTTTGATTGGATGTGTTTCGGGAAATGGTGGGCGTGGAAGGGGTGTTAGTTGCCTTCCAATCATTTTCGACTATTAAAAAGGGCACAAGCCACTCCAATCTCTAATTGAATGAGCCCTTTCGAAGTTTCTACAACAACTTCTTCGATATGAAGTGCCCTGGTCTAAAAGAAAAATTAATATATAATAGATTGTGCCAACATGGTTCTTATATACCCCCAGGGCATAACTTAAAACCCTTGCCCTAAGGGTTGTGGGGGAGTAATCTCCTCAAAAAACATATTTTCTCTCCGGAAATCAGTTACTCTGAACAAAATGGCTATCTCAAAATTTTGATTGGATGTGTTTGGGGAAGTGGTGGGCGTGGAAGGGGTGTTAGCTGCCTTCCAATCACTTTCGACTATTAAAAGGGGCACTAGCTATTCCAATTTTCAATCGAGTGAGCCCTTTTCGAAGTTTCTACGACAACTCCTTCGATACGAATTGCCCTGGTATGGAAAAAAAAAATAAATAAATACTACATTGTGCCAACATTGTTCTTTACTTAGGCAGCTCGATTGCGCTGCCTAAGATAACATCCTGAATCGCCTAGTGCTCTTTTACCTACCTCTTTTCATCCGAAAAATCAGAAAGAAAATGAACAGAATTTTAAAGTGGAAGGTAGAATTTTTGTTTCAAGAAAAATTTCTTCTTCTCCTTCCTATGAACCGATATACATGGCGAGCAGTATTTATCTTTAAGAAACAGATTAGCCGGGATTACGGCTGAAGCCCGGGGGTCGATATCGATAACCAAAAAAGTGAGAAAAAAAACAAAAAAAAACGGCGGCGCATTAGTGACGCCACGGCCGATAGAATCAGTGGCGGCGTCAGCGCGCTGATGCAAGCTTGATGGCGCGCCACCGTTTATTTTTCGGCGGCGCGCCGCCGACTTTTCGGCGCGGCTACGGGGTCTACCTGTTTGTTTATCATCTTGAAAGTAGCATAGAAAAAAAAAAAAAAATAAGATCGTTTATCAATGAAAGAATACACATTTGCAAAGAATTTTGAATGTGTTTTCAGAAAGTTTGTTTCAAGAAAGAGCAATCAACTTCAAAAAAGACAGTATAAAATGAAAAAAAAAAAAAAAAATCAGTAGAAAGTAAGTATATAAGTAGATCTAAGCATTAACACTACTTTAGTGAACAGTTACATTTAAAAAAAAAAACAAAAATACCGTATATATCCAGTAGAGAAATATTTAGTTTTATGTAAAAAAAAATACCAGATATGTCCCTTTTATGTCCCAAGTTTCTAAAATGCGTCACTTTTTTGCCCTTTTATGTCGTTGTATCCCGGCACAAGGGAATATGTCCTTGCGACATAAAATATGTCGATTTGGCAACCAAGCGCCCCATCAGTCAGTTTTTCTAACATGACTAAAAATACTGAATTGTACCACAATGTAACGTTTTTTTTTATAAAATATACTAAATTTGTTTGACTTTGCTAAATTGTACCAGTAGAGGTGAAATGTAAAGGTACAATTGTACCGCTGTTGGCAACACTGGTATTGAGCAAATTGGCAAATAAGAAAAATGTTCTACCACTCCTGTGAAACTTCAAAATGCTTCGGGGGAATGGAAGGCTGTTGGATGGGAGGAACATGCATCTTTAATTATACAAGCTGAACTACTACTACTACTACTAACAACTCATCGCAGCACCAAGCCGCCTGAGGCCAACACAGCTACGCACGCTCCTCCTCCACCCCAATCTATTCAAAGCCTCCCTTTTTACACCCGCCCACGAAGTTCCTATTTCCTTTAAATCTTTCTTTATGACATCCTCCCAACCCAGACGGGGACGACCTGCTTTCCGTTTAGCCCTAGATGGTTGGCCGAAAAGAACAATCTTCGGCAATCTGTCATCCTTCATCCGAACAACATGCCCTAACCACCTCAACCTTTCTTTCATTATAGACCTAGAAAGTGGTATTGAACCACATTTTTCGTATAGCCTATTGTTTGAAATACGGTCAGTCAGCCGGGTACCCAGAACAATCCTTAAGCAATTTCTCTGGAAAACATCTAGCAAATCTTCATCCGCTTTTCGGAGCGTCCATGCTTCAGAGCCATATTTGACCACTGTCATCACTGTAGCTTCTAAGATTCTAATCTTGGTTTGCAGACTTATCTTCCTATTCTTCCAGACTTTTTTTAACTGTGAAAAAACACCCTGAGCCTTGGCTATTCTATTTTTAACATCTTCACTGCTCCCACCATCTTTACTAATAATACTACCAAGGTAAGTGAAACTGCCCACCTGATCAATCTTTTCATTACCCAACGTCACCTTTTCATCTTCACTTATTCCTAGCCTTAGTGACTTGGTCTTCCTAACATTAATTTTCAAACCAATACTAGCACCCTGAACTCACAAAACCTCTAAAACTTCATTCATTTTGCTCACACTTTCATCTAGGATGCTTAAATCATCAGCATAATCCAAGTCCAGGAGACTTTTTCCTCCCCATTTGATTCCGTGGTCTCCCATTGCCTTTCCTGTGCTCCTTAAAACAAAGTCCATCAAAATAATCCATATAAAGGGGGATAGAACACAACCCTGCTTAACTCCTGATTTAATACAAAACCAGCTGCTAACCTCATTTCCTACCTTAACCGCAGCAGTGTTATTCTCGTACATAGTACTAATCACTTTAATGTATTTGTCTGGTATACCATACAAGGATAAAACCTTTACTAAAGCTCCTCTATCAACAGAATCGAACGCTTGCTCATAATCTATAAAACTAAGGACCAAAGGTGTTTGAAAACTTAGGCACTTCTCAATTATTAACCTAAGAGTGAAAATTTGGTCAACACATCCTCTACCTTTTCTAAAACCGCACTGCTCTTCTCTTAAAACTTTGTCTACGGCATCTCTCAGTCTAAAAAGTATCATATTACTAAGCAATTTGCCTACCTACAGAGACCAGACTAATGCCTCGATAATTACCACACTCACTTTTATCACCTTTCTTATAAAGTGGCTTAATTAAGGTTTTCCTAAAATCATTAGGTACTTCCCCTTTTTCAAAAATCATATTCATAATCTCCAATAACTTATTTCTAACCTTAGAGCCACCATATTTAAGAAACTCATTTACTACCCTATCAGCACCTGGAGCCTTATTATTCTTTAATCCTTTTAGTACTGTTTCTAATTCCTCCTCACAAAACAAATCTTCCTTCACATCCAAGGTATCACAAACTTTTTCATTTTCCTCTATATTTTTTCCTGCAACTCTATCTCGGTTAAGCAAATTCTCAAAATGTTCGGCCCATCTCGCTTTAGCTTTTGTCTTATCGCTAATTGCCACCCCATTCCTATCTTTAACTGGGACAAGTCCGGATTGACTACTACCTCTCAATTTGTTAACGTGCCAGTACAATATTTTACTATTATGCCGTCTAGCTGCATCTTCTAAATCCTCGGCAATTTTATCCATGGCCTCCACTTCACACCTCCTTAGTTCATATTTCAATGCTTTCTCCACTTTCTTTACATTTCTTTTGTTTTCATGTGATCTAACACTCAGATAATTCTTGTACAAGTCCTTTCTCCTTTCTATTAAACTTAAAGCTTTTTCACTAATATTCTTAGCTGCAGTTCTAGCTTTCTTCCCTAATACACCTTCAGCAACTTCACAAATTATTTTTCTAAAATTATTCCAACCATCTTCCACATTATCAAATTTTAAGCTCTCAAGTTTAGTATTCAACTGTTCCTGGAAAGTTTCTCTCAAATTCTCATCCTGGAGTCTACTAACATCATAACTTCCCGGGAGGTAATTACCCTTCCGATATTTCAGCTTTAAATTAACCCTTGACACTACTAGATGGTGATCTTTACTTTTAACATCAATAACAGCACTCCTATATACCCTAGTATCTTGTATTGATCCTGCCAGTCTTCGATTTACTATAACATAATCAATAAGGTTTGGCTGTCTTACCATCACGTGAATACCATGTTAGCTTATGAGCCATTTTATGACCAAACACCGTATTGGTTATAACTAGATTGTTATACCTACAAAATTGCAAAAGTCTGTATCCATTACTGTTTTCTTTTCCTACACCAAATTTACCTAAGCTGGGATACCATCTATCCATATTTCTACCAACCTGGGCGTTAAAATCTCCCAGCAATAACATCATATTTCTACCTGGGACCTTGTCTATTTGCTCCTGTAACTGTAAGTAGAATTCATCTGAGTCCCTAGTATCTCCATCAGTCGGTTCTACAAGGGCGTATACTACTATAACTGATACCTTGAACTTTCTAGTCATAAAATGAGCAATTAGTATTCTATTATTAATACCTTCCCAGCCTAAACAAGACTTAGCAGCTTCCTTATTCATCATGAGCCCTACTCCCTGTCTATGTAACCCATCCTTCCTGCCTGAGTAAACAAATTCTATATCACCTAATTTCATGCTTCCTACCCCTGGGATATGAGTTTCTGAAACTCCTAATAGATCCAGTTCGAATCGTCTGAATTCGTCAGTCAAAATGTCGATACGATAGTCATTTTTTAATGTCGTAACATTCCAAGTTCCAATTTTCATGTTCTTTAAATCATTGAAATTTTTTTCGCCTCAGGAAAAGCAATGATCCCGGATACCAGTGCAGGACGGGGATCACATATCTTCTCAAGTCTACACCGAAGTGCTTAAGCCGGCTTAGAACCGGACAGCAAGAAGTCCCTGGGACCTCCATGAATGGAGGCTTTGTGCAATCCTGGGCCCATCTTGGTCACAACATGGTTTTCAGCGCTTGGCGATGCTCTTCTATCAACAAGAGTCGAAATCCTGCACAGACAATCTCAAGCCTATTACCTCCGACTCATTATATATTCATGCCTACAAATATTATGCTACTATGGGGAGGCAACCCGTAATAGATAAATTAGCTAGGAAGAGGTTTTTCAGCCCAAAGACGCCCATCAAAACATACCAATCCCAGAAGAATTGTCCATTAGTCAGAATCCCGTGCGAATGCTGTGTCGTTTACTAGGCTATAATTTCCTCGAGGGGCGCCACTCCTCAAGTGGGAATAGAGTTGACCGCAAGGTCCCCAGTCTTGCAGGTACCCCGAAAAGGTCGAGGCAGCCCTTTGCAGAGGCCGTTGTCCATAGATCTGGATCTTACGCCCTGCCACAGTTGTCCTCCTATAGAGGATCCTCCCGCGATGGTGTTCTGCATCACCATGCAATTTAACCCATTGCTGGGAGAAGGTTTGCAACTCATGGAACTTGTGGATAAACAAGTGGGCCCTTTTGAGTGTACATTTGAGGGGCCTTCTTCCTCCTCCGCCTGTATTTATGACCCCGGGCAAGGGTGCCCCAGATTCTATTATGGACCCCCAGGGACAAGGTCCATCTTAAATAATAGACATTTTTTCATGGAGGAGGGGGGTGGCTGTAAAGTAATCTCTGGGTAAACTAATCTAAGTAAAGTAATCTTGGTAAAGTAAATATATTTTTCAAATTATACAGGCAACAAATGTCCCCTTCCCTTTTAAGTACTGCTAAAAAATAATGTCTTTCCGTTTTAAGTTAAAATATAGCTCCTTAATTTCAGTTGAAAAAACTTGTTTTTTTTATTTAACTGCCGATTGTTTTTTAAATAATGCAAGGAAATCTGGCTCCACCTCCAAGGAAAAATTACTTCTCTTCACGGATATATCCTCTAGACATTTCATTCCTGGTGATAAATTACCTCGAACAAATACCCTTCACAACTCCACGTTGAGTCGACGAGGAGAAAGTTAGACATAAGATGAATTTGGTTATAGGAATTCTGGCCAATTTCCCCAGTGTAAAATTTCTCCTGAAAAATTCACCCCCAGGAAAATTCCCTCCCCATTGAAAATGATCTCCTTGGAAAATCGCCCCAGATAAAAATTCCCCCTCCCCCCTACCTAAAAAATGTATGCATACTTCCCAATAACAAATACTAGGCTAATACGTAAACAATGGACAAATTTTGAAGCTTAAAGACCTTTCCCCAGGGGCTGTAGGGGTCAGGTTTTCTCCAAAGGAGACAACCTTATTCATCCTTTCAAATATGCTAAACAAAATGGCTATCTAAAAATTTTGATCATACTATTTTAATAAAAAAGGGGCGTGGGAGTGGGCCTAGTTGCCGCACAATATTTTTTCCCTTTCAATGGGTGCTAGAAATTTTAATTCCTGTTTGAATGGGCTCTCTTCCAATATTCTAGGATCACTGGGTCAATAAGATCCCTGGAAAAAAAAAAATAAACAAGCATGAGTGATCTTTGCAGATCGGAACTTGAAACCTTTACAGTAGGATTATTTGATGCGCTGAATCTGATGGTATGAATTTCAAGATTCTATAAAAGATTCTATGACTTTTAGGGGTGTGTCTTCCCTTTTTCGAAAATCGGGCAAATTTTTTCAGTTTTCTAGACCTGGAAGGTATAACTTAATGAAACTTTTATATTTGGAATCAGCATAATAAGTCAAATCTTTTGATATAACTATTGGCATCAAAATTCTGTTTTTTAGAGCTTCAGTTACTATTGAGGCAGGTCACTCCTTACTTACAGTTCGTTACAACGAACTGTTTTACTACCAAGGTAATTGAAGCTTCGACTTGATCTATCTTTCGTTACCCAACGTCAACTTTACATCTTCACTTGTTCCTAGCCTTAGCGAATTAGTCTTCTTAAACATTAATTCCAAACCTATTCAAGTAACCTGAACCCGCAAAACCTTTAATTAAAAAGATCAAAGGAGGGGGGGGGGCAAATATCAAGGAGGCAACTTATCTCCCCAATTCACACTCCAGTTTTTAAGTGTTTTTTGAAAAATACTTCATTATCACTTTTACAGGGAGGCCGGTCTTTTCTTTATGGCCAGTTTGGTGACTATAGGGCTTAGAATAACAAATAAATAAATTTTCAGTTAAAAAATAAGTAAATAAACAAAAAATAAATAAATATATTAATTTCCAAATAAATAAATAACAAATAATAAATAAATAAATTCCCCAGCCAGTGAAAATAATAAAGTGTTTGTGTAAAAAACAAATTAAACGTTCTATAATCTTTAGAGGACAAATTAATTGAAACTATGATTAGAAAAATATTTCTTACGACATGTGGGATCGAACTGTTAGACTTGTGACTATTCTGCGTGCCTCTTTCCTCTGCGCTATCGTAAGGTAGCATATTTAGTGATTTTTCTAAATTTTTTTTTTTTTTACTTTCGAAAGAAGAATTTTTTGGGTGACGCGGAGTCACTGTTAGCATAGTCTAAAGCAGATTTGATCATTTATTTAAGTCAATGGAAATCCATTTTTTTTTTTTTTTTTTACATCAATGGAAACTCGAAATCTATAAATCATTCCAGCATAAATTGAGTTACTAAATCAAAAGCTGAAGGCAAATTGGTGAATTGTTAAAATTGGCAACAAGAATTACAGTGCTCTTAGAGATATAAGCCTGTACCCATTTTGATAAACCCCGGAGGTGTACGTTCGTAATTATGTTTTTCTTGCACTTTTAAGATATATATATATATATAATATATATATATATATATATATATATATATATATATATATATATATATATATATATATATATATATATATAATATATATATATATATATATATATATATATATATAGATATATATATATATATTATATATATATATATATAATATATATATATATATATATATATATATATATATATATATTTATATATATATATATATATATATATATATATATATATATATAATATATATTATATATATATATATATATATATATATATTATATATATATATATATATATATATATATATATATATATAATATATATATATATATATATATATATATATATATTATATATATATATATATATATATATATATATATATATATATATATATATATATATATATATATATATATATATAATATATATATATATATATATATATATATATATATATATATATATATATATATATATATGACGAGAGAAAAAGACGAGAGCAAGTTTGGTGAAACAACAGCTATAAAAAGGGTACTCTAAAGAAAACAAAGTACAGTATTTTATATACGGTCTATGCATCCTTTTTTATTACTGAAACTAGAATTGAATTGGTAAAACAGAAATAAGATGAATTCCAATTTTGATATTTCTGATTATATAGTTGGTAAATTGTTGCATTATTAAACAAAAACAATTTTCTTAAACTAAAGAGAAATATAAAAACTTTAAGCGGACAGAAACTGTTCTTTAGGTGAGGAGGACTATCCCTTCCTCAATACATCATCTTTTACGCTGAATTTTTTTAGTACTTTAAGAAAGCATCTTATTCTATCTAAATGAAGCGTCTGTTTCAAGAGTCGTTCTTAATGAATTGAAAATAAAAAGTCGAAATTTAACACAAAGACTGAGGGATCGATGAGGGGGCATCCCCTAATATATGGAATAATTCTGCTCATTTTTAGTTTTAATGTTGCTCCTTACTTTCAGTTGAAAAATTCGTTTTTCGTTTAATTTCTGGTTGTTTTTAAAACAAAGCTGGAACATCCACCTCCTCCATCTTTGGAAATCCTCCCACGGAAAATTCCTAACGCTTAGCCCTCCCTCTCCCTAAAAATCCCTCCGGACAATTCCATCCTCGTTGAAAATTTTCCCAGGAAAATTTCCTGTGGGTAATTCTCCCTGGAAGACTCTTCTTACTTTCATTTGAATTTTTTTATTATTAATTTCTGTTCGTTTCTCAAATCATGCCTAACCCCCTCCCCTTTTATCGGAAATCTTTATGGAAATCTCCATCCCCACATTGGAAAGTTTTCCCCGCCAAAAAAAAACTATTCCCTGGAAAATTTCACGGAGAATTTCTCCCCTGGAAAATCCTCCCCCAACAGAAAATTCCCCCCAGACAATTCTCACTCCGCAGAAAATTGTACCTGAGGAGTTCTTGCAGAATATCACCATATGTAAAATCGAGTACAGGTGTAAATATGTTAAATCGAGAAAGTAAGACAAATAAAACCAATTCCTTAAAAAAAATTCTGGTAAATTCTCCCTTGCAAAAATTTCCCTGGATAATCCCCAGGAAACCATACGCCCAAGGGGCAATTATCCCTGCAGAAAATAGCCCCCCGCTGAAAATCCCCCCCCTTCGAAAATTGTCTGTATATTTCCCAAAAACATATATTATGTGTAAATTAAATTAAAAAAAAAATCTTTTCAACTGACAGTATGGAGTAGCATTAAAACTTAAAACGAACAGAAATTATTATGTATACGATTGGTGTTGCCCCCTCGTCAATACTTCGCTCTTTAAGCTGAAGTTTGACTTTTTGTTCCAATTATTTAAGAATGACTCCTGATACACAATTTCCGTCTAAATGGAATAATAAGCTTTTTTAAAAATTCAAAAAACACTTTAGCGTAAAGAGTGAGTTACTGAGGAGGGGGAGAACCCCCCCCCCATATACGCCATAAGTTCTGTTCGTTTTAGGTTCTAATGTTGCTCCTTATTTTCAGTTGAAAATACTTTTTTATTTACTGTAATTTCTGATAGTTTTTTAACTAATGCTTGGAAATCCAGCTCCTCGTCCATGGAAAATTCCCTTTCCCTTTCCACACGAAAGCCCCTGCATAGAAAAATCCTCCCAAGTAAGCACCCCCGTCAAAAAATCCCCCCTTCCCCCGAAAATATCTTTATACTTTCCAATAGCCAATATTATATGTAAGCAACGGGCAAAGTTCATAACTTGCAGCTCTTCCCCAGGGGGCTGTGGGGGGTCAAGTCACCCTCAAAGATATAACTATTAGATTTTTCAACCATGCTGAAGAAAATGACTATTAAAAAATTTTAATCGGATAATTTTGGGTAAAAACTGGGAGTGGGAGCGGGATAGCTTCCCTCCAATATATTTGGTCACTTAAAAAGGGCACTAGAACTTTTGATTTATAATCAAATGAGCTCTCTTCTGATCTTCTAGGACAACTGGTTCGATCCGATTACCCCGGGGAAAAAAACAAAAAAAAACAAATAAACACGCATTTTGCTTCTGGCTTCTGGCTAATTTTGCTTCTGGCAATAAATTCAAAATTCCACATTTTGTATATAGAAGCTTGAAACCTCTACAGTAGGGTTTTCTGGGATCTTACGGTGTGATTTTCATTAAGATCAGTTGGTTTTTAGGGGTGTTTCCCCCTTTTTCAAAAATTGAGCAAGTTTTCTCAGGCTCGTAACTTTTGATGGGTAATATTAAACTTCATGAGTTTTATATGTCTTCAATAAGTATAAAAAATCGATTCTTTTGATGCGTCTATTATTATCAAAAATTTTGTTCCTTACAGTTTCGGTTACTATTGAGTCGTGTCGCTCCTTACTTACATTTCGTTACCACGAACTGTTTGATTAATTGCTGGAAACTCAGTAATTCAAGATTGCTTTACACTGTCACTATTATTTTAATTTTTTAATGCTGTAATTATAAAAGGAACTATTTGTAACGTAGCCTAATTTGTTTTCAGTAAAGCGCAATTCACATCTTAGACTTACGCTGTTAGGGGAAGTTGCGTTTTAATTTTGACTTGAATATTCAATTAAATTTTTGTATTCACCGTCTTTCTGTATGGACTACGTGACTCTTTAAGAACTAATGCGCCACCAAGTGGCACTTTTACCTCTCAAACTGGGAGTATTTAGAATTTTAACACATTTTGATTGACTGGCTATATAAAAATTTTCAAATAAGCTACATCTTCATTTTCGAAAAAAGAAATTAAACATTTTTGATTTACGGTTTTGCAGCCGTTACAACAGGGTCTCTGATATGCTGAATTTGATTTTGTAATTTTTATTATAAAATTTATTATAAATTTTATAAATTTATTATAATTTTATTATAAATTATAAATTTTTATTATAAATTTTAATTTTTTATTATAATTTTTATTATATAATTTTTATTATATAATTTTTATTATATAATCATTTTCTATTTTAGGAATGTTTTAGTCTTATATATTTGAAATTGTTTTTAAAAGCCAGTTATTCTGAGTTTCAGTTACTATTCAGTTACTACAGTTACTGTTAGCCCTAGTCCTATTCCTAGTCCTATAGTCCTAGTCCTAGGACTATAGTCCTAGTCCTAGTTACTATTCCTTACTTAAAGTTAATCTACACGAGCTGATTGATGGGACTTACAGTATTTTAGCATTTGTCTAATATTTCTGTTTGAAATGTCTTTTAGTACCAAAATCAGGCACGTACACAGGAATTTGTTTCGCGTGGGGCCCAATTTGTTTCGGGGGGGGGGGGGGGAATCTTTCAAACCCATTATTCTGTGAGAAAAATCAGAAAATTATGGGAAAATGAAAAAAATCGTGAGATTTCAGGGGGGGGGGCAGGGCCCGGAGGCCCCCCCTGTGCACATCCCTGACCAAAATATATCCGATATACTCAAATTTGATGATTTTAAGATTGAAGGTGCAATTTACTAGACCTCTAGGTAATAATTAATAAAAAAAAAGTTTTTTTAACTGAAAGTAAGGAGCGACATTAAAACTTAAAAAGAAACAGAAATTATTCCGTATATGACAGGGGCTGTCCCCTCCTCAACGCCTCACTCTTTACGCTAAAGTTTTTTATTGTTGAAAAAAAATAAGAGTTGTGAGAAAGTCAAACTTTAGCGTAAAGAGCGAGGCGTTGAGGAGGGGACAGCCCCTTTCATATACGGAATAATTTCTGTTAGTTTTAAGTTTTAATGTCACTCCTTACTTTCAGTTAAAAAAACTTGTTTTTTTAGTTAATTTCTGAACGTTTTTGAATTAATTAAGCTTTGATTTTGGCTCACCGTACATGAATAATTAAAACGAAATTTTCCTTTAATTTTCCTTTTTTTGGCTAATTGGCTTTCTCGGAATTTTGTTCTGACGTAACTTACGAATTAACTTACGTAACGAATTTCTATATTCGTATGTTTTTATTACATATATTAGGGAGTTCGCTCCCTAGTCAATACCTCGCTCTTTACGCTAAAGTTCGAATTTTGTTCGAATCACAAACCCCTGAATCACAAAGGCCGGTTAATTAGAATAGATAGCTCTTTTGAAAGCACTGAAAAAAAACTGTAGCGTAAAGAGCGAGGTATTGACTTGGGGGCGGACCCCCTCATATACGTAATAATTTCTGCTCGTTTTAAGTTCTAAAGTTGCTTCTTACTTTCAGTGGAAAAAACTTGTTTTTTTTAATTGAATTTCTGATCGTTTTTTAAATAATGCTAGGAAATCCGGCGCCTCCTTCATAGAGATGTCCAACTTGCAATTGTTCTAATTAAATAACCCTTGTGTTTCAGGCGTCGTTCATAAAGAATTGGGACAAAATTCAACCTTCAGCGTAAAGAGTAAGGTGTTGAGGAGGGGGAACCCCCACATATACATAATAATTTCTGTTTTGTTTTAAGTTTTGATAATGTTTCTAACTTTCAGTTGAAGAAATTTGTTTTTTCATTTAATTTCTGTTTTTAAATAATGCCAGGAAATCTGGCTCCACCTCCACAGAAACATCCCTCCTCCCTACAGAAATTTTCTCTAGATAATTCAACCTTGGTGATAATTTACCCCACAAAATTATCTTTAACATGTCCACGCATAAAAGTGAGTCGGCAAAATGAAAGCAAGACACATAAAAAGAATTTCGTATTGGAATTCTGGCAAATTCCTCCAGTGTAAAATTTCCCGTGAAAAGTTTCCTCCCTGGAAACTTACCTCCCCATGGAATATCTTTCTTGTGGGAAAAAAGCAAAAAATTCACCCCCCCCCCCCAAAAAAAAAAGCATGCATAGTTCCCAATAACAAATACTATACTTATACAATTGGGAAATTTAAAACTTTAAGACCTTTCCATAAGGGCTCTAGGGGGAATTTGTTACCTTCAAAGATATATTTTTTGGGTTTTTCAACTATGCTGAACAGAATGGCTATCTCAAAACTTTTATCAGACGAAATTGGGGAAAAAGGGGCGTTGGAGGGGGCCAAGTTGCCCCCCAGCATTTTTAGTCGCTGAAAAGGGCACTATAACTTTCAATTTCCGTTCGAATGAGCTCTCTCTTGATGTTCTAGGACCACTGGGTCGGTACGATTACCCGTGAAAAAAAAACACGCATCTGTGATCTTTCTTCTGGCAAAAAATACAAAGTTGCACATTTTTGCAGATATGAGCTTGAAACCTATGTAATAGGGTTTTCTGATACGCTGAATCTGACGGTGTGATTTTCATTAAAAGCTTTTAACTTATAGGGGATGTTCCCCCCCCCTCTTTCCAAAATCAATTAAATTTTCTCAGGCTCGTAGCCTTTGATGAATAATACTAAACTTAATAAAATTTATATATTTAGAATCAGCATTATAAGCCCATTCTTTTGATACATTCATTGACATCAAAATGCTGTTTTTTAAAGTTTCGATTGCTATTGAGCCGTATCGCTTGTTTTTTTTATTGTTTTTTTTTTATTAATTATATGTTATTACGTATATGAGGGGATTACCCCCTTAGTCAATACCACGCTCTTTACGCTAAAGTTAAAATTTTGTTCAAATCACAAACCCCTGAACTACAAAGGCCGTTTAATTAGAATAGATAGCTCTTTTGAAAGCACTAAAAAAAATGTAGCGTAAAGAGCAAGGTATTGACTTGGGGGCAAACCCCCTCATATACGTAATAATTTCTGTTCGTTTTAAGTTCTAATGTTGCTTCTTACTTTCAGTTGAAAAAACTTTTTTTTTTTTATTTAATTTCTGATCGTTTTTAAATAATGCTGGGAAATCCGGCGCCGGCGCCCCCTTCATGTAAATGTCCCTTATCCCAAGGAAACATCCTCCATGGAAAGATTCTCCCGAGTAACCCCTCCTCCAGCCCCCCCCCCACCAGAAAAAATCCTTCCTGAAAATGTCTGTATACTTCCCATTGGTTATATAACCAATACTATATGTAAACAATGGGCAAAGTTCATAACTTGCAGCCCTTCCTCTGGGAACTGTAGGGGATTAAGTCATCCTAAAAAACATATTTATTAGATTTTTGACTATGCTTAACAAAATGGCTATCTCAAAATTTTAACTGGATGAATTCGGGAAAAAAATGAGCGTTGAAGGGGTTCAAATTACCCTCCAATTTGTTTGGTCACTTAAAAAGGGCACTAGAACTTTTAATTTCCGTTCAAATGAGACCTCGTACGATATTCTAGGACTACTGTATCGATACGATCACCCCTGAGGAAATAAATAAAAAAAAACAGAAAAAAAAACAAACCAAAAAAACAAATAAACACGCATCCGTGATCTTTCTTCTGACAAAAAATACAAAATTTCGCATTTTTGCAGATAGGAGCTTGAAACTTCTACAGGTGGGTTTTCTGATACGCTGAATCCGATGGTGTGATTTTCATTAAAGTTCTATGTTCTATAGCTCAATGACTTTTAGGGGGTGTTTCCCCCTTTTTTCGAAAATAAGTCAAATTTTCTTAGGCGCATAACTTTTAATGTGTAAGACTAAACTGATGAAACTTATATATTTGAAATCAGCATAAAAATCTGATTTATTTGACATATCTATTGGCATCAAAATTCTGTATTTTGGAGTTTGGGTTACTATTGAGCCGGGTCGCTCCTTACTTACAGTTCGTTACCACGAACTGTTTGATTAAGGGACACACAAATAGTATTACCTTGAAATAAAATTAGCGAAGACGGTTTTCCTCAGCTACGCTACAGGAAGGGATAGGCCTTGAACCTGGCCATGATGGAATAATTTTCTCTCAGTTAGAAAAATGAAAAAATTGGAATATCAAGATGGAAACAAATTCTGTTCTTAGTGTCAAGCCCTTCATTTGCTTGGAGGCCGTGTGAAAAACAAATTTGATTGGCTTTTATATTCTCTTACGGCAAACACTCTTATCAACCCTTCCCCAGAATCTGACTATATACGAAATATGGTGGGAAAAGTGTTTATAAAAGACCCCCAACTTTTCCTTTGGGATTGGTGAGATGGATAGGAGGGTAACAGAAAATTCCATCCCCCATGAAAACTTCCTCCATGGACGATAAATAAATAGAAGTTTATATCTAGTATTTTTTGTGAAAACCTTCTATTTATTTATCGTCATGGAAAGGCAGTGTGGTCTCCGAAATTATCTTCCTCCGTTGAAAGATCCTCCCGCGTAACCTCCTCCCCCAGACCCCAACCACCGCAAAAATCCCCCCTGAAAACGTATGTAAACTTCCCAATAACCTATACTATATGTAAACAATGGGCAAAGTTCATAACTTGCGGCGCTTCCCTCGGGGATTGTGGGGGATTAAGTCATCCTCAAAGACATAGCTATTAGATTTTTCGACTATGTTGTAAAAAATGGCTATCTCAAAATTTTGATAGGGTGACTTTGGGAAAAAATGTGCGTGGACGGGGCCTAGTTGCCCTCTAATTTTTTGGTCTCTTAAGAAAAGCACTAGAACTTTCGATTTCCGTTTGAATAATCCCTCTTGCGGTATTCTAGGACCACTTTCAGCCCTCCATTCTAGGACCACTTTCATAACTTTCAGCCCTCCCCCGGGGACTTTGGGAAATAAGTCATCCTAAAAGACATTTTTATCATATTTTCGACCATGCTGAACAAAATGGCTATCTCAAAATTTTGATCGGGTGACTTTGGGAAAAAAATGAGCGTGGGAGGGGGCCTAGTTGCCCTCCATTTTTTTGGGGCACTTAAAAAGGGCACTAGAACTTTTAATTTCCGTTCCAATGAGCGCTCTCACGATATTCTAGGACCACTGGGTCGTTACGATCACCCCTGAATAAAAAAATGAATAAATAAACACGCATCCGTCTTTCTTCTGGCAAAAAATAAAAAATTCAAATTTTTACAGATAGAAGCTTGTAACCTTAAGAAAAACGGTTTTCTGATACGCGGAATCTGACCGTGTGATTTTAATTTTATGACTTTTAGGGGGTGGTTCCCCCTTTTTTCGTAAATAAGATAAATATTTTCAGGCGCGTATCTTATGATGGGTAATACTAAACTTGATGAAACTTATCTATCTGAAATCAGCATAAAAGTGCAATTTTTTTATGTATCTATTGGTATCAAAATACATTTTTTTAGAGTTCTAGTTACTATTGAACCGGGTCGCTCCTTACTTGCAGTTCGTTTCCACGAACTGTTTTATCTAGTAGAATGAAGTATTATATTTATTAAAAAAAATAAAATTGCCATGAGTTCAAACAGTTGTAATTAAACACAGGTTAACCAGGTTTTGAATTAAAAAAAAAACTTACTTATGACCTATGTTTGAATTTAAAAGATTATGATACAATGAACTGCAGAGGAAATATAAGGTTATAAATGGACACAGGTCAAGAAAAGTTACGTGTTATATATTAAAAGGATCTTTTTATTTGATAATCTGGAAAAATTAATTTCCAGATTTAATTAATCTGAATTTTTCCAGGATTAATTTCACACTTGTTGACACTTGCTGGGGCCAAAGTAAATGCTCTGCTACTTCTGATTCAAAAGTTATATACGCAGGGAGTGGGAAGGGTGGTTAAAAAAATAAAGGGGGAGAGTTACTAAAAAGTAAAACAAAAAAGGAAGAAAACAAGGCATAAATAAGAAAACAACAAGGATAAACGATCCGATAATCGGATCGTTTTGTTTTCTTTAGTTTTTTTTTTTGTTCTCCGTTTTTTCGTAAGGCAATAATAGCCAGGTTAGGCCTTATAACCTTTTTACGGGGTAAAGTGTGACATAGGCTATAGAATAGCCAGTTTACTTTCCCCTCCCGGTTTTTTATTACATTTTTAAGAATAAAAGTTTTTAAGATGATCTTTTACCCTCAGCCCTTAAATGACTTGAAGGCTTTCCCTCGTCTGAAGTATTTGATTGCAATCTGCACATTCTCGAAGCTAAGATGATAAAGGCTATTTCTGTGTTTCAATATCGTGTTTGTATTTCTGCTGTTCTGTAAATTGTGTTTCTGTTAGAGAAGGAAACGAGTAAAGTTTTGGCTCTCCTCTCTCTTTGGAAGTTCCTTCTCTAGACTAAGAAGCTTCTAGCTTCTAGTATTCACTAACTATTTAGGCCACATTCCAATTTCTTTTGTCTTCTAAGGAAGTCTTTGAATAACCCTTGGCAGAGTGTACATGGCTGTCCATGTTAAGCTCATTGTTTGGAAATGAATAGATATAGTCAATTTGAACTTCTCTATCTCTAATAGCATTTATTCTATGATGGAAATTTGGATATGTCAGTTACAGGGAAAAGGTAAAATAAAGGAAAAGATTAGGCAATAGTATTGTTTGGTGTAAAGAGACTAGGGACTAGTCTATAGAAATTGACTGTCAGTTGCAAGCCATAGTTCAGTGAAAATCATTAACTGAAATGATTTTCGTAGCAGTATAAAAGAATGCTTCACCCTCACAGAGATAAAACTCTAGGCCAGATTGAGACGTTTTAATTTAACATCTTCACTTTCTTACAACAACAAAACAGGAATGAAAATCCTATTCACTTATATCTGCTTAGCAAAATCACAACCCACTTTGAGTTTGACATGCTAGGGCAAACTGAACCTCTTCAAATATGCTATGAGTCTCCCACAGCTAAACAGCCGTGAGTCTAGGGTACTTACCCCGTAACAATCCAAATGTTTTGTGAGGTGAAAAAACGCCTGGTCTTACCGCAGACAATGACAAATATACTAAAGACACTGCATTGCATCGTTTATTAAAACTACTAAGAAAACCAAAAACACTGGGATTGTATGGTCACCACAATTAAATTAAATTTCCAAATGGGTACTAACAAATTAGAAGGGGAAGGAGACAAGGCCGTATCCAGGGGGAGGAGGCTAAGGGGTTTGAACCCTTGCCCCCTGGTATGTTTATTCGACTCGTAAAAACGCAACAAAAATGAATATTGACAAATTTTTTATGTGTTTTTCTAGGCTTTTTTGTGTAGAAACCCCCGCAAAAAATACTTTTGTAAAAGCCCCTCCAAAAAAAAAAAATCCTGGATACTGCATTAGAAGACAATAATGCAGAATGATAAGACAGATATAATTAAACCTTAAAAGAGGTACATTAATAATGCGTAAGCGATATACAATCTACTTGTGCTTGCTTATACCAGCTGTGTCGAAATGATACAACCTTGGGGAATAGTTGTATAAGGAAAAATTCTTTTTCGCAGTTTCTATTTTAACCTTGGTATTTTTAAGTGCGTACTAAGTTAGTGAAGAGGAAAAAATAATGATAAATAAAAGTTCGAACAAGGAAAACAAAATTTGCACTTAACTAAAAAATACAAATGAATGTGCATTGTCAGTTTAATATACATATACTGATATTCAGTAATCAAAATGCTAATATTATTTGATTTATTAAAGTTATAACAGTAAATATTTATATTTTTTTCAGTTAAGTGCAAATTTTGTTCTGGCCTTGGGAAGGCATAGGGGTTTTGAGCCCAACTTATGTTAATTTCTGCTCGTTTTGAGTTTTACTCGGTTATTTATTGTAATTTCTGTTCGTTTTGGATTTCATTTATTTATCGATGCTGATTTGTGGTAGTTTCATGCTTGGTAGATTATTTGATTATATTTTTGCTCATTTTTTGTTTAATGGAGTTCTTTACTTGTCTTTGAAAAACTTATTTTTTGGAAAAAGTTTTTTTTTTAAATTAATTTCTGTTCGTTTTATATTGACATAGTCTTTTCAGGAAAAAAGAAAATAATACTTTTAATCTTTTCGTTTTTTTAAGACTTTGTAGTTTGGCCTGCTATTTGTAAGCTGGAGAAAAATTTTCAGCAATTTTTAACAAAATACACCCTTTTAACAATCTGGACACAAATAATAGTGCTTAATTTAGTTTCATACCTCCTCTAGTTGACCTGAAATGGAAAACTTTGTACCATTCACAAAAAAATCTGTTTACTTTCTTTGATAGCTTGGATACACTTACAATATTTTATTTGGTTAAATTTTATGAACAGAAGTAGCCCCGAAAGTTCGAACATAATACCCTCAGTCGTTCTTGGGATACTGCTGAGATGCCTTATTGGGAATTAGCGTTAACACAGTGCATTTTGATTTAATCTTAAGGCAACATTTAGTTTTTAAACATAATGGGCAATTGAGAGGGTGGGCGTGGGAGGGGGATTAGTTGCCCTCCAATTACTTTCGAATATTAAAAAGGGCACCAGCCCTTTCTATTTTCACTCGAATGAGCCCTTTTCGAAATTCCCACGACAACTCCTTTGATACGAAGTGCCCTGGTCTAAACAACAATAATAATAATAAAAAAAAAAAAATACATTATACCCACATCGATCTTTACCATAAAAATGTCAAGCCTTCCAATCACTTTCGACTATTAAAAAGGGCACTAGGCTTTTCGATTTCCAATCGAATGAGCCCTTTTTTAAACGACAACGCTTTCAATAAATACCTTATATGCCCCCAGGGCATAAATTACAACCCTTACCCTATGGGCTGTTAGGGTGGTTGTCATCCTCTAAGACCTAATTTCCAGAACTTTCAACTACGTTAAACAAAATGGCTATCTCAAAATTTTGATTGGATGTGTTTGGGGAAATGGTGGGCGTAAGAGGGGCGTTAGTCGCTCTCCAATTACTTTCAACTATTAAAAATGGCACTAGCCCTTTCAATTTGCAATAGAATGAGCCCTTTTGAAGTTTCTACGACAACATTTTCAATAAAAACCTTATATGCTCCCAGGCCATAACTTACAACCCTTGCCCTGAGGGCTGGGGGGGGGGGTCATTCTCAAGGACCCAATTTCCAGAGCTGCCTACGACGTTGAACAAAATGGCTATCTTAAAATTTTGATTGTACGTGTTTGGAGGAATGGTGGGCGTGACAGGGGGGTTAGTTACCCTCCAATCACTTTCAACTATTAAAAAGGGCACTAGCGCTCTCAATTTCCAATTGAATGAGCCCCTATTTAAGTTTTACGACAATACTATCTATAAAAACCTTATATGCACCCAGGACATAACTTACAACCTTTGCCCTGGGGGCTCTGGGTGGTTTTTCATCCTTAAATACATAATTTCGAGAACTTTCAACTACGTTGAACAAAATGGCTATCTCTAAACTTTGATTGAATGTTTTTGGGGAAATGGTGGGTGTGAGAGGAGGGTTTATTACCCTCCAATCACTTTCGACTATTACAAAGGGCAATGTCAATTTACAATCAAATGAGCCCTTTTTGAAATTTCTACAACAACTTTCTGTATAAACCTTATTTGCCTTCAGGGCATAACTTGCAAACATTGTACTGACGGCTCTGAGGGGTTATCATCTTAAAAGAACTAATTTCCAGAACTTTCAACTACGTTGAACAAAATAGATATCTCAAATTTTGATTGGATGTGTTTCGGAAAATAATGGGCTTGAGAGAGGCGTTAGTCGCTCTCAAATCACTTTCAACTATTAAAAAAGACGCTAGCCCTTTCAATTTTCAATTGAACGAACCCTTTTGAAGTTTCTACGACAAAGCTTTCTATAAAAACCTTATATGCCCCCAGGGCATAACTTACAACCCTTGCCCTAAGGGCTGTGGGAGGAGGTGTTGTCATCCTTAAAGACCTAATTTCCAAAACTTTCAAATACATTGAATAAAATGGCTATCTAAAAATTTTGATTGGATGTGTTTGGTGAAAAGCTGGGTGGGAGAGGGGGGTTAGTTGCCCTCAAATCACTTTTGACTATTAAAAAGGGCACTAGACTTTTGAAATTCCAATCGAATGAGCCCTTTTTCAAGTTTCTACGACAAATATTTCAATAAAAACCTTATATGCCCCCAGGGCATAAATTATAACCCTTGCCCAGAAAACTGTGGGGGGAGTGTCGTGCTCAAAGGTATAATTTCCTAAACTTTAAACTGCGTGGAACAAAATGGCTATCTTAAAATATTGATTGGATGTGTTTGGGGAAATGGTGGGCGTGGAAGGGGTGTTAGCTGCCTTCCAATCACTTTCGACTATTAAAAAGGGCACTAGCCCTTTAAATTTCCTATAGAATGAACCTTTTTTGAAGTTTCTATGACAACGCGTTAAAGAAAAACCTTATATGCCCCCAGGGCATAACTTACAACCCTTGCCCTGAGGGTTCCGGGGGGTTGTCATCCTTAAAGACCTAATTTCCAGAACTTAACACGACGTTGAAGAAAATGGCTATCTCAAAATTTTGATTGGATGTGTTTGGGAAAAGGTGGGCGTGGGAGGGGGATTAGTTGCCCTTCAATCACTTTCGACTATTAAAAAGGGCACTAGCCCTTTGAATTTCCAATCGGATGAGCCTTTTTTGAAGTTTTTACGACAACGCCTTCTATAAAAACCTTATATGCCCCCAGGACATAACTTACAGCCCTTGCCCTGAGGGCTGTGGGGGAGTGTCCTCCTCAAAAACATAATTTCTATGTGAAAATCAACTACGCTGATCAAAATGACAATCTCAAAATTTTGATTGGGTGTATTTTGGAAATGGTGGGCGTGGAAGGGGTGTTAGTTGCCTTCCAGTCACTTTCGACTATTAAAAATGGCACAAACCACTCTAATTTCCAATGGAATAAGCCCCTTTTCGAAGTTTCTATGACAATTTTTTCGATACAAAGTGCCCTACTCTGAAGAAAAAAAAATAATAAATAATACATTGTGCCAACATCGTTCTTATATGCCCCCTGGGCATAACTTAAAACCCTTGCCCTGAGGGCTGTGGGGGAGTGTCCTCCTCAAAAACATATTTTCTATCTGGAAATCAACTACGCTGAACAAAATGGCTATCTCAAAATTTAATTGGATATGTTTGGGGGAATGATGGACGTGGGGGGCTAGTTGCCCTCCCATCACTTTCGACTATTAAAAAGGGCATTATCCACTCCAATTTTCAATCGAATGAGACCTTTTTGAAGTTTCTACGACAACTCCTTCGATACGAAGTGCCCTGGTCTAAAACCAAGAAAAAAAATAATAATACATTGTGCCAACATCGTTCTTTACTTTGGCAGCACGATTGCGCTGCCTATGATAATGATAACGATTTTCTTTCCATATTTAGCTGTAATACTTTTCATTCCTTTAATCGTGTATTTCATTCCAATTTCTAAATCTTCTTTCTAAAAAGTTTGATTATATTTATTTTCCATTTTCATTTAGCTTAAAAGTTTCTCCATTTAATAGTCCTTTAAAGCAGAAATGAGTTTGAAAGCACTTTTACACCTGTTGCAGCAGGTGATGAAACAATTACAACAAAACTAAATAACGCTTATAACAGTGGTGGTTTGTTTAAGAGTTTGAATAAAACAAAAGAAAGTCATGCGGTTAGTACGTATTTACCATTATCACGCTTATTTGGAATTTGTCAAGATATTAATAGTGTTTCTAGAGGCGTTACACATCAAATTATATTAAAAAGAAACGATTTTTCCAATATAATTATAAATCTGGAGCTCAAAATTTAAAAGTGGATGTGATGTATTTATCAATGATGTTACCAGTATTACATCCCAGTTTACCAATAGCAACTCAATTACAAGGTGGATTAACAAAGCAGGTGGAACATTTAAATGCTGGGTTAGGAAAGGGCAGCTTATTTGAATTAAGATGGGAAGCGTGTAACACTATAAAAGTGATAATAAAACGAATAAAGAATTAACTTGGAGAGCAGTCAGTAAACGCTATAATACAACTAAAATTCTTGTTGTCTTACAGCAATCTGAAAAAGAGAACAGCTATACACAAAACAACATAGTATTTGACCATACGAACACTATTAGAATTGAAGTGAGAGTAAATGCATATGAATATCCACAAGAATATTTTAAATGTGATTTCAGTGAGGCTAATGAAGATTATTCTAACGCTTATCAACGATTTTTACAGTTAGGATATAAACAAAAATTATGTTGACAGTGGAACAATTGTAAGTTACAATGATTTTAAAATATTATATTCTTTTTTTTTGTTTTGATGTTTCAAAGCATGAATCGAATATTCATCGAAGTAGATCAACTGCTAATATAGAAATTAAACTTTTATTAGATCAAGTACCTGCTAATCAATTCAACATTTACTGCGTTATATTTTCAGAAAGAAAAGCAATCATGGAAGTCTTTGATAGTAAATTATATGTTAATATATAAAATAATATATAAGATATTTATATAATAATATATAATATATAATATATAAAATATTTTCGGTTTAGAAATTAGTTTAATAAAATCATCAACTAATAAATGGAGAAACTTTTAAGCGAAATGAAAATAGAAAATAAATATAATCGAACTATTAAGAAAGAAGAAAGAAGATATTGGAATGAAATACACAATTAAAGGTATGAAATGTGTTACAACTAAATATGGAAAGAAAATCTTTATCATTATTCATTTTAATGGTGAAATAGGTGATCTGTTTGCACTTAAGTGTTTTGATTCTAAAGCACCTGATCTTGAAAAGAAATTTAAAATATTAGATAAAGCTATGATTTTAAAAGCTATTGGAATAAAAAATAAAGATAATATAAATTTTTTAGATATTGAGATTGAATATAAATATTAAATTATTACATTTTATCAGTACTATAGGAGAATTATTGAATACAAGTAAAATATGCCTCAATTTCTTATGTCACAAGACCAGTTTTGATGGTAAAAGTTATGATGGAAACTGATTGGAAATGTAGGTTTTTCATTTGAAAATCATGTAAATTGGTTTGAAATGGGGGTAAATTGAATGGAGTTGATAAGTGGTCCAGTTCCTGTATTTACTATACTACTAGTAATAATGCCATTCACAAAATATCCAGTATATTTTGTGAATTTTATTATCACTGTTGAGTAAAAGATTTGTCCCTATTCAAACTTTTATCTATCGTTATGGAACGGTAGGGGGGTCTTCAAAGTTACCTACGTCATCTAAAGAAAAATAAATTAGCAAGATCAACACCTCTATAAAATTGAACATAAATTAGTTCTCCATAAGAGTATTTGTAACTCAGAAAAAAACTGCAGACTCAATAGAGAGGAATTTGAAATTAGCATAAGAAAATGATATATAAAGAAATAAAATGAAAAAAAAGAAAAGCAGCCGGAAATACACAAGAAAATATACTGAATATTGAATAGCTTAGACAGATAGATTAATTAATCTATTACTTAGATAGATCATTCTAAGTGAAAACTGCCTAACGGACAAGCAGCCTGGAAAAAACACCAAATTCTTCGTTTTGAAATATCCTGGTTCTAAGCATATTATATGCGATCCATTCTATGTTTAGGTTGGCATCAGGCCTGTATACAGGGAAGGACTTGCTCCCCCCCCTGAAATATTAATACTTCTCCAATTTTATAACATTTTTGGTTATAGTTTCAAAATGTTGTCTCTTTCTTGGCTAAAGATCGTATCTAGAAATTTCTGACATCTGAGATAATTGTCAAGTGATATTTGTTAAGCTTATCTCAAAGGGAGAATAAATAGGGTAATGCATAATCCATCATACCTGCTCTTCATTGCCTCGTTGATTCTCCCTTTCTGATTACCTCTAAAAACTTTTTTTTTTTCACAATGATCCCAGAAATGTGAAAATGTCAGGTATGATCCTCAAGCACGTCAGCAATATTTTGTCTTACTTTTTAAAACTTTTATCTCCACTATAAATAAATTCCTGTGCATATGCCTGGCTAGTTGGTTGAGTAACAAAGGTTTTTGAGTTTACAGAATATTTTTACATCTTCGGGTATCTGAGGAGCACGTGAAACTATTGCTCTTAGTTGTATTAAATAAAAAAGAAACTTTTTTTCAACTGAAAGTAAGGATATAAGTAATAATTTAATTATTAATTTTATTATTACCCCCTTTGAGTAATAATTTTTGTTGGTTTTAAGATTAGATGTTGTTCGTTACTTTCAGTTGAAAAAAAACTTTTTTTTATTTAACTTCTGATCACTTCTAAATAGTACCGGGAAATCCGGCTTCCCAACCATGGAACTTTCTTTCTCCACGTGGATAATACATCCATGGAGTTATATTCCCGCGTAAGATACCCCTACCTCCGCAAGGAAAATTCCTCTCCGATAATTCCATTGTAGCTGAAAACTTCCCCCGAAAAATTTCTTGCGGACGGTTCCAAGTGAAATTCTTTTGTTAGAAAACTTTCATTTGAAAAATACTTTCATTTGGAAAAATCATTTTTAAAATCAAGCCAAAAATACCCCCTCCCCGCAAATAAACCACCCCCTAGTTGGAAGTTGCTCCCGCAGAAAATTCCCTCTGGAGAATTTATCCTGTGGAAAACCCCCATGGCGAATTTATCCCGTAAGAAATCCCAACTCCTACAGAAAGATACTCTAGAAAACTCAAGCCCGGTAAAAATTTCCCCCGGACAATTTCCCTAACATCTCCACGCGTAAAATTAAGTCGGCAAAGAGAAAGTGAGACTAATAAAAAGAAAGTCGTATGGGAATTCTGGTAAATTCCCCCAGTGTAAAATTTTGCGCTGGAAAGTTCATTCCCCCTCCTGAAAACTTTCTTCTCCGCGGAAAAGTCTCCCCACGAAAGATCTCCCGAGTCGAAAACTCACCACCACCACCCCAGAATAATGTGTGCATACTTCCCAATAACAAATAGCCTACTATACGAAAACAATGTGCAAATTTTATAACTTAAAGACCTTTCTCTATGGGCTGTGGGGGGTCATATTTTATCCAAAACCATAGTTATTGGGCCTTTCAACTATGTTGAATAAAATGTCTACATCAAAGTTTCGACCGGACGACACGGAGGAAAAAAAGGAGGTGCCAGGGGGGCTAGTTGCCCTTCAATCTTTTTGGTCACTGAAAAGGGCAATATAACTTCTAATTTTCGTTTCAATGAGCCCTTTCCCGATATTGCAGGACTATTGGTTGGATCCGATCAACCCCCCCCAAAAAAAAAATAATAAAAAACACGAATTCGTGTCTTTCTTTTGGAAAAAACGCAAAATTCCACCTTTGTACTGATGGGAGCTTGATAATTCTACAATAGGGTTTTAGGACACACTGAATCTGATGATGTGAATTTCATTAAGATCACTTGACTTTTTCTGGGTGTTAGATCAGTAACACTAAATTTAATCAGCATAATCAGCATAACAAGCCAATTGTTTTGATTTACCTATTGATTTCAAAATTCTGTATTTTAGAATTTCGGTTAATATTGAGCCATATCCCTCTTTACTTACAGTTCTTTACAACGAACTGTTTGATTCTACTGAGTTCTGAATTATGTAGAAAGTTGCAATTTAAATAATCACATGGTGTTTTTTTACCAACTAATTAAAAAAAAACTTTTTCCACAAAATAAGTTTTTCAAAGAAATGTAAAGAACTCCATTAAACAAAAAATGAGCAAAAATAAAATCAAATAATCTACCAAGCGTGAAACTACCACAAATCAGCATCGATAAATAAATGAAACCCAAAACGAGCAGAAATTACAATAAATAACCGAGTCAAACTCAAAACGAGCAGAAACTAACATAAGTTGGGCTCAAAATCCCTGTGCCTTCCCAAGGTGAGAACATAATTTGCATTTTACTGAAAAAAATATAAATGTTTTTACTTTTATAACTTTAATAAATCAAATAATATTAACATTTTGATTACTGAATATCAGTATATGTATATTAAACTAACAATGCACATTCATTTGTATTTTTTTCAGTAAAGTGCAAATTATGTTCTAGCCTTGGGAAGGCATATGGGTTTTGAGCCCAACTTATGTTAATTTCGGCTCGTTTTGAGTTGGACTCAGTTATTTATTGTAATTTCTGTTCGTTTTGGGTTTCATTTATTTATTGATGCTGATTTAAGGTAGTTTGTATATGTATTATACTATACATATTATATATATATATATATATATATATATATATATATATATATATATATACATTATATTATGTATTATGCTATACATATTATAGGAAATTGGTTTAACAATTAATTACTTGAATTACACATAATTACGGTAAAAAACAACATATCCAATTTTAATCGCTTTGCTTTACGCCCTGTAACAAAGGTAATTTGTGAGGGTTTGAATATTTTTAAACACAGAACAAGCTAGTTAATGAGAGAATGGTGGGGACAAGTAAATTTAGTAAATTGAAAATTAGTAATTGAATTTAGCCTGTTAATTAAATTACAAATTTTACCTGTTAATTAAATTACGGTTAATTTTACCTGTTAATTAAATTAATAATTACCTGTTAATTAAATTACTATATAATCAAGAGAAATTGATAAAATACCGATCGAAACTTTGAGGTAGACATTTTATTCAACATAGTTGAAAGGCCCAATTACTATGGTTTTGGATAAAATATGACCTCCCACAGCCCCTAGGGAAAGGTCTTTAATTTATAAAATTTGCACATTGTTTTCGTATAGTAGGCTATTTGTTATTGGGAAGTATGCACACATTATTCTGGGGTGGTGGTGGTGAATTTTCTGCTCGGGGGATCTTTTGTGGGGAGACTTTTCCGTGGAGAAGGAAGTTTTCAGGAGGGGGAATGAACTTTCCAGCGGAAATTTTACGCTGGAGGAATTTACCAGAATTCCCATACGACTTTCTTTTTATTAGTCTCACTTTCTCTTTGCCGACTTAATTTTACGCGTGGATATGTTAAGGGAAATTGTCCGGGGGAAATTTTTACCGGGTTTGAGTTTTCTAGAGTATCTTTTTGTAGGAGTGGGGATTTCTTAAGGGATAAATTCACCATGGGAGGTTTTCTACAGGATAAATTCTCCAGAGGGAATTTTCTGTGGGAGCAACTTCCGACTAGGGGGCGGTTTATTTGCGGGAAGGGGGTATTTTTGGCTTGATTTTAAAATGATCTTTCCAAATGAAAGTATTTATTCAAGTGAAAGTTTTCTAACAAAAAAATTTCACTTGGAACCGTCCGCAAGAAATTTCTCGGGGGAAATTTTCAGCTACAATAGAATTGTCGAAGAAGAATTTTCCTTGCGGGGCTAGGGGTATTTTACGCGGGAATATAAATCCATGGATGTATTGTTCACGGGGAGAAAGAAAGTTCCATGGTTGGGAAGCCGGATTTCCCGGTACTATTTAGAAGTGATCAGAAGTTAAATAAAAAAAAGTTTTTTTTTTCAACTGAAAGTAACGAATAACATCTAATCTTAAAACCAACAAAAATTATTACTCAAAGGGGGCAATAATAAAATTAATAATTAAATTATTACTTATATCCTTACTTTCAGTTGAAAAAAAGTTTCTTTTTTATTTAATACAACTAAGAGCAATAGTTTCACGTGCACCTCAGATACCCGAAGATGTAAAAATATTCTGTAAACTCAAAAACCTTTGTTACTCAACCAACTAGCCAGGCATATGCACAGGAATTTATTTAGAGTGGAGGCAAAAATTTTAAAAAGTAAGACAAAATATTGCTGACGTGCTTGAGGATCATACCTGACATTTTCACATTTCTGGGATCATTGTAAAAAAAAAAAAAAAGTTTTTAGAGCTAATCAGAAAGTGAGGATCAACGAGGCAATGAAGAGCAGGTATGATGGAGTATGCATTACCCTATTTATTCTCCTTTGAGATAAGCTTAGCAAATATCACTTGACAATTATCTCAGGTGTCAGAAATTTCTAGATACGACCTTTAGCCAAGAAAGAGACAACATTTTAAACTATAACCAAAAATGTTATAAAATTGGAGAAGTATTGAGATTACATATATATATATATATATATATATATATATATATATATATATATATATATATATATATATATATATATATATTATATATATATATATATATATATATATATATATATATATATATATATATATATATATATATATAATATATATATATATATATATATATATATATATATATATATATATATATATATATATATATATATATATATAATATATATATATAATATATATATATATATATTAATATATATATATATATATAATATATATATATATATATATATATATATATATATATATATATATATATATATATATATATAATATATATATATATATATATATATATATATATATATATATATATATATATATATATATATATATATATATAATATATATATATATATATATATATATATACATATATATATATATATATATATATATATATATATATATATATATTATATATATATATATATATATATATGATATATATATATATATTATATATATATATATATATATATATATATATATATATATTATATATATATATATATATATATATATATATATATATATCTATATATATATATATATATATATATATATATATATATATATATATATATATATATATCTATATATATATATATATATATATATATATATATCTATATATATATTATATATATATATATATATATATATATATAAATATATATATATATATATATATATATATATATACATATATATATATATATATATATATTTATATATATATATATATATATATATATATATATATATATATATTATATATATATATATATATATATATATCTATATATATATATATATATATATATATATATATATATATATATATATATATATATATATATATATATATATATATATATATACAAATCACTTGAGTGTATCAAGTGATTTGATGCAAAATTTTTATTGTTTTATTGTTTTATTATTGTTTTAAACAATATTGTTTATTGTTTATTATTGTTTTAGTTTTTTATTGTTTTAAAAAAAAAAATTGTGAGACAGAGTCAAACTTTAGCGTAAAGAGCGAGGCGTTGAGGAGGGGACAGCCCCTTTCATATACGGAATAAAGAGCGAGGCGTTGAGGAGGGGACAGCCCCTTTCATATACGGAATAATTTCTGTTCGTTTTAAGTTTTAATGTCGCTCCTTACTTTCAGTTTAAAAAACTTGTTTTTTTTTATTTAATTAATGTAAAATACAACACTGATGAGGTAATAAAGAAAGAAAATGAAAAGAAACAGATAACTTCTGACAAATGCAAAACACAGAAGAATTGATAAGATTATATACGTTTTCAACCAAAACGATGTTTATCCACAACGTGATTTTGTAATTTATTGTAAAGGAACGAAGCCGTTGACTGTTGTATTACCTGCGTTCTTTCAAAATTTTTTAGACAAAATAATTTTTTTGACAAAATAATTTTTTTAGACAAAATAATTAATGAGATTATTTAGACAAAATAATTATGCTCGCAGAAAGTTGAATCATGGTAGAAGCTGCTTTTGGACAATTTAAATATATTTTCCTTCTTTTTGCTCTATGTTTGTGTCATCCCTCTTGCTTTTAAAAGTGAAGTATACTACCAATCATTTCATCTAGCTAGCCTACGCATTTCTTTCAAATAGATGGTATCACAGGGAAAAAAAAACAAGCAACAACCAGCTTAGTGAAACCCCTAGTTGGCTAATTAGTTATGATGCAAATTTTCAAATCATTAAGGAATTGTATATTTTTTCAGCATTTATATTTGGACATGTGGGTATATGTGGCGTTGTTGTTGGTTACATCATCGTCGGAACATTCGTCTTTATGGCCATTGAGGACGAAGGTGGATATTATCTTGAAATTGATATCAAACAAACCCGCAAAGACCTTGTATCTGAGCTTTGGGAAATCACGATGCAGCAAAATGTATTTTATAAGGATAATTGGACGGTGGTCGTCGCTGAAAAAGTAAGATTAATAAAAAGAAAATAGTTCCAACTGAAAGTTTTATTATACTTTTTTTTCTGTTATTTTTTTGCACAAAATGGGTTGTTGAACTCAGTTTTACTTTTTTCCGTTTTCTTTTTTCCATTGCTTCCTAAAGTGATTTATTTTTTTAGTTAAGGGGAATAAGAGATTCGACGCTTCAATATGGAATTAAATCCTTGTTGGAAAATGGGTTTTTATCTCCCTTTTGCGGAAGAATTACGTCTTTTGTTTAGGTCTGTATTTATGCCATTTTAAACAGTTCGAAAGATAAGTCAAGCACAACCGTTGTCAATGGTTACCTGAGTATAAACTAAAATTTAAAAAATAAATATTAAAGTAAAAATTATAAAGGCAATATTCCTAAAAATATTACGTAATTGAATGACGGTTAGGAAATTTTTTTCTTATAACAAATTCAATCATTCTTGGAAACTTCATGTGAAAGTTATTACCTGCTTTGATTCTTAATCCAGTAGTAAGCGTCTCATGATATTTCTTATTTTTTTGATCCATTTTTCTAGCCATGCTGCCAATGAAAAATTAGATTTTTTCATGGTTGAGATACAACTCCTGAACTATTGTTTTCCAAGTGATTGTTTGATACTAATTTAACCATTTAAAAGCGACACGTTTTGGTTCAAAAATTTGAATCTTCGATAGCCTCTTTTCTGAGACAGTTTTTCACAGTTGACAGGAAAAATGTCTGAGGGAAAATACTGTCTCGTTTCGTATCAAGAAAATTATACAAGAACTTAATTAATATACAAAGATATTTTAGCTGGTGCCTTCAAGAGTAAATGAAAATTCTTTTGTCTATTTTACTTTTAAATATAGCTCGCCATCGCAAAAAGAAAAAAATGCCAACAATAATGAAACATAGAAAAGAATGACATATGAAAAGAATGACACAACACATAGAAAAGGCTGCTTCTAGGCTAGTAATCACATAAAAAACAAGTCTTTTGAAATGAAATTAGGGAGTGAATTCAAGCTTAAAACGTTATTATTTCATATATGAGGGGAGCTGCCCCCTCCCTAACCCCTTGAGCTCTACACTAAGTTTAACTTTCTACCTTAATTCTTTAAGAAAAATCGCTCATACACAAAGGACTTTAATTGGAATTAAATTAAAAAAAAACAAGTTTTTTCAACTGAAAGTAAGGAGCAACATTAAAACATAAGACGAACAGAAATTATACGCTAAAGGTTTTTAGTACTTTTAAAAAAGCTTCCTTTTGTTCTAATTAATCTACCCTTGGGTCTGAGGAGTCGTTCTTAAAGAATTGGGACAAAATTCAAACTTTAGCGTAAAGAGCGAGGTGTTGAGGAGGAGGCAATCCTCTTCCTACACGTAATAATTTTTGTTCCTTTTCAATTTTAATGTCGCTCCTTATTTTCAGTTGAAAAAACTTATTTTTTTATTTAACTTCTGATTGTTTCTAAGTAATGCCAGGAAATCTGGCCCCACCGCCACGGAGAAATCCCATCCCCAAGGAAATATCCTGTAGACAATTCAATCCCGGTGAAAATTTACATCAGACAGTCACCCTTAACAAATCCACCCGTAAAATTGAGATGGAAAAGAGAAAGCAAGACATTTAAAAACAATTTGGTATAGGAATTCTGGCAAATTACCCTAGGTTGTAATACTCCCTGAAAAGTGCACCTCCTGGAAACTTCCCTCCCCGTAGAAAAACCCTCAGCAAAAAATTGCCCTTCAATCTTTTTGGTCACTTAAAAAGGGCACTATAAATCTTAGGTTCCGTTTAAATGAGCCCTCTAACGATATTCTAGGACCACTGGGTCGATACGATCACCCCTGAAAAAAAAGATGCTTCCGTGACCTTTCTTCTTGGAAAAAATACAAAATTCCACATTTTTGCAGATAGGAGCTTGAAACCACTACAATTGGTATCAAAACTCCTTTTTTAAAGTTTCGGTTACTATTGAGGCGGGTCGCTCCTTACTTACAGTTTGTTACCACGAACTGTTTGATAAAAAGCATTTTTATTTAGTATAAAACTTTAGCTTAAAGAGCGAGGGATTACGTTGGGAGACATACCTCTCAAACATGGATTACTTTCTGTTTATTTAAAGTTTTAATGTGACTTCTTACTTTTGTTTGCAAGAACTGTTCGTTTTAAGGTTTTAAACATGCTTGTTCGCATAATTGTTGGGCTTTTTAAGGACATTATACCCTTTACTCATGACTCAAAGTTGACTCTTACCAGTTCTTCAAAATGAAAGAACGTCCTCAACGCTTGCAAATCGCGTGCTTATTTTTTTTAAAGGTAGACTGTATTATTTTTCAAAAAAAGAAAGAGAAACAGCAAAAAAAAAAGGTTCAAACAAAAATAAAATTAAAACAAGCAAAAGAAAAGTTGAATAAATAGAATAGGAATATGTAAATATATGCAAAATGAGTAGATTTTCGATTAATATGGTCAATAAATATTAGCTTTGCCTCCTGAAGCTTTTATCAGGGAACAAAGGGTAAAAAAAAGACTAAACAACACTGTCAAAGTATATAAGAAGATTATAAAGAAGCAAAAAAACACAAAAAAAAACGCTATACCAAAAATGGAAGATCTAAAATCTCAAAACTGCATTAACTGTTTTGTAAAACTTATAGCTTTAAACAAATTCAAATTCACAAATTAACCCAAATTCAAAAGACTGCGCGAATCCAGTCCAACCGGAGCCACAATTTTCGGCTATTTTTCAGTATATTTTTTTCCACTGTCTTAACTAAAAGTTTTACTTTAATTATAAATCGAATAGAAACACAGTCTGACAAAGCAAAAAATAAGTAAGTCCAGGCGCCTTCGTTGATATCCAGAATATAGGGCCAAAGGTCCATGAAATCAAGAATAAAGGGCCGAATAAAAAAGATAAATTAAATCGTTGACAGTTTTTGGTCAGAGACTATTTTTTTTGGTAACGGTTCATATATCCATCCTTTTTACCTTTTGGTAGTGTTGACGGCATGAGCTAGGTCCTTTCATGATAATCCCCGGCAGTAAATAATCCCAGACATGATAATCCCAGAAATCCAATACAGTAATTTTGACTTAATAGCAATAAATACTTATAAATCAATTTACTGATCTTCTTTGTATTAACTAAATTAAAAGGCTGACAACCTAGAATTTCTGAATATAGTATGGTACTATATATCGTAGAAGTTTTGCCATTTTGTAGCATCTAAAATTTGACCATTTTTATTGTTAGGAGTATTTATACAAACAATCAAGCTTTATGGTTATAAGGTCAGTAATATATGCAATCTGATTTCAGTAACGAAACTTTTCTACACTATTTAGAGGGAAGAACATGGAGGGAACTTATTTCTATGAAGGGTTGAGAGGGTATGACATCGGTACTTCTCTGTTATAGCGCTTATGCTAAGTTTTTCATCTAAGTAGAACCTCTTTCTATGACTAACCCTAATGAAATATTACAAAATGTGATAAAAATATAACACTTTTAAAACAAATTTGGGCTATATATTTGTATATTAGGGAGGTGGGGTGAGGATAAAGTATAGCGGATTTGCATGCAAAATGTGTTAGGTACAATTATGCCGCATATTATGAAGTAAGAATTGTTTTCTAACTTCACACTGTCCAAATACTTTACCCCCCCCCCCATACTATGCAAATAAATAGCTCAAATTATATGTTTCCCATTTATTCTGTCACTTCTCTTTGTCTTGTCTCACGCTAAGCTGAAAGAAACTAACGAAGAAACCGGTTCTACAGTGCGTCAGTGGATGAAGAACTTAACATAGGCGCTATAACAGACAAATACCATGACCTCTAAGAAACAAAATTCCAATTTTATGGAAACACAAGAAAACTCCGGTAAAATTATAAATAATTCAAGAAACCATATATTAAAAATTTCAGCTGTTCTGATACTTAAAATTTTACTTGTTATATCCTTACACTTTTATTCTCATTTTTCTATTTTTCATTACCCTTTTACCTTTTCCATTACCATTATATTTTCATCTTTTTATTGCATTTACTCTTTTATTTTTCGGATCTGGATTTCAGATCCGAATTAAAAAAGTCAAAGAAATAAAATATAAGTAACTGCTATTGCTTAGAAAATTCTATCTCTAGAGCATTTCATTACTAGGCAGCTATTAAAGGGTTCATTTTATTTATATTCCAAGGAAAACTATCCGAGAAAGGTTTTCATCCTAATTACGAAGAATTTTTTTTCAGTTCAGAATTTTTTTCTTCCCTAATTTTATCAGTTTCGTTTAATTGCAACTGAAAAATTGCAACTGAAAAATGACCTCAACTAATAGTTCATTGTCTTGATTCAGCCCCTTAATCGAAAGACCTCCTGATTTACTTCATTATTACGCTTGCGTCATACTTAATTACATAATAACCCTTTACTGCAATTCATGTATTTGGTGGATTATTTAATTCTCACAACACTCTAATCTGACGCAACACAAAAATATAAAAAATTATTTTTTTTTCTCCATATAGTACAGTTCAAACAGCTCGTGTAGCTGTAAGTAAGAAGCAATGACGTCCAATGGTTACTGAAATTATAAAAAAGGGAATTTTGATAACAGTGGACAAATCAAGAGAATTTTACGTTTATTTTGGTTTCAAATGCATAAAATCAAGAGCTACGAGGCTGAGAAAATTTACCTTATTTTTAAAAAAGGAAGAAAAATATTTTTAAAAAAGGAAGAAAAAAAGGAAAAAAGGAAGAAACAGTAATCTTAATGAAAACTAATTACACCGATGTAGAATTTTATATTTTTTCAGGAGAAAGGTCACGCATGCGCGTGTATTTATTTTTTTGTTTGTTTTTTGTTTTCCTGGAATGAACGTATCGAAACAACGGTCTCAAAAGGCTGGGAGACGGCTCACACAAAAAGGATTCAGTAAGTTCCAATGCCCTTTTTAAGTTCCTAAAGATATCGGAAGACAATTAGCCATCCCCTGACGCCCCTTTTACCCCAAATACATCTGATCAAAATTTTGAGATAGCCATTTGGTTCGACATAGTTAAAAAAAATCCAATAGCTGTGCCTTTGGGATTGACATAACAAATAAAAGATCTAAAGCCAAACTGGCACGCAATGACAAAACAAAGAAATGACTCTGAAAATGATAAACGGGTCTATGGCCTATGAAGGAAACGAAGAGAACAAAATCAAACCAGTATGTCACCCGTATAGAACAAAGCGTTTTCAGCGTAGAAAAAAAAGAAGAAAAAAAGACAAAAAAACATAGCAATCTAAAACTAAAATAATATAAATAGAAAATAAATATGAAACTAAAACAGACTAACTAAAATAAATATATGTAAAATTATTCACACATGAGTAATTGTATATATATTTATTTTAATTAGTCTGTTTTAGTTTCGTATATATTTTTTCTTTATATTATTTTAGTCTTAGATTCTAGTTGCTTTGTTTTATTTTGTTTGTTTTTCTTCCATTTTTTTTCTACGCTGAAGACATCTTGTTCTATACGGGCGAAATATTCGGTTTATTTTTGCTCTTTTTGTTTCCTTTATTGGCCATAGGCCCGCTTGTCATTTTCAGATTCATTTCTTTGTATTGACATGACTCCCCATAGTCTCTGGGGAAAGGGCTGTTGTTTGCCCTTACTAAAATTGGCTATTGTCCACATGCAGCTTTTTTTATTGGGAAATAAACTGAATTTTTGTGTTTTTTTTTGGGGGGGGGGGAGAAAGATTTTCAACGGTAAAAATATTCCATGGGAAGAAAGTTTCCGGGAGGAATTTTCCAGGGAAAATTTTACATGGAAGATGGGAGGGAAGGTGATTTCCTTGTACGATTTAAGAAACGGTAAAAAAAATTTGACAAAAAAGACAGGTTTTTTCTTCTGAAAGTAAGGGGGCAACAATAAAAGTTAAAGAGAGAGAAATTTTTCCATTTATAATTAGCCCGCTCCCTTCACAAACTTTGGTCTTTACGCTAAGTTTGGTTTTTTGTTACGATTCTTTAAGAAAGCCTGCTCAAACACAAGCCGTTGAATCCTAATAAGAAGTTTCGCAGAATTTTAAGACTTTAGTGTTCAGGGGTAACCCCCTCACATACAGAATACTACTTGTTCCTTTCAAGGTTTAATGCTGCTCCTCCCTTTCATGTGAAAAAAAACTTATTCCTAATAAGTTTAAACAATAAAACATAAAATTTGTCGTTATATTAAGCCCCATATATCATGGTTACGTAAATCAAGTAAACTGAGGACTGGCCCGACAAGTTACAAAATAAACAGTTATTTTACCATCTTTGGCAAAGAAAAAAGGGCTAAGGAACCTCTCCAAATTGTAAATTATAGGTTGACGTAAAACTGGCTCATTTTACGATGTTTGTGTAGTTTTTTCTTAATTTGCAAAAGAAAAAGTTTCAGTAATTATTTGTGTTTTTTTAAATTTATTATTTTTTTGATTTTTTAAGGACAGGTAATCCGTGAACCTTTTTATCGTGATCAATACCCACTATATCTTTCAAACAGTTCGTGGTAACGAACTGTAAGTAAGGAGTGACCATAGTAACCGAAACTTTAAAAAAAGGAATTGTGATATCAATAGATAAATCAGAAGAATCAGATTCTTATGCTGATTTCAAATATATAAGTTTCATCAAGTTTGGTCTTACCTATCAAAAGTTAAGCGCCTGAGAAAATTTGCCTTATTTTCGAAAAAAGTGGGGAACAACCCCTAAAACTTATAGAACTCTAATGAAAATTACACCATCAGATTCAGCGTATCAGAGAACACTACTATAGAAGTTTCAAGCTCCTCTCTGCAAAAATGTGGATTTTTGTATTTTTTGCCAGAAGAAAGATCACGGATGCATGTTTATTTTTATTATTTTTTTTTTTTTGCTAGTTTTTTTTTCTCAGGGGTGATTGTATCGACCCAGTTGTCCTAGAATATCGTGAGAGGGCTCATTCGAACGGAAATTAAAAGCTTTAGAACCCTTTTTAAGTGACCAAAAAAATTGGAGGGCAACTTGGCCCCCTCCCACGCTCATTTTTTCCCGAAGTCACCCAATCAAAATTTTGAGATAGCCATTTTGTTCAGCATAGTCGAAAATTTAATTAATATGTCTTTGAGGATGACTTAATCCCCCACAGTTCCCGGGGGAAGGGCTGTAAGTTATAAGCTTTTCCAATTGTTTACATATAGTAATGGTTATTGGGAAGTATGCAGGTGTTATCAGGAGGATTTTTTTTTCTAGTGGGGGGCAGGGTTGGAGTAGGGGTTATGGTGGAAGATGTTTCCATGGAGGATATTTCCTCGGAGGAATATTTCCATGAAGGGGGCGCCATATTTCCCAGCATTATTTAAAAAACGATCAGAAATTAAATAAAAAAACGTTTTTAACGTTTAAAAAGTTTTTTTTAACTAAAAATAAGGAGCAACATTAAAACTTTAAACGAACATAAATTATTACGTATATGAGAGGCTTCACCCCCTTGTCAATACCTCACTCTTTACGCTAAAGTTTTTCAGAACTTTCAAAAGAGCTATCTATTCTAATTAACCGGCCTTTGTGATTCAGGGGTTTGTGATTCGAACAAAATTTGAACTTTAGCGTAAATAGCGAGGTATTGACTAGGGAGCGAAGTCACTAATATACGTAATAAAAACATACGAATATAGAAATTCGTTACGTAAGTTAATTCGTAAGTTACATCAGAACAAAATTTCGAGAAAGCCAATTAGCCAAATAAAGGAAAATTAATATTCGAATTTCACTTTAATTATTCATGTACGGTGAGCCAAAATCAAAGCTACATTAATTCCAAAAACGTTCAGAAATTAAATAAAAAGAAACAAGGTTTTTTTTAACTGAAAGTAAGGAATGACGTTAAAACTTAAAACGAACAGAAATTATTCCGTATTTGAAAGGGGCTGTCCCCTCCTCAACGCCTCGCTCTTTACGCTAAAGTTTGACTGTGTCTCACAACTTTATTTTTTAAAAGAATAAAAAACTTTAGCGTAAAGAGCGATGCGTTGAGGAGGAGACAGCCCCTTTCATATACGGAATAATTTCTGTTCGTTTTAAGTTTTAACGTCGCTCCTTACTTTCTGTTAAAAAAAACTTGTTTTTTTTTATTTAATCACAAGCCAAAGAACAATTTGGGCTTAAGTAGCTAAACGGTTTTTTTCTGATGCACTACGACTCAAGACTCAAGATGCATCGACTCAAGACTCAAGATGCATCGACTCAAAATGCATCCTATTCAATACAGAATTGAATAGTTTGTGGTAACAAATTGTGAAGAGGCATTCTGATACCAATAAATAAATAAAAAGAATTTACTTTTTATATGAATCTGAATATATAACATTCATTAAATTTAAAATTATTGAAATTTAAAATATTGAAGCTATTAACACTTAGAAGTTTTTGGATGTAATATAGCGCGCTGAGTGTGTAAATAACATAAATTTAGGTTTATAGCTTTCTGTAGAGACCATTCACATTCATTGATATGAATGTTTTTAGTACTCACATTTATGGAGAGAAACTAATTTTTATGTTTGGTTGTTTTTGTTGTTTTTGGTTGTTTGTTTGGTTTTTTTGGTTGTTTTTATTGTTCCAGTAGGTTTGCCTAATGAAGTATCCAATTTTAGAATATAAAGACGTACTAAAATCGTCTAGAAGAATTTAGGGTTCCAAGATTTCGGATTCACAGTTTTAGCGTGAAAAAAAGTGGAATATATGAAAAATTTTCTTGGTTATAAGACATAAATAAGAATCCTTTAAAGCGAAACCAATTATTCAGAAATTATCGATGTTTTCATGCAATATTCAGGTGCTCTGAAATATAAATTCTGTAGGTCAAGACCTAATCTAAGCGAGTAATGCCATTCTTGTAATCTAGATATTCATTAGCACAAATCTGACTCTCATTGGTTCTGAAGTCAGTAACTGCAGTCTGCAAGTCCAAAGAAGCTGATAGACACACCTAAAAACAGCAACTACACGGTTACTATCATAACATAGAAAGTAATAGAAAAGAAAAATAATTAGTTAGACTAATTTTGAATGGCAAACATATAAAATCACTCATGAGTGATTTTATATTTATTTCTTGCAAAAGCCAAATTTCACCTCCGGAGCAAGGTTAGAAGTAGTCCAATGAAAAAAATATGTTTGCCCCGCTTCTCTCTCGGATCAGTGAGAAATGTGTTTCTCCGGCCGGCGAAATTGTGTTAAGAATAAACAAAAGTTTCTTGCGTATGCACTAGTAAAATTTGACCACTAGCATTCTTTGTAGAAAATATTTCTAAGAAATTGTCCCAAGGAATTCCCAGAAAATATCAGAAATGTCGTTTTTAATCAAGCTTACCTGCTTAAAGTCACATAGCAATGTTTTTGGTCGTTTTTACTTCAGATTAAAAAAAAAAAAAGTTTTTTTTAACTGAAAGTAAGGAACGACGTTAAAACTTAAAACGAACAGAAATTATTCCGTATATGAAAGGGGCTGAACCCTCTTCAACGCCTCGCTCTTTACGCTAAAGTTTGACTCTGTCTCACAGCTTTATTTTTTAAAACAATAAAAAACTTTAGCATAAAGAGCGAGGCGTTGAAGAGGGTTCAGCCCCTTTCATATACGGAATAATTTCTGTTCGTTTTAAGTTTTAACGTCGTTCCTTACTTTCAGTTAAAAAAAACTTGTTTTTTTTATTTAATTTGTGAACGTTTTTGAATTAATGAAGGTTTTGATTTTGGCTCACCGTGCATGAATAATTAAAACAAATTTGCATATTAATTTTACTTTTATTTGGTTAAATGGCTTTCTCGAAACTTGTTTAATTTTATTTACGAACGTTTTTATTAGTAATAAATATACGTAACTTACGAATTAACTTACGTAACGAACTTCTATATTCATATACTTTAATATGTATATTAGGGGGTTTGCCCCCTAGTAAATACCTTGCTCTTTAAGCTAAAGTTCGAATTTTGTTCAGATTCTTTAAAAATGACCGCTTAATCAAAAAGGCCGTTACTTAGAATAAATAGCTCTTATGAAAGTACTAAAAAATCTTTGGCTTAAACAGCGAGGTATTGACTAGGGGGTAAACCCAATCATATATGTAATATTTTCTGTTCGTTTAAAGTTTTGACGTTCCTGCTGTTGCAGCTGAAAAACTTGTTTTTTTTATATTTAATTTCTGATCTTTTTTTAAATAATGCTGGGAAGTCCGGCGTCCCCTTCATAGCAATTTCCCTTCCCCTATGAAAACTTCCTTCATGGAAAGATTCTCCCACATAACCCCCGACCAACCCCCCCCCCGTACCAGAAAAAATCTCCCGTGATAACTTCTGTATACTTCCCAATAACCAATACTATATGTTAACATTGGGTAAAGTTAATAACTTTCAGCCCTCCCCCTGGGAACTTTAGGCTATTAAGTCATCCTAAAAGACATACTTATAATATTTTCGAACATGCTGAACAAAATGGCTATCTCAAAATTTTGATCAGGTGACTTTGGGACAAAAATGAGCGTGGGAGGGGGCCTAGTTGCCCTCCATTTTTTTTTGGTCGCTTAAAAAGGGCACTAGAACTTTTAATTTCCATTCCAATGAGCCCTCCCACAATATTCTAGGACCACTGGGTCGATATGATCACCCCTGGGAAAAAACAAAAACAAAAAAACAAACAAATAAACACGCACCCGTGATCTTTCTTCTGGCAAAAAATGCAAAATTCCACATTTTTGTAGATAAGAGCTTGAAACCTCTACAGTAGGTTTTTCTGATACGCTGAATATGATGGTGTGATTTTCATTAAGGTTCTATCATTTTTAGGGTGTCTTTCCCCCTTTTTTCGAAAATCAGCCAAATTTTCTCAGGCGCGTAACTTTTGATGGGTAGGACTAAACTAGATAAAAATTATATATTTGGAATCAACATTAAAATCTAATTCTTTTGATGTATCTATTTGTATCAAAATACCGTTTTCTAGAGTTTCGGTTACCATTGAGCCGGGTCGCTCCTTACTTACAGTTCGTTACCACGAACTGTTTGAAAATGTCCTTTTATCTGTCATAGCCAAGCTTCGGAATTAGTTATTTCTATTATAACAGGAATTCTTTAATTTTTAAATTATTTAATGTAGATTGTAGAATCAAACGATACATGGTAATGAGCCAAAAGCAAGGAGCGGCTCATGCTAATAGGAATTGAAACTGTAAAAAGGAGTATTGATAGCAGTATGTAGGCGCACATCAAAAGAACCGGCTTTTTATGCTGATTCTGAAGACATGATAGATAAAAGACAATTTTTTTCAACTGAAAGTAATAATCAACATTGAAACGAACATAAATTATTCCTTTTGTGAGGGGTGCTGCCCACTCCTTAATTCCTCGCTCTTCACACTAAAGTCTTTTAGTGCTTTAAAGAAGCTTCTTATTTTAATTAAATGGCCCTTGCTTTTCAGGAGTGTTTCTTAAAAAAATTAAACCAAAAAATCAAACTTTGTCGTAAAAAGTTCTGTATTGAGGAGTGAGGAGTGCCTTCACAAGTGGAACAATTTCTATTCGTTTTAAGTTTTAACGTTTCTCCTTACTTTAGTTGAAAAAACTTGTTCCTTTTATTTGATTTCTGATCGTTTTTCAAGTCGTGCTGGAAACCCCGCTTCCATAGAAATTTTTTCCCGAAATTAACCCTCCCCCACGGTAGGTTTCCTGCAGAAAATCCCACGATAAAGATTTTTTCGCGGGAAAAATTCCCCATGGAGAATTTCGCAAGCGGAAAATACCCACCGGAAAAAATTCCCCTTTTAAAATTTCCCTCGGACAACTCTCCTGGAATATCTCCACATATAAAACTAAGTCACCAAAGAGAAAGTAAGAGAAATAAAAAGGATTTCATTTAGGAATCCTGGTGAATATCTCCGTGCAAAGTTTCCCCTGGAAAGTTTATCCCCGAAAACTTTCTTCCCCACGGAAAATTCCCTAACAGAAATTCTTCCTCCCAAAAAGAAGTCTGTACACTCCCCATTAACAAACACTAAATGTAAAGAATGGGCACATTTCTTAACTTACAGCCCTTTCCCCAGGGACTGTGTGGGTCATGTCATCCCTAAAGGCATAGTTTTTGGATCTTTCGACTATGCTGAGCAAAATGGCTGTCTCGTAATTTTGGTCGTACAACCTTGGGTAAAAATGAGGCATAGATGGGGGGCTAGTTACCCTCCAATCTTTTTGGTCACTTAAAAAGGTTACTAGAACATTTCATTCGAATGAGCCCTCTCCTGACCTTCTAGGACCATTGCTTCGATACGATGACCCCTTGGGAAAACGAAAAAAAACAACAACAAAGAAACAACAAATAGACACGCATCCTTGATCTTTCCTTTGGCAAAAAAAGAAAATTCTATGTTTTTGTAGATATGAGCTTAAAACCTCTTCAGTAGGGCTCTCTGATACGCTGAATGTGATGGCATGATTTTCATTAAGATTTCTTGACTTTTGGGGTGTTTCCTCCCTTTTTAGAAAATAAGACAATTTTTTTCAGGCTTGTAGCTTTTGAGTAACATCAACATTAAAGAATTTTATATATTTGGAATCACAGGCAGCGCAATAGCACTGCCTAAGTAAAGAGCGATGTTGGCACAATGTATTATTTTTTTTCTTGGTCTTAGACCAGGGCACTTCGTATCGAAGGAGTTATCGCAGAAACTTCGAAAAGGGCTCATTCGACTGGAAATTGGAGTGGCTTGTGCCCTTTTTAATAGTCGAAAGGGATTGGAAGGTAACTAACGCCCCTTACACGCCCACCATTTCCCCAAATACATCCGATCCAAATTTTGAGATAGCCATTTTGTTCAGCGTAGTTGATTTCCAGATATAAATTATGTTTTTGAAGAGGACACCCCCTCCCACAGCCCTCAGGGCAAGGGTTGTAATTTATGCCCTGGGAGCATATAAGGTTTTTACAGAAAGTGTTGTCGTAGAAACTTCAAAAAAGGCTCGTTCGGTTGGAAATTCAAAGGGCCAGTGACCTTTTTAATAGTCAAAGTGATTGGAGGGCAACTAGCCCCCCTCTCACGCCCACTTTTTCCCCAGAAACATCCTATTAAAATTTTGAGATAGCCATTTTGTTGAAAAATACAAATGAATTTGCATTGTCAGTTTAATATACATATACTGATATTTAGCAATCAAAACATTTATATTTTTTCAGTAAAGGGAAAATTATGTTCTGGGCTTGGGAAGGCATAGGAGTTTTGAGCCCTACTTTTGTTAATTTCTGCTCGTTTTAGTTTTACTCAGTTATTTATTGTAATTTCTGTTCGTTTTGGGTTTCATTTATTTATCGATGCTGATTTTGGGTAGTTTCACGCTTGGTTGATTATTTGATTTTATTTTTGCTCATTTTTGGTTTAATGGAGTTCTTTACTTTTCTTTGAAAACCTTATTTTGTGGAAAAAGTTTTTGAATTAATTAGTATTAAAAGCCAATTCTTTGATGTGTCTATTGTTATCAAATTTAGGTTTTTAGAGCATTGGTTACTGTTGGGCCGAACCACTGCTTACGTTCAGTTCGTTACCATTTTCAGTTTTTAAGATTTAAGATTTTTAGGTTTAAAATTTAAGATTGCCACTATAAATTATGCACCTGAGAAAATTTACCTGATGATTAAAAAAGGAAAAATTGACCTCAAAAATGAGAGCAGTCTCGATGAAAGTCAACTGCAGCATAAAAAAAAGAAAGAAGAAACTTTGAACTAAAAAAGAACTAAACTTTGAAAAAAAAGAATAAACTTTGAACTAAAAAAGAACTAAACTTTGAAAAAAAAGAATAAACTTTGAACTAAAAAAGAACTAAACTTTGAAAAAAAAGAATAAACTTTGAACTAAAAAAGAACTAAACTTTGAAAAAAAGAATAAACTTTGAACTAAAAAAGAACTAAACTTTGAAAAAAAAGAATAAACTTTGAACTAAAAAAGAACTAAACTTTGAAAAAAAAGGAATAAACTTTGAACTAAAGAAGAACTAAACTTTGAAAAAAAAGAATAAACTTTGAGCTAAAAAAGAACTAAACTTTGAAAAAAAAGAATAAACTTTGAACTAAAAAAGAACTAAACTTTGAAAAAAAAGAATAAACTTTGAACTAAAAAAGAACTAAACTTTGAAAAAAAAAGAATAAACTTTGAACTAAAAAAGAACTAAACTTTGAAAAAAAAGAATAAAGTTTGAACTAAAAAAGAACTAAACTTTGAAAAAAAAGAATAAACTTTGAACTAAAAAAGAGCTAAACTTTGAAAAAAAAGAATAAACTTTGAACTAAAAAGAACTAAACTTTGAAAAAAAAGAATAAACTTTGAACTAAAAAAGAACTAAACTTTGAAAAAAAAGAATAAACTTTGAACTAAAAAAGAACTAAACTTTGAAAAAAAAGAATAAACTTTGAACTAAAAAAGAACTAAACTTTGAAAAAAAAGAATAAACTTTGAACTAAAAAAGAACTAAACTTTGAAAAAAAAAGAATAAACTTTGAACTAAAAAAGAACTAAACTTTGAAAAAAAAAACTTTGAACTAAAAAAGAAATAAACTTTGAAAAAAAAGAATAAAGTTTGAACTAAAAAAGAACTAAACTTTGAAAAAAAAACTTTGAACTAAAAAAGAACTAAACTTTGAAAAAAAAGAATAAACTTTGAACTAAAAAAGAACTAAACTTTGAAAAAAAAGAATAAACTTTGAACTAAAAAAGAACTAAACTTTGAAAAAAAAGAATAAACTTTGAACTAAAAAAGAACTAAACTTTGAAAAAAAAGAATAAACTTTGAACTAAAAAAGAACTAAACTTTGAAGAAAAAGAATAAACTTTGAACTAAAAAAGAACTAAACTTTGAAAAAAAAGAATAAACTTTGCTAATCGCTTTCCTTGCCGTCTAAAACTAAAATCAAGTAACAGACCAACCACATAAGTAAAACTTGCTGAAGACTAGAAACTATCAACTGACTATCGTGATACCACGAAATTATTACAAGCCTGGTGTCCTCCCCTCCCGTGTTTGAGTATATCGTATCTTTTTCTTAAATATGCACATTTCTCTGAATTAAATCTTTTTCGGAACTAAAACTTTAGTTCCTTAAAAGGTTTCCATTTGATTTTTGTATTAAAATTAGTGGGTTTTGGTGAAAAAGAAAGACTAGACTAGTTTTAAATTGAAAAATATAAACCGCTGACATTTGATTCCCTCCCCTGATAACTTGTATCAACCACTTCGTCCTCCCCTCAAAACTAAAACATAGTTGCACCACAAGTTGTATACTTACCTTACCTTACTGTATACTTACTTAAGTAAACGACTTGTTGCAGGTCAGAAACTATCAGCTGACAATAATTGAAGCCGTTGAAGAGGGATACGAAGGAGACGATGAAGTCAAGTATATCCCAACACAATGGACATTCTCAGGAGCATTTTTATACTGTTTAACTGTCATAACAACCATTGGTAAGTCTGGATCGACACGCTTTGAATGAAAAGAACCAATTTACGGCAAATTGAATCTCCAAGGGACTCTGTGGGCATGGGGATTGATGAATTAATCGGGCTAAAGGAGAGAGAATACAAGCACAAAGGCCGTATATGAAACGTCCTCGAGGCCAGGTTTTTGGAAGTATACAAAGTTTTTAATGATTTCCCTACCAATATTTTAGGATTCACCTTCTTTTAAATGCTGACAAATTTTCTCCCCTCCTATCCTCTTGAAATAAATTAATATACATGCTTTTCTTCATGCAAAGAGGGTGTAATGAATGAGTATTAGCTGGAAAGAAATGTTGATACCCATGGAAATTGGTAATGGTGGCTGTTGGTGATGGTTTTCATACAAGTGGGAACTTACACACATACAATATTGAAGTTATGCAAAACTATCAGTAATAGTAAAATAAGTTGTAGCTGTAGTGTTTGTAGCACTAGTAGATGCTGTAGTCATAATATAGCTGTAGTCATAGTAGCTGATAGTCATGGATGCTGTAGTCGTAGTAGCTGTAGTCATAATTCAGAATAATCAAACGCAGCGTAAATAAAATTGGAAAGAACCCCTGCTCACATAGTAACTCTCCTAGAATTGGCTTACACAGACAATTTAAGTGTCCTGAACAGAAATTGTAGGAAAATTCATGAAATATTGGATGTTTTGACAATAGATGGGAGAAGAACAGGCTTTGAAATCAATGATAAGAACAGAAGGTCACTCCGACTAGGAATAAATATAGGGAAAGTAGTGATACTGGGTAAAAAGAATTTGGATCAATGGACAGCTTCACCAAACTGGATAGTATTATTAGTGAAGACGGTGGATGTGGTGATGATACAAAAGCAGAATAGCGAAGGCCCCGTGTGTTTCGACATAGTTGAAAAAGGTTTGAAAATATATAAAGATAAAACTGCAAGCAAAGCAAGATTAGAATATTTGAGGCTACAGTTTTGACAGTGGTTAAATATGGTTCATGAAACGTGGTTGCTTTGAAAGGCAGGGAACGATATGTTGAATTTTTTCGATAGGGATAGTTTCATCATAGTATTAGGGGAATCCGGCTTATTCCCCGCCGGGAAATTAAATTAATCCAAGGAAATTCCCCCATAAAAAAATCCCCCGTGGAAAATTCGCCTCTGAAATTTTCCCTTGAGAAATTTCTCCTACCAATCCCCCCTTAATAAATACTCACCAAAGTAAAATTGAGCAGCCAAAGAATATCAAAACACAAATAAATGAAGAAAAATGTCTAATTTTGCGTCGGCTATTATGAAAGAGGAGTGGTAGGTCATTGAGTGGGCGAGAAATGATACCAGATGTCTTAACGAGCGTATTCTAATGTCTGAATTGTCTAAATCTTTATAAGCTTTCAAATAAATATAGGAAGGAGTATGGTGGAGGGGGGAAGTAATTAATCTCTCACCCCCTTTATTTAGACTAAGCCCGTATAAGGGTGTTGCAGCGTGATACCTCCCTTCTTATTGCTGAAAAAACGTTTCTAAAATTTATTTGAAAGCTTCATTAAAATAATTTGCTTCACATTTCCTAAAATTGTATGCAATGATGTATCATCAGCTATTGTGAATGAGGGTGGTGGATGATTATATTCATGACCTTCTGTAATTTGTCTTTAACCTGAACTCTTTAACTGTTTCCTTATCAGTTATTGTGGTCTCGGTTCTATCTTTAACTTGGACAAGTCCAGATTGACTATTCCCAATCAATTTATTAATATGCCAGAATAATATTTTGCTATTATACCGTCTGGCCTCACCTTCTAAGTCTTAAGCAATTTTTGTTCATGGCCTCAACTTCACACATCCTTAATCAACTTCTTAATGTTTTCTCCATTTTTTTTACATTCTTATTATTTCAATACGATCTATCACTAAAAAAATAATCGTAAAAGCCCCTCCTCCTCTCTAGTAAATCTAAAGCATTTTAGCTAATAGTCTTAGCTGCGTTTCTAACTTTCTTCCCAAAGACACCATCGTCGAAGTCACAAACTATTTTCCCAAGGTTATTCCATCCAACATCTACATTGACGAACTTTACACTCTCTAGTTTAGTATTCAACTATTCCTTAAAGTATTATGTAGTCTCCCCTCATAAAATTTAGCTTAATATTAACCTTAGACACTACTAGATGCTAAGCATTTCTTTAAACTTCAATAGCAGCACTCCTATATACCCTAGTATGTTGTATCGGTCCTGCCAGTCTTCGGTTTCCAATAGAATATACAGCAAGTTTAGCTGTCTCACCATCATGCGAATACCATGTTAACATATGGGCCATTTTATGACCAAGTACTGTTTTGATTATAACTAGGTTGCTATAGCTACGAAATTGCAGCAATCTATAACCATTACTGTATTCTTTCCCTACAAAAATTTGCCTAGGCAAGCATAGCATTTATCCCTATTTCTACCGACCTTGGCATTAAAATCACCAAATAAAAGAAACACATTTCTACCTTTGACCCTGTCTATTTGTTCCTGTAGCTGTAAGTAAAATTCATCTGAGTTACTACTGTAGTTATCAGTCTGTTCTCCAGGGGCACATACTACTATGACTGATGTTCCGCACTTTTTAGTTAACAAAGGGGCAACTAGCATGCTATTATAAGTACCTTCTGAACCTAATCAATATTTAGCAGGTTCTTTATTAACCATGAGACCTCCTCCCTATTTATGCCTCCCGACCTTCATGCCAAAGTAAATAAATTTTTTATCGCCCTATATCATGTTTCCTACCCTTTGGTTATGAGTTCTTGAAACTCTTAATCATTCGGGTTCGAAGCGTCTGAATTCTTCAACCAAAATGTCTATACGATAGTTGTTTTTTAACGCTCTAGTACTCTAAGTTGATATATTCATATCCTGTAAATCATTAAAATCTTATGGCCTAAAGAAAATCAATGGTCCTTGAACCAGTGTAGAACGGGCACTCACACATCTTTTCAGGTCTTCACTAAACGCTGAAACTGGCTTGCAGCCGGACAGAAAAAATTTCTTGGGTCCTCCAGAATGAATGGAGGCTTTGTGCAATCATGGGCCGTCTCGGTTACAACATGGTTTCCACTTTTGGCGATGCTCTTCTATCAGTAAGATCCGAAATCTTTCACAGACAATTTCAAGCTTATTACCTCTGACGCATTATAGACTCAGCCGCACAAATATTATGCTGCTACGGGAGGGGGGGGGGGCAATAATAGAAACCTTAACCAGGAAGAAGTTTTTCATCCCAAAAAATCACTAAAGTAAACCAAATCGAGAATCATTATCCATTAATCAGAATCCAAGGCAAATGCTGTGTTGTTTACTAGGGTATAATGTCCTCGAGGGGTGCCAATCCTCAAGGTCACCCTGCAGCACCGTTAGATGTCACGGTTTGGGTTAGGAAAACTGTTGAAAGGTTCACTATGATACCAATATTAGGTAACGTAAACAGGATACCCCTCTCAGGAATAGGTATGGAGAATGGAACGTGTGATTGGACCGGTGCTGTAAGAGAGTTAATGGTCTCCAGTCCCATTAACTCTCTTACAGCACCGGAACAGCTCCAACGCCTAAAGATAATGCCTACGGCTAAAGTAGTATCCATATACACAGTCCGAATTCCACAAGGAACTTCACAAGAATATACAGTGCAGTTTGAATGAATGAATGGTTTTTATTTCCCATCATAAATAACACAAGGTTACACAACGGAGTAATGAAAAAAAGAAAAAAAAAGAGAAAAAGAAAACGCAATAAGAGAAACAACAAGACTTCAATAACAATCTATATACAGCATACTAAACTCGTAATCAAACTAGCCTACGATAGCTCGGTACATATCATTATCAGGATTGAGCGAATGCCGAAATCGGACGATTCGCTCAGTAGCTGCAGTAGTCGGGTCCGCAACGCTGTAATTTTTCGAAACTCTTGAATTTCTCTCCCATGGCGTAACACTTAACAGATATTTTGCATACTTATAGTAAACCCGACGGACTGAGCGCTTATCTGATTCGGTGAAAAGAGACCAAAACGGCGAGAGTGACAGAACATGCGGGATAACGAACACGGAATAAAGCCTTCCGAGTATATGGCGGTTATACATACGTTTGCAGGGTAGGAGTAGTCCGTATGCTTTGCGTGCCTTTTCTGAAAAATGCTCAACCAGTGCTTCACGAGTAGACCGCAGATCTGAAGCGAGCGGCAGTCCAAGGTAAGTGAGAGATGGCTTTGAGCTCACCGCAGTATCACCTAGGAGCACGCTAATCGGGGTCGAATCTTTCGCGTTGCGACGAAAAACAACTGCTTCACTTTTGGCAGCGTTAAAAGCTAGCCCAATCTTAGCACATTCATCACTCAATATATTGTAGTTATCCTCAACCCTTGAAACAGACCTACTTGCGTTAAGTATATCATCAGCGTAATTGATGAGAGACACGTCTATACCTAGATATATGCAGCACGTTTTGGCAGATTCTTGAGGGACGATAATACTGTTGTTGTATAGGGGAGGGGAAGTAATGGAGCCTTGCCGGATACCTTTACGGACAGGTATAACTACGGTGGATACCACCATACCGCGATGAGTGGGGACTTTAATCTTCACTCTCAGTCTCCTATACATGCTCCTCCATACAACGACAACCGAACGGTCAACTCCGCGTTTAGAAGCAGAACTAAGTATATGTGCGTGGATGCCGGAGTCGAATGCTCTACGTACATCGTGGCTTGCTAGAACAAGTGTATCATTATTATCGTGAGCACTGAGCAAAAGATTAGCTATCAACGAATGAAAATGCTCGCGACTAGTACCACTCTTAAACCCGAATTGCGAATCGGGTGTATAACAAGCTTCACTTAGGTCATCAAAAACAAGCATTTCCATGAGTTTGCAGAATACCGGCGCAACAGTTATGGGGCGGTATGATGAACAGTTCCTGGGATCATTCCCTTTTTTGGGAACTGGTGTAACGACGCCAACACAGAAAACATCGGGGACAAGACCGCAGTTAAAGATCATCTGGTACATAAGAGCAAGGTGATTTAACACACTGTCACCCCCAATAGCCAGATGCATTCCACAAATACCATCATCACCTCGAGAATACTTCTTTTTCAGTTTAGATAGCATATGACGGATACTAGAGACAGTAACAACGAACCCGACACTTCGTTCATTTGACGCTAGGAGGGAGTCGAGCTCTTTTTCGAACTCTTCCTGGAGAGCCTTGTTCGGCGGTGAGAATTCGTCAGTGAAATATTTATTCCAATCACTTTCACTTGGCAAAATTTCTTCTTTGCGAGATTTCGGACCCCTTTTCTTTTTAATATACTTCCAGACTGCATTTGGGTCACCTTCAAGCACTTTGCAATTCTGGTCCATTAAGTCGGTTCGGTGTTTAGCAAGGGTCTTGGCGAACTTTCGCTTAGTATATAGCCTGATATCATTCAAGACACCTTGACGAGGGCGCCCGCACTCGTTCCATAGTGTATACCAGAATTTAGATCGACTACAAGACTCGGACAACTGTACATTCTGAGACCACTGTGGATTTTCACTTCCGATTCGAACTTTTCGTGTCGGAACTGCAGCCTTTTCGGCACAGCGTAGGGCATGTGTAATTTCTGCACAGTAATTGTTCAGGAGTATCTGCTTCTCATTATCGGGAACAGGTGAACCTTGTTGAAGCAGTTGAAATGGGACCTTTATCTTTTCAAGTATATTATCATACACGGACTTGAAAAGCGCAGAGTCGGCTTTTCCCCACTCAGACTTTACCACCCATTTACGGTGACATTCATCGGGCTGAGTAGGTTTATTAGTGACACAGAACACATTTGAGATGGCTAGGTGGTCGGAAGCACAGATGCTTAATTTTACCCTACATTTTCCGTTTGTCTTCACATCTGCAGAGCACAGCATTGAGTCAAGGGAGGATACAGAGCCGGAGTTATGTACATACGTGTAGTCCAGGTCATTTTCAAGTACACGGAGACTTTCACAGGCAGCAACCAGAACCTGAGTTCTTGGGCTGTTGTCGCACAGGTTACAGTTCATGTCTCCGGTTACAATGCATGACAGTTTTTGCGTAACACATCCGTCAACTGCTCCACAAATCTGTCCACAAGCAACATTGAATCTTGCATCAGATTCATCGTCACGATAATCCGAGGGCATATAGACACAGAATAGGGCTGTATCAGCAATGCGGACACCGACGAAGAAATCAGACTGCTTGTACAAGGAAGGATTAAGACTTCGGCGTACCAGTATTGAAATACCACCAGAGGGTCTACCTCTGCCAGAACGCTTTGCAGGAACACTGAATACGCTGGAACTGTCATTGACCTCAAGAAGCTGAAGTCCTTCTGTTGTAAGAAAGTGCTCCTGTAGACAGACTACGTCATATTCTTGTACTAATTGCTCAACCAGAGGTAGTTTAGCCAGAACTCCACCATTCATGTTCCATGATACAACTTTAAGTTCAAGATTATTCATTGTTTTAATGCTTTCTGTGCTTCAGGGCATTTAAAACTGTAACAGGGATGGTTTGCCGAACCAAATAGAGCACATTTGAGGGGGTTCTGGCAGGGATTGTCCTTTGAGCTGGAGTGTTTCCCAGCGCAACGGGAGCACTTTGGCGGATTTGGACATGCCTTTGCTACGTGGCCGAAGCATTGACACTTGTAGCACTGGATTGGCATAAATTTGTATTCGTGAATCGGCAGCCGCTCATACCCAATCACGGGGGGAGACTTGATTGCACTCTGTAGGTCTTCCCGCGAATCAAATTTCAGTTTGAATGACCTGGTTTTGCCTATTCCAGAAGCTTCGACACATTTCGACACTAAACTGCGTAAGTCCTCTTCTGAAATACTAGCAGGGACGTGGCGAATTATCCCGAAGAAAGAGGGGCTTTTTACTCTCGCGACAACGGAATTATCGGTACTGGTAATAGCCTGTGCAATGGAATCGGCGGTCGCTTTGTCTTTCACGAGAACGCTCCAAGCACTCTTACGAGGCCTCAGTTCGACGATGTCACTGCTTGTCTGTCCGCAAAGTCCATTTAAATAGTCTTTCCGTGATTCGGGATCAGTCAGTCCTTGGGGCGGATTCTTGAGAACTACGGCGTAAGTCTGTTTATGCTTTCCGTTATTCTCGCGTGAGTGATAGGGATTGCGCAGCTGGTACTCAGACTCGACGAAACTGTCGAACTTTCGGCATAGCTCTCCCACTTTTCTCGTCAAAGTTGCACTTATTTCGCCTGGAATAATCGGTACGTCATCAGGTTGGTATAATACGAACCGCGGGAGCGAAATGTTTTTTTCGTCACACAGCTTAAAAACTTTCATTATGTCAATGACATTATCCGTACTTTTGTCTCTTGCAGTCACTCTCGTCGCATATTCGGCTTCATCCCAAATCACCTTTTTCGCTTCCAATATATCCGCATCGGAGAAATGTGAAACCGCACTTTTGACAATACTGTCTATCGGGTTTCCAGCCTTCATCGCCCGCTCAACAAAGTTCAGTACAGCATTTAACACAAGCTTCACGCTCGCCATTTTGCTACGGAATGATTATTACGCAATCCGAGAGCAATTAAGGCTTTAAAGATTTATCGGTAGATAAGACCCGTGGGAAGTGCAACACACGAATCACCTTATCCCAGCAGTTTAAGGATAAAAAATCCCGCTAGTACTGTACGGCCTCTTGAATGTTCGTTGTTGCTCACTTCTGCACAGGCTATCTCCGAAAAATGCAGCCCGAATTATATCGCCGAAAATGGCAAAATATACTGTCTAAATTTGGCAGCTATGCAATATTTGGCAACTATGTAACTTCACTTATTCAGAAGAAACAGTGATGGCAACAAAGATGGCGCTATACGAAAATAGCAGAATAGATGGCGCGCCAGTCTATATAAGAAAAAAAGAAGATGGTGCTGGTGAGAATGCCCAGAGAGAAATACCTATACTAGGAATTATAGAAGGTCCCTCAAATACTACTCAACTAAAAATCTAGAATTAGAGTGTAGAAATCAATATGGAAATAACCTCAAGGTAATGCAGAATCTTTATCCCATTAAGGGCAAAGATGCAAACTCAGCTACAGTAACTCTGTATATAACATAGATGGCATATGAAGCCTTTTACGACGACGAGCGTAAAAGGCACATTGCACAAAGCGACCAATCCTTTTATATTATATACCTATAAAGTGAACAAACATGTTTTGAAAGTATAATTGAGATTATGTAACGCAACCAGACGGGTTTTTGAGACACTTTCATCATAATGTGTTTTTTTGTTGTTTTTTTTAACCAAAAACTAGAAATTGTCAAATAGCGCAATCAAAGAATGGTCTCATTCTAGAAATACCGGTTTACAGTTGGTTTTAATCATGTTTTTTTTTGCTAAATATATTGAAAAAATTGATCATTCTGTGTCAGTTAATTATTAGAAGTTATAATAAACCTATAGGAATCAATTCGCTCGTTCTAATGGACAATAGAAGAATCATAATGGTAAGTAAATATACATTATTCGTGGACTAACATAAGAACATAACCTTTTTATTCATATCATTTGAGTTTCACACAGAAATGGAACTTCTTTATTTATGCAAGCTCTCGCAGCTACGATAATTTTCACATGTTCATAACAGCTGTTTTGATTAGAAAGGCTACGTGCTTTCTCGTGAGATTACATTTCACCATACTCTTAATTAAGCAAACTTAATGAGAGGATCATTGTCCAACTCAGCCAATAATCAAGGGTAATTAGCGTAGAGAAAAAAAGAGGAGGAGGAGGAGTTGGGGGAAGGGGCGCCCACCATTAATATTCTGAATAAAATAATAGTTGAAATTGTATTTTTTTTCGTTTATCGTATTTAAAAAACGTGTTTTATGACATTCCAGTGGCTCATTGTTGTGGCATTGTTGGGGGGTGTGTGACTGATGCGTCAAAAACTGCCCTTTTATGCCTATATGAATGCATAGCTTAACCGAACTTAATAATTGGGGTTAAAAATAAAGCTAGGAGGGGGAATTCAGTTTTGAAGGATGTGTAAAAATGGTACTTATTTAATACCGGGTAAATATCTGACTTGAAATGCTTCAGATCCTATATTTTTCGCTAGCTTCAAAGCAGATGGCCAGGTATAAAGATATCTGGGTAAAATAGCGTTCGCAACAATTTCTATTTATAACTCAACAGATAGCAATTATCTTCCGTGTCATATATAATTGAGACGATCATTGTTTACTCGGCTAGTAATTTATAATCAGCTACTTGTATGTACGCGTGTGTATTTACTAAAGGATTTTTTTTCTATGTGTTTTAGGATGATTTAAGCCCATAAGACTACAAGTTACCTAGTGAATAACAAAAAATTGATTGTTATATCCAGGATTCTGATATTCAAGCGTCAAGTCAAAAACGACCAAACCTCAGTGACACAGAAGAGTTCAATTTTGAAACTACTTTAGGGGAAGGTGACATACCATCTCCTGACAATTTTGATATATCGACATTAGAGGATTTATTGGTTATGGTAGACAACATTCAAAATCATCAAGAATTCCATTCTTCCCACAAGGACCCATCGTATTAAACACTAAAGCCCGCTGGGGAGACTAGCATGAATTTGAGGAGAGATACCGTGATTCACTATGCCCCACGAGCAGTTTCTGTAAGTTCCACTTTAAGCATCATTAATCAGATAGCTTTCAACATTATAGCGCAAGTTAATCGGCATTTTACCTGCCTTTGCTTCGTGTATCCTCCAATGGAACAAGGACCTTCTCGTGAAATTTTTTGTCTATATTTCATTTGAAGTCTTAGATTAAGCAAAATTAAACGATCACCATTTGTTCGGCTAACAATTTATAATCAGCTACTTGTATGCGCGTGTGTATATTTACTAAAGGGGGTAATTATTGAAGGAAAAAAATGAGGAGAGGGGGGGCCAAAAAACAAAAAACCTTAATCAAAATAGTGTCTTAATATTGATACATGACTTTAGTAGGTGGTAAACATCTGACTAAACTTGAAATGCTTCTTACTGAACCAATGGCAAATATTTTATAATGTACTTTACTTTATTGATATTACAAATAGTAGATTTGTAAACGGGTAGATTTGTACGAAAAGGAATCTGCTTCTAGTCTGATCGCTATTTTTGTATGGATAGCTAGATTTGTAGGAAAAAGAGTGTGTGTGTGTGTCTGTGTGTGTGAGGGAGGGGGCAAGTATTTAGTGAATATAATGCTAGGATGGGAAATTAAGTTTTGAGCGGGGTGTAAAAATGGTACTTATTTAATACCCCGGTAAACATCTGACTTGAAATGCTTCAGGAGAAAAAAAACTATTGCTTCTTTCTGAACTAATCGCAGTTCTTTGACAAATATTTGTTTTATTTTACTTTATTGCTATTAGTCAAAACATTGCATTGTCTTTGCTACACCAAACTAGTGAATATTTATCGGGGCTTTTTAGGTGTTCAATTTTTTTTAGTGTAATTAATAACATAAAAAAATGGTGAAATTTAGAATTGGCTAAGCTCTATTTTGGCTACTTTATATGAAGTGAGGGGTTGGGGGCAAGTGTTTAGTGAATATAATGCTAGGAGTGGAAATTAAGTTTTGAGGGTGGGGTGAAAAATGAACATAGTTTTTAACTTTATAAAATAATGGTTATTTCACATAGAAAATATGCCCTTTTTCTATAGATTAATGAATTAGCAGCGCCGTCAACATCAGGTCATGAAGCATCCATTTTTAGTGGACCTGAACCAATCTTTGCACCACCAATGTAGTTTAGGGATAAGCCTACACCAGTTCTTGATAATATGGAGTGGCATAGAGGTTTTTGAAATGATTGTTTTGGGGACATGGCTAGCCTAGATGATCTAACCTGTGACATTGACATGGTCGAGGACCCGGAATGGACAGATAGATTTATGAGAGAGCATTTAGGTGATGTTAGTAATAGTAGTAGTACTAGTGCATCTAAACCGAGTCCTCATAAAGAAATTCCGTCACAGGACAATACAGGCTGGCTTGATCAGCTATCCCCAAACACCCTGGAAGATATACTAACTAGCCTAGGGAATTTCATGCCACATCCATCCAATGCTTTTGAACAGACTGGGGGTGGTGCTATACCACACACAGACTGGGGGTGGTATGCATTTGAACAGACTGGGGGATAGAATTAACAATTCTATGCCACCCCCCACCATTCTGGTTGATGATACCGCTATAACTAGTACTAATAATGATATAACATCATCACAACTATCCCCACTTCCAGATTTTTTTCTTTCCAACTCTGCTTTGCACCATACAAAAGTCTACAGCGCCAAAGTCGGTGACCCATTTAACTCTCTACTGTCAGGGGATATAATAACAGATCCCCTGGACATTACCCATTTATATGTTAACAAGATTTGAGCCCTTCTTGAACAACAGATGGGGGCGTTGGGGTGGGGGTCAGTTTAAAAGCATCAATATAACTAAAAATATTTTTTTTAAATGAAAATGCGAGCGAGCTGTATTCAAAATACTAGCACACAGAGATGTTGGCAATTCACCCGCATTTATCAAATTATGAGGAGGTTTTTTTAGATTGGGTTAATAGTATTCAAACTAAAGTGGCTAATTATAACGAGGGGGATAGCGGGTCGGTGGTTTTATTTATTGAGAGTTTAAACGTTAATATTTGTAGATTTAAAAAGGAAATTATTTTAAGAGGCGGTGGGGAGAGGGCTATAGTTTTAAAATATCATTTAGATTTAGAGGGATGCCAGAGGGTATAACGAATCTGTTTCGATACGAGGCTACAGTGTTTCAAGTATGCATTTTTAATTGGCGCCTACACCCCTCTTCAAAAAGATGCATCTAAGAAAAAGTTGGATGAATTGGCAGTTAATGGTAGGGAGGGTTCAAAGTTCCCAATAGTAGATTTTAATTGCTTAAATGGTCAATTTCCATGACATTAAAAGGAATAGATATTTTCGAGAGGGTTAATGCACATTTAAAGATTGGTGTCACGGTGTTGCAGTATGAAACAGAATTTGAGGAAGGCCAGCGTTCCGATAAGAAGGGTGTATTATTTCCAGTGAGAGCTCCGTCAATTGAATCAGTGGAGCATTGGGTGTGGCTTCTATACACGCCACCCACAGAACCTGATTCAAATGGACATTTTAATCCAATTACCGATATTAGTAGGGTTCTAAGTGAGGGTAAACATCGGGGTGGTGTGTGTTATTACTGTCCGACATGCCTCTCAAGATTTCACTCTGATTTAAAGTTAAAGCATCACATGAAACACTGTAAACGTCATGGATACCAGGCTGTGGAGACGGTAAGCGGAGATAGAGCGATCTTACGTTTTAAGAATTTCCAGAACACGCTCCTACAGAGCAATACGATCGCTTTAGACTGCGAGGCCCAACTCACAGACGTGTACGATTCGTCAAATCCAAATCGTGTTAAAATACACGAAGCCATAGGGGTCTCTTACGCTCATGTGCAACAAGATTCCAATAATACCATGCAAGTGCTGGATGTAGTTGAGACGCTGGGTGGCCAAGACTGCATGCGCTCGGCATTGGTCAGTCTAGTCAAAACAGCGAACGGTGCAATTTCGCGCCTTCGTTACACAAACTATACTATGCTCCTATCACCAGATGACAGATTGACCATTAAAAATCGTAAAATATGTTGGGTTTGCAAGGGGGAATTTGATGATGGTGTAGGGAATGGAGGGAGAAGGAAGGTGATCGACCATGATCATTTGTGGCGGGAAATTACATCGGGGGGGAGTAACTTTAGAGGGGTAGCACATCAGTCGTGCAATTTAAACGTTAGACAGCAATATTTCGTACCGGTTTTTATACACAATTCTAATTATGACTTAAAGTTTGTTCTACCGGCGTTGGCCCGCATTGCCAAGGGTGGAGTTGTAGATGACGCATGGATGGACGGTTCTTTTTCATATAATATCATACCCAAATCACCAGAGAAGCTACTGCTGCTAGAGTTCATGTGGAAAACAGTTGACAAGGGTAACACGTGCCTGAATAAAATCCATTTTTTAGACTCTTTCAGGTTCTTCCCTAAACCCTTATGTCAATTGATTCAGGTACAGAAAAGTGCCAATTTTGACAGCTTCCCCCTCCTTAAACAGCGCTTCCCCGATGATGAAATGTATGATTTATTAACGTGTTAGGGCATATATGCATATGATTATTACAAATCTGCCTCGAGGCTAGATGAGGTGCCATTACCGCCCATTGAAGCTTTTTACAATTCTCTTACTGAGAGTGAGTGCACCAATAACGACTATGAATTTGGTAAGAAGGGTTTGGGCAAAAGGAGGATGTAAAAATGGGTGGGATTATTGTAAACTATACTTGGACAGTGACGTACTCACTCTTCTGGACATTGTGTGCAAGAACACGGATAAAATCTATGGGGAATTTGGGTTGGATTTAGGTTATTATTTTTCCACTCCTCATCTGGTGATGGACTTGATACTTAAAATCAGCAAAGAAGAAATAGGTCTGATCACCGATGTGGATCAGCATCTGTTTTTAGAGAAATCAATGAGGGGTGGGTATGTTTTTCACGGGGACCGTATCATGAAAACTGATCCGACCGGACAGCACACCGATGAAAAGTCAGACGCAGTTTTTTTGGATATGAATTCCCTTTACCCATCGGCAATGTCTAACTACTGTTTGCCGTGTGGCAATTATAAATGGCTTAACAATCCATGTGCTTTGAATTTCCCCGACACTGCTAGCGTTGAGAAGAATGGGGCACAGGGATGGTTTTTTGAAATTGACGGTGAAATACCCATGGAAATCCATGACTCGGTAAAAGACTTTGTTTTTCCGTGCATGAATAGACCGGTGGGTAGGGACTCTCTGAGCCCCTACAATTTATTTTTAGTAGAGGATGGGAGTATGCACTGGGTACCTTCAAAACAAAAACTAATTGCCGACCTCAACCCGAAACAGAATATCGTTGTTCATCAAGTGCTATTCAAATGGATGATATCCAATGGTTTCAAAGTCACAAAGATTCATAGAGCCATCCAATTTGATCAAAAGCCTTACATGAAAACGTTTATTGACACCTTTGTCAGTAAGCGTTCACAAGCGAAAACGAAAGTTGAAAAAGAAGTCTATAAACTTATTTTGAACTCAGCCTTCGGTAAAATGTGCGAAAGCGTACGAAACAGAAGTCGATGTGACATTGTAACCAATCCCAAAGATTGTGCTCATATCATTGAGGATCCAAACTTCACATCGTTCACAATTATAGACTCTGATATGGTGCTCCTACATCGCAAGAAAAAAAACATTGTTTTAAATAAAAATACTGCAGGCGGGAGTGCAACAACTGAAATATCTAAAAAACTCATGTTGTCATTTTATTATAATGTATGCAAGGTACAGTGGCCGATTGAGGGACAAGTTCAAGTGTATTATGGGGACATTGATTCACTCCTGTTAAAAGTTAAAACTGAAAATCTATTGAATGATTTAGAAAATGGCGAGTACATTAGCTCACGAATGGACTACACCAATTGGGATGAATCCCACTACCCAGAGCTAGTGAAACGCCAGGCCCCAAATCAATTGTTAATGTTAAAATCTGAAACGGGTAGCGATCTGATATCCAGTGGCGTGTATCCTGGGCCAAAGGTATACTGTGTGGAAACGTACAACAAGGATATAAACAAGTTTGCAAGGGGGTACCTACACACTTTGTTAAAAATAATTTCGACATGAGTGTGTATAGAAACTGTGTCCCAAGAGCGAAAGTCATGGCGATTCACTTTTTACAATTTAAAAACTACACAGTTAGAGTTGAGAAAAACGCCATTTCGGCCATATCGGACAAAGTCTATGTGCTTGAGGATGCTGTGAAAGTACTACCAAACGGTCACTATTTAATCTCAGACCGTGTTGAATGTGTAGAGTACAGAAAACAACTCGGTCTAGAAAAATTATCTTAATTCTTTAAAAGTACAAATTGGGTGGGAGGGTGGTGATGGGTGTTTTAAATTCTTTTTTATCACAAACAATTTTCAATGTGTGTGCAAGGCAGAGCAATTTTATCATGAATTCCGCTATTTAATGACCCCCTCCGGCCCGCCGCAGCGGGCCCCGCGGCGCTTCTCGGCCCGCGGCGCTTCCCGGCCCGTGGCGCTTCCCGGCCCGCGGCGCTTCCCGGCCGCCGCAGCAGACGCCCTCGGCCTTCGGCCGCCGCAGCGGCTGCCCCCGGGGACCCAATTTCAAATTTAAAAAGTTGTAAATAAAAGTGTGATATTATTTTAAGTGTGTGTATATTCTAATAAATGTTGTATTTTTTATAAATAAATAAAAAAAAGTGTATTTGTTAAAGTGTTTTTTATAGTGCTTATGTAAAATAAATGTTGTATTTTTATTATAAATAAATAAAAAAAAGTATATTTTTTTCATGTTTAATGTGCTTTTTTCATGTTCAATGTAGTATTTATAAAGTGCTATTACTTTTATGTATAATAAAAAAAATATGATTCTTTATTGAATTTGTTCTTCTTCTCATTATTCTTGAACGGACTAGTAGGGAAATTATTTAGTCATTCGACAACTATAGTCTACAGTTAGTTGTAGGTGAACTGTTGAAGGGAACATGTGTCAATTTAAAACACCATTCAGATCGTTTCTGTGTGGGCCATCAATGTCAGGCAAAACAACACTCTTAACTAAAATAATTAAAAATTGCAATAAAATGTTTGTGGAAAAGCTGAAAAAAATCTACTATTGTTACAGTATTTGGCAGGAGTCATACGATAAAATAAAAGTAATTGGCATATTGGGGTTGGTGCAGATACAATTCATACAGGGACTTGATGTTTTCAGCATTATTGAACCAAACTCTTGGCTGATTATTGACGATCTGGCTGAATCTATTGAACAATGGTCCCAGGAAATGCTACAACTGTCCACTGTTCGCTCTCATCATGAACAGATTTCTGTTACTCTGGTTCTACACAATCTCTTTCACCAGAGCAAATGTTTGCGAACACTAGCATTGAACTGCACCTACTATATCATCTACAGAGTTGTTCGTGATTCTAGCTCGCTAATAACTCTCAATAAACAAATATACCCCGGCACGCCTAAAATTGTGCTGTCAGCATACAATCAGGCAACTAATAAACCCTACGGCTATATCCTATTGGATCTTAATCAAAATACACCCCAGGATCTGCGTGTAGTCACAGATATTTTTGACAATGAAATTACAGTATATCTCCCCGTGAACAGTAAAAAAGGCTATTAGTTGCCATCATGACACTGAAGAAACTACATGAAATTAGACATTTATGTTCAGTCTTAAGCACTTAAAAACCCTCGCTTAGGAAAGCCATACTCAAACATGGTATTGACAATGATTTCATTAATCTAATATCCGAACTCTGTTTAAATTTGACCGAGGGCGATGTTCAACTCCCAGAAGTAGCTAAGCAACAGGCAAAGCAACATTGTTCCATTGTACGTACATTGGCCTCTAAAAACAAAGAAAAAGAATTTTAAAAGGAAACGTCTTCTTCAGGCGGGTGGTAGCTTTTTCACACTTTTACTGCCAATAATTGCAGGACTTGTAAACAGTTTTCTCTAGAGAATGGCAAAACCCTATAAATTGACGCCAATAGAACTCGCTCTCTCACCCGTGGAACACTTTGAGAACAATCTGAGTAAATTCATTGACAACAAGAATATTGAGGATGATAAAAAACTGCTTTTACTTCAAGATGCACTTCGCCGAGTGGACAAACATAAGCCCTATCGTGCGAAGACCAGTGGTATTGACCACAAGAAAGAACCATCTCCTCAGGATTCTGCTTCTGTTGCTGCTGGAACACAATTAAAGAATGAGGAATTGGATTCAACTGTGTTGAAAATTGGAAATCGCACTCATATCGTGAAAAAAGTAAACGACTCATAACATATCTCATGGAAAGTGGTCAAGATCCTATTCAAGTTGATAGCAATGGGAAGGGGATTATAATTCAGGGCAAGAGCTTTAATCTACCTGGTTTAATCTATAATATGGTTACAAATCGTAAAGGACTATTATCATTTGACGCTCATCTATACAACTTTCTAAATACATTAAACTTCCCCAAAAGCCTTATTAGCAATAGACAAAGTCTAAAAAAAAATGAACGTGCACCCTCAACACCATTAAAATATGAACATGAAGAAGAAGAAGAAGATTTTAACTCAATCTTGGAAAATACTAGCACACCTAGTGGAAACGTTGATTTGACAATGAGGAGGAGCACACCATTGATAGCTAGACCAAAGTGAAAACGTATCAAGTCAATGTCGCCGTCACCCCCATCGCCAACTACTAGTATACAAAAGGGTAGTGGACGTTACACTACGTGTTTACATTCAAAATGGTTGAAATTCTCAAAGGTGCTTATGAAAATATTGGTGAAGCGGGAAGTTTAAGTTCCCCCACCATTCTTTCCAAAGTTACTGGTGTTCACACTAAAAGTGTGCAAGACGTTCTACAAAATTAATCAAGTTACACTCTGCATAGAAATCGTAGGCTTCGTCCTAATCATTATCGAAAAACTAAAGCCTTTTTCCCATTGCATATAATGCAAGCAGATCTCTTAACTCTAGATGAAATTCAAAGACGTCATAATACACCGTACAAGTACATTCTACTTGCAATCAGTGTTTATAGTCGTTATGCATATGCAAATCCATTGAGGTCAAAGGGAGGCATTGAAGTTGCTCAGGCTATAGAAAGTATTCTCGAACAGGATTCGTATAAAAAATTCAAACGGATCGCGTTAGTGAATTTGTTAATCCACATGTTGCAAAAGTACTATTGAAATATAATACACTGCTCTATCATAATCATAGTCCAATAAAGGCTGCATTGGCCGAACGTTTGATAAGAACTATTCGACTTTTAATTTCAAGATATTGCGCATTGAAAAATACATCTGCTTTTAGTCATGATTTAGATAAAATCATGTTGATTTATAATCAACGACCTCATCGATCATTGTCCAACTCAACCCCAACGGAAGTTCATGATTCTGATCATGATACAATTGATACTTTTCTTAAACAATATTCCAATGAAACGATTGTCAATAAAAAAAATTCAATGTTGGTGATACTGTTCGAATTAATAGAACAACTAATGTTTTTGAAAAGGGGAATTACTTGTGGTCCACAGAACTTTTTAAAGTGGCAAAAATCCTAGACACTAAACCCATAACTTATCGTTTGCGCGATACCAAAGATGAAGAGATTCTCGGGGGCTTTTATGACTATGAACTACAAAAAGTTAAAAATAATAGTGAAATCTATCAAATTGAAAAGATATTAAAGACTCGTACTCGCAAGGGTAAGAAACAGTTACTTGTTCGTTGGCTAGGATACAACTCTGATTTTGATTCTTGGATCGGTGTTGAAGATATTGACAATGCCCAATGATTTCTATGTAACATTTATGTCCAACGTTTCCGATCCTCTCTACAATGACTTGAATAAAACAAGTGATTTTTGGACGAGACTCTCCCCCACCATCAAATTCGATGACGGAAAGTATGAAGTGGCTCATGTCGATTGTATTCTCGAAAATACCTATGACATCCTGAGAAAGGATCGTGTGTATGATATAAAAGTTATACCATTCGATTGGACACTCTTTTTTGACTATGAATGGGTTGAAGCACTTAAATCTAGCGAATATCCACATGTCAAATTGAAATATATTGAATATGATAGTATGACAGATTTGTGTCGTACAATCAATAGAAAAATCTCATATCGTAGGAATGGTATATTCCATTTTAATTATTCAATAGAACATGATAGGATTTACATTACCTCACCTGTTGACACTGAAATAATTCATCTCAATGATAATCTGAGAGACGTTCTTGGCTTTAAACAGAATATGATCAATGGGAAAAACGCTGGCACCGTTTACGGGATGGATCAAGTTATTTTTGCTGATTATCCACCTGGTTTCGCCTCGAACTCTTGCATATTTCTCTATACATCTTTTGTGGAAACATCGAGAGTTGGTAATTCAAATGTACCCCTTCTACGTGTTCTTGAACGAAAAACAACTCATGAACTTGTTCATCACTATAATATAAAGCATCTTCAGTATGTTCCTGTAAACACTTCGTATTTAGAACTTTGTCAGTTAACACTAAGAAGTGAACTGGGTGATCCTCTAGCAATAACAAAAGGTTTAGCAGTGATTACATGTCATTTTCGACCCATTGTCGGCGACACTACCTCCTAAAATGAACAATGGAAGAATTCCATTTGTCTGTCCCGATATCAATTGCTATGTTGGTGCTCTGAGTCCACGTCAAATAGGTCATGGATTGGACTACTACAAGGGGAGTACTACAATGTCTGGCTATGGTCTTGGTAGCTGGTTTGCTATGCTATTTCGTTCTGCACTACCTCTTGCCAGAAAATATCTTGTACCTGCTGCATCAAATTTTGCTGCCTCAACACTACAGGACTGGGGGTCGGGTAAGAATTTCAAGGAGAGTGTTAAGGAAAATATTAGATCTTCAGCAAGAGCCGTTGGTGAGGAATTAAAATCTCAACAAAATGGGAAGGGATTGAAAAGGATGCGTGCGCATCATTCACTCATCAGTCTCTACCCAGGTGGGAAGCGAAGGACATCAACAAGGACTTTGAGGAATAAAACGGGAAGAGAAATAAGAAGAAAAAGAAAAAGATTGCTAGATCAAAGAAGGATTTCTTCTCTTAAGATGACTTATATCCCCCACAAGGAATCACATCCATCAATCAGTTCCTCATTGAATCTGTTCAATGCTGAAAATGTTGATGTCAGTGTCAAGTATGGCTACCATGAACAATTCCATCCCCAGCAACCTCTCTCGGAAAATATATAATTTCAAATATTTTCCAATGAAGACTATTTCATTGATTTGTCATCAAAATTTATTGATTTAAATGTTGCGGTGAAGAAAAAGTCAGATAATACAACTCCAACTGCTGCCGATGGTCTCTCCTACGAAAACTGTATTCTACACTACCTGTTCAAACAAATTAATGTATTTATTAATGGAACATTGGTGAGCAATAGCAATAATTTATCCAACTATGCAAGCTACATACAATTTATGATGATGACACCAAAGGCATATAAGGAGTTGAGAGGACAGTCATTGGGCTATAAATATCGATCAGGTGAAGATACTGACGGTGAGTTGACTACTGCAGTGACCCAGGAGTATCATTTAGTTGGAAAATTAAATCATGAGATATTCAATATATCCCAATGGTTACCCTCCAATGTCAAAATTGACATAAAGTTGTAACTAGCCCCGTCGAATTTCATTTTGAGACAAACACTTCCTGCAGCACCCGATGCAAATGTCATTATCACATCGGCAATTCTCCACGTCCGAAAACAACAGGTTATGAGCTCTGTTGCATTGGCAGTGGAAAAGCTAAGAGCCAATGGCAACAACATTAAACTTTTTGTCCCCCATACGATCACCAATCAACGTCACATTGCCACCGGCTCTCGTAGCTATACCGATTCATCATTTATCAATGGAGAAATACCATCAAAATTAGCTTTGGCCTTTGTGAAGAGTGGCAGTGCCGTTTGATCCTGAACTGAATCCCCCCATGATTTTAATTTTTTCGGTCTATCTAGCCTTGTGTGCAAAGTGAATGGTGTTCCACTGTACACTCTATCATTTGACAAAAAGTACTATAGAACTCTGTACGAGTTGACCATTCAATCCCTAGATCATGACTCCAAACTATTTGAAAATGGAATAACCGATTCAATGTTTTCAAAGAATCATGGCGTGATTGTTTTGGACGTGTCGGGAACCCAGGATATGAGCATAGTACGAACAGGGAATGTACGTTTAGAGTGTACATTTGCCGATGCTTAGACTGAGAGTATCACGCTAATATCATTGAGTCAATTTGAAACCTATTGGGAAATCACACCCAACGGCAGTGTTCTACTAGACCTAGCACCATGAACACAAACCAAATAATCAACGTATTTAGTATGGATCCATACATGTCACAGTACAAGTCCTATTGCATACCAACGGACTTCATTGAAAAAATTCCAAGTGTTAACAATACCCTAATCATTGTTAATAGCAGTCCATCGACTTTGAAGACAGGCCATTGGCTATGCATCTTTCAAACAGCAAAGAATATTGAATTTTTTGATTCTCTTGGCCTATCATATATATTCTACACTCCACACATCAGCAACTTTATTGAGAGCAGTGGGAAAAGTATTATTCGAAATCAAAGGAGAGTACAGGATTTAACGACTAAGACATGCGGCTTTCATGCTCTACTCTTTTTCATGTTCAGATGTCGTGGCTGTACCTACAAGCAGTTTCTCGACATCTATGTTGACTTACCTCGATTGAACGACTTTCTAGTGGAAAATATACTTACAAGCCTGTTGAATATTGATTTTAGTGCCCTACGAATAAAATGTTCTAAAAAAGTATGTGAATATGTTTATTAATAAAAATAATGTATGTACATGATAAAAAAGTTTTTTCTACTGTTTAGATTTCATCTTCTACTTGTATAGGTATTTGTCGAGAACAACTAATGAGGGTAGATTACCTAAATTCACAGTATACTGATCGTGATGTGCTGCAATGTCAGGGTCACATTTTCTACAGTAGAGTGTAACTTCACTCTTGTCATATCTTTTTGTATAGTCAATGATACTATTCTCATTCATTTTGTAGAATTCACATGTTTCAATTTGCCTATTTTGAAGCAATGTCACAAACAGTGTCCTCAAGTGGCGTATCATATTCCGTCACAGCCAAATAAAAATCAGTGGGCTTATAATCACAGTAGCCATTGTCCTCACAACGATGACGTAGAAACCAAATTCTTTTTTGTTCCAACAGTTGAATCGCTGACCCGGCTCCTCCTCCCAAAACAATCTAAAACCACGACGATACCAATTTCGTAGCAGTAAACTAAAATCACGCATAGGATTCTTTCCAATCATACCAGGATATGTATTCTCCCACCCTTATTACATTTATCATAGTGGCAATTGGAGCATAGGTGCCCTCTAGGATGAGAGTCTCACACCTCTTCAAGACAGGAATTACAACCTTTGATTTGTACAGCATACCCTCTATGCAATTTACACGGGTTGCATAATCTGCACTTTTCAGCTTACTCATCAATCATTATGCAATTCTCACATGATGACCAGCTGCCCAGTGTGTACATGCGTAGTGGACATGTATGGATCATTTTTTCATGTGTTGACACTCTCACTGCCACAATGAAACTGAGCTACCAACAACAAATTGAGTGGGATAGAGAGAGAGAGAGTAGTAAATCATCCTTGAACACCATCTTTCTCATGAAAAAAAAGTCCTAAATTTCTAAACTAGTGTTTAAAAGAATATCCACAATATCCATTTTCTGTGTCGTGATTAATATGTCAATAAATTGTGTAAATGCATTTGGACCACAACGTAAATGCTTCATGCAATATTCTAATGACGGAGAATCAGTTTTCATTATATCGAAAAGCATTCCCTGAGAAAATATCTTCCTTTGAATAGACAGCTCTAGAAAATCATCATCTAGAATCAAACGTTTTTCCATAAACACAAGATTCCCCATGACTCGCTCTTTCTCAAATCTATCCATTTTTTTAGAGTCCTAACACTCTCACAACCAACTTCAGACTAACCAGAATTTTTTTCTACTCTTAAAATACACGCTAGCCTACTATAGAAAGAAAAATATCTTTGATTTAGAAACAGTTTTATTGAATATAAGTACAACAATAATAATCACTGATTCAATTTGTTTTCATCAATATATTTCACAAGTTCATCTAATGCTGCCTGAAGTCTATTTATATGCACAATATTCAGTTTCGCAGCAAAACATAATTGCTCCTCCATTTTAAATTTGCTCAATGATATCACATATCTACCATACATATCATCCCATTCAAGCCATAGTCTACAGCCTCCTGTTATTTCCACAGCCACGTTTGGTACTCGTATATCTTTGCTGCTGCCGGCTCCACCATCAGCCTCCAATAGTGTAAATGCTCCACTCATTTTCTCTACTAATATCGTCTCAAATAAACTATTCTCCCTGAATTCAATTCTCTTACTAATATGAATTGCAATGAAAATCACTCCTTTTATTCGAATCCAATTACCAATCAAGTTTTCGTATATGGAGTAGCCTCTGCTCTTTCTGATTGGCCCTAAAAAATGGGTGTTGCCTCAAAAACCAGTCTGCTTGCATTATACAATCTTAATTATACTTTCAAAACGTGTTTGATCACTTTATAAGTATATAATATAAAAGGATTGGTCGCTTTTTGCAATGTGCTCGTCAAACTGCACTGTATATTCTTGTGCAGTTTCTTGTGCAATTCGGACTGTGTATGTGGATACTACTGGCTAATTGCCAATTTCCAAAATTTTGGCCCGTTATAGAAAAAATTTGGTCAAGAAATTAGGAACAGAAATTAGATAAAAAAAATTTTTTCAAATGAATGTAAATTAAAACTTCAATTGTCATCAATTAAAACGTAAAATAAACATAATTTTTTCGTTGGAGAGAAAGATTACTCACTTCTCACCCCCAGCATTTATGTTGAAGTTGACTTTCTGTCCACAATGCTGTAAAGGAAACTTCTGTAGAATAAGGGCGGTTAAAATATAAAGTTTTTTACACAACGTCTCATGAAAGGAAGAACTCATTAAAGTATATTTGCATTAAATAATATAATTTTCAGCTTATTTTTTTTATTGTAGGAATCAATTGTATACTAGTTGAAGTTATAAATGGTTTTTGTATGACATTATGAAACTGCAGCGTAAAGAGCGATGAGTTTGGGGGGGGGGTGGTAGCTCCTCTAATACACAGAATGATTTTTTTGTTCTAAGTTGTAATATTACTCTTTGCTGTCAATTTGGAAAAAAAAATTGGCTTTGTTAATTTAATCCTGACAAAGAATACTCTTAAAGATGCACATTTTATGAAGAAGAATTCTTTAACTAAGATTATATATTTTCATTTAATCATATTTTAATTTACGTTTTAATTGGACAAATACTAAAAGATCTGCGTCTACCCAATAATATATGATAACCCACTAATTGAAAGGATTGGAATAGTTCAAACGATGTATGATTTTTCCAGAATAAATTTGACTCGTTTTCTTCATTTTGACCAAAATTCTTAATTAATTATCAATCATTGATCATTATAAACTTATTTATCTAGCGGTACATTTTGTCAACTACATCCATGTCTACTATGTAAGCAATTTATCAATAAGATATATTTCAGCTGTTAAATTTTTGATGCTTCCCATAAAGTATTATTACGGATTTTATATCTTTGGTTTTACACAGAGATATATCCCGTGGAAAAGAAAAAAAAGAAGCTTCCAGGTCTCTTTTCCTTCAGAAAATACAGTCGTGGCATGAAAGATGGATGAGCTTTTTGAAACCATTATTACAGAAAGCATGTTAGCCTTGAGCATACTTCAATAAATATCCTCGAAAGATTCCTCTGTCCTTAAAGATGAGACAGATCCGAAGGATAAAATTCCACTGAAATAATAACAGAAGGAGACAAAATATCTTAAATGAGAGAAAAGGTAGTAAATGAAAAGAAGATCGGAAATTCATAGCCATTGAAAACAAGGAAAAAAGGAAAATATTTCGTTCAAATCCTCCAGTCTGCCAGAATACATATACTCAGTAATGTCTGGGTACTCAAATAAAAAGACAAATTTCAAAATCAACAGAAGAAAAACCATTAAAATACAGTGTTCACGTTTCCAAGTGAACTTCAAAAAGGTGACTGAATACAATCATCCATATTGAATAGAAAATCAAAGTTTCACTTGGAATTGACTTTGTGTGAAGCTTGTTTATGAGCAAATCTCTTTCCATATTTTGAATTACAACGATTTCGGTTTGCTGTGAGCAGGGTGAAAATTTGTTAATTATATCATAACTTCGCGTGACCTTGCATGCATAAGTAAATGGAGCATGTACCGTGCAGAGAGATGTGCATGCATTATGCACCGATATCAATCAAAAAATTGTCAATCTCTACTAGGTTGTTCTAAAGGCGTGTTTGAAATGTGAAAAAATGAAAACCCTTTTGCCGTGTTGAAGTCACGGTTTTCTGACAAGCCTTAATAATAGCCCAAAGTATAAACACATACCGAACAAGTACTGACAAAACCTATCCTCTCCACACAAAAAAGTGACCCTTTGTCCGTGTCTCCGGAGACGATTTCATACCTATGCGAACCTGGCAACTAAATCACAAGTTCCGTAGGTGATTATACTTGTTCCGTAAAAGCTGTATTAAATTTAATTTATTGGCTCGGAGCGATTAATTAGTACAACATTTACCCTCTAGAGGCGCTGAGGTACGCGGGGTCACTTTTGGAGAGTTTTGTCAGTACTTGGTCAGTATGTGTTTATACTTCTATAATAGTCTAACATAGCTCGGTTGCCCACTGATATAGTAAATGACAGCTAATTTTGTTTATGAAATCTACATTTAATCATCTGTAGAGAGTCATTTAAAATTTCGTAGCCATCTGATAATTTAGAAACCATGAATTATGACACGTGGTTAAGTAAAAAAAAAAACCCAAAAACTTCTCACTCTTTATGAGTCCCTGTTATTCCGAGGCGTAAAAGAAAAATTAGGAATAATGAGGGGGCTGTAAATGGACCTAAGGAACGTTTGCCCAATGTCCCAGTCTTACATTTTATTTGTGACATCTACCTCACCTCTTCTAAATCGGAGTAATTGGAATAAACTTGCACTTCTGTTTAAAAAAAGCAATTAAATAATGATATTACAGTAAAAACAAAAATTTCAAAAAATACTCAAATCTTAATAAGACAACAATGAAAAAGATTGGCTAGGATAATTCATATTAATACGATGAAAAGCATCAAGATATAAAAAGTAATAATATCAATTGACTAAGGAGGAAAAATCATCGAAAATAGAGTTAAGCATCAACATTTGAAACCTGAAAATTTATGAAACCCTCGTATACCCGAACTTTTTATTTTGAAATAAATTGGAGTGAATTTTGGGACTTTTTGTTTAACGTATTTGTTCCAAGTATTTTTTTAAATGATTATAATTTTGGTGCCAACATGGAAGTGGTGCCTTATGACGGAAGGGCACCTTTCAAGACGAGTGGGAAGATGTTGACAATGGATAATTTGTTTCGGATCCCCGAAGTTAAAACTCTATAGTTTCAACTGCTGGAACTGAAAAGTTTATTGACGTGGTGAGGAGTTGAATGTAGTTTGTTTGTAAATCCATGTAGTAGATAAATGAAACAATTAGTTTTGGAAATTAAAGAAGTACCACTGGGAGAAGAAAAGGTAAGATTCGGTAAAAAATATTGACGTTTTTGCCAATCTCCTTTCAAAAGTGACTCCTGGTCCGGTTGTGGTGGAGAGGAAATAGTTTATGGGTTTGAGAATTTATTGTTTACGTGCGCGCACGTAACCTCGTCTAAATTAACCATAAAAAATGAAATAAATCTATGTCGACTTTGCATGTCTCTCTCACTATGTATGCGCCGTCGCGGTGTATACTCCATGTCTTTCTTGTCAATTTTACCTGATTTAGCCGAAAAATGATGTTGATAATGCATTGAAAGGATGTTGATAAAGCATTTATTCACTCTGATACTTAGATTTTGTCAATTTTATCCCATGTATCCAAGAAAATGATATTGATATGGGATTTAATCACTTTGATACTTAGATTTTATCAATTTTATCCGACATATCCGACAAAGGATTTGATAATGAATTTAGTCACTCTGACACTTAGATTTTGTCAATTTTATCCGATGTAACTGGCAAAGGATGTTGATATAAAAAAAATATATATTCACTCTAACACTTAGATTTTGTCAATTTTAATCTATGTATCCGAGAAAAGGATGTTGATATAGAATTTAGTCACTCTGATACTTAGATTTTGTCAATTTTATTCGACATATCCGATAAAGGATGTTGTTAAAGCATTTATTCATTCTGATATTTAAATTTTGTCAATTTTTATTCGATGCATCTGACAAAGGATATTGATAAAAAAAAATTTATTCACTCTGACACTTAGATTCTGTCAATTTTATTCGATGTATCTGGCAAAGGTTGTTGATAAAAAAAAATTATTCACTCTGATACTTATATTTTGTCAATTTTATCCGACATATCCGACAAAGGATGTTGATAATGAACTTATTCCCTATGATACTTAGATTTTGTCAATTTTATCCGATGTATCTGGCAAAGGATGTTGATAAAAAAAATTATTCACTCTAATACTTAGAATTTGTCAATTTTTATCCTATGTATCCGAGAAAAGGATGTTGATATAGAATTTAGTCACTCTGATGCTTAGATTTTGTCAATTTTATCCGACACATCCGATAAAGGATGTTGTTAAAGCATTTATTTATTCTGAAATTTAGATTTTGTCAATTTTATTTGATGTATCTGACAAATGATGTTGATAAAAAAAATTATTCACTCTGGCACTTAGATTCTGTCAATTTTATTCTATGTATCCGAGAAAAGGATGTTGATATAGAATTTAGTCACTCTGATACTTAGATTTTGTCAATTTTATTCGACATATCCGATAAAGGATATTGTTATAGCATTTATTCATTCTGAAATTTAGATTTTGTCAATTTTATCCGACATATCCGACAAAGGATGTTGATAATGAATTTATTCATTCTGAAATTTAGATTTTGTCAATTTTATCCGATGTATCTGCCAAAGGATGTTGATAAAAAATTTATTCACTCTAACACTTAGAATTTGTCAATTTTATTCTATGTATCCGAGAAAAGGATGTTGATATAGAATTTGGTCACTCTGATCCTTAGATTTTGTCAATTTTATCCTATGTATCTGCCAAAGGATGATGATAAAAAAAAAATTATTCACTCTGATACTTAGATTTTGTTAATTTTATTCGACATATCCGACAAAGGATGTTGATAATGAATTTATTCATTCTGAAATCTAGATTTTGTCAATTTTATCTGACGTATCTGCCAAAGGATGTTGATAAAAAATTTATTCACTCTGACACTTAGAATTTGTCAATTTTATCCTATGTATCTGAGAAAAGGATGTTGATATAGAATTTAGTTACTCTGATACTTAGATTATGTCAATTTTATCCGACATATCCGATAAAAGATTGTTGTTAAAGTATTTATTCATTCTGAAATTTAGATTTTGTCAATTTTGTTTGATGTATCTGACAAATGATGTTGATAAAAAAATTTATTCACTCTGACACTTATATTTTGTCAATTTTATCCGACATATTCGACAAAGGATGTTGATAATGAATTTATTCATTCTGAAATGTAGATTTTGTCAATTTTATCCGATGTGTCTGCCAAAGGATGTTGATAAAAAAAATTATTCACCCTAACACTTAGAATTTGTCAATTTTGTCCTATGTATCCGAGAAAAGGATGTTGATATTGAATTTAGTCACTCTGATGCTTACATTTCGTCAATTTTATTCGATATATCTGCCAAAGGATGTTAATAAAATAAAATTTATTCACTCTGATACTTATATTTTGTCAATTTTATCCGACATATCCGACAAAGGATGTTGATATAGAATTTATTCATTCTGAAATTTAGATTTTGTCAATTTTATTTGATGTGTCTGACAAAAGGATGTTGATAAAAAAATTTATTCACACTGGCACTTAGATTTTGTCAATTTTATCCTATGTATCTGACAAAGGATGTTGATAATGAATTTATTCATTCTGAAATTTAGATTTTGTCAATTTTATCCGATGTATCTGCCAAAGGATGTTGATAAAAAAAATTTATTCGCTCTAACACTTAGAATTTGTCAATTTTATCCTATGTATCCGAGAAAAGGATGTTGATATAGAATTTAGTCACTCTGATACTTAGATTTTGTCAATTTTATCCGACATATCCGATAAAGGATGTTGTTAAAGCATTTATTCATTCTGAAATTTAGATTTTGTCAATTTTATTTGATGTATCTGACAAATGATGTTGATAAAAAAAAATTATTCACTCTGGCACTTAGATTCTGTCAGTTTTTATTCTATGTATCCGAGAAAAGGATGTTGATATAAAATTTAGTCACTCTGATACTTAGATTTTGTCAATTTTATTCGACATATCCGATAAAGGATGTTGTTAAAGCATTTATTCATTCTGAAATTTAGATTTTGTCAATTTTATCCGACATATCCGACAAAGGATGTTGATAATGAATTTATTCATTCTGAAATTCAGATTTTGTCAATTTTATCCTATGTATCCGAGAAAAGGATGTTGATAAAAAAATTTATTCACTCTGACACTTTGACTCTGTCAATTTTATCCTATTTATGCGATGTATCTGGCAAAGGATGTTGATAAAAAAAAATATTCACTCTGATACTTAGATTTTGTCAATTTTATCTGACATATCCGACAAAGGATGTTGATAATGAATTTATTCATTCTGAAATTTAGATTTTGTCAATTTTGTTTGATGTATCTGACAAATGATGTTGATAAAAAAATTTATTCACTCTGACACTTATATTTTGTCAATTTTATCCGACATATTCGACAAAGGATGTTGATAATGAATTTATTCATTCTGAAATGTAGATTTTGTCAATTTTATCCGATGTGTCTGCCAAAGGATGTTGATAAAAAAAAATATTCACCCTAACACTTAGAATTTGTCAATTTTGTCCTATATATCCGAGAAAAGGATGTTGATATTGAATTTAGTCACTCTGATGCTTACATTTCGTCAATTTTATTCGATGTATCTGCCAAAGGATGTTAATAAAATAAAATTTATTCACTCTGATACTTATATTTTGTCAATTTTATCCGACATATCTGACAAAGGATGTTGATATAGAATTTATTCATTCTGAAATTTATATTTTGTCAATTTTATTTGATGTGTCTGACAAAAGGATGTTTATAAAAAAATTTATTCACACTGGCACTTAGATTTTGTCAATTTTATCCTATTTATCTGACAAAGGATGTTGATAATGAATTTATTCATTCTGCAATTTAGATTTTGTCAATTTTATCCGATGTATCTGCCAAAGGATGTTGATAAAAAAAATTTATTCGCTCTAACACTTAGAATTTGTCAATTTTATCCTATGTATCCGAGAAAAGGATATTGATATAGATTTTGGTCACTCTGATCCTTAGATTTTGTCAATTTTATCCTATGTATCTGCCAAAGGATGATGATAAAAAAAAAATTTATTCACTCTGATACTTCTACTTTTGTCAATTTTATCCGACATATCCGACAAAGGATGTTGATATAGACTTTATTCATTCTGAAATTTAGATTTTGTCAATTTTATCCGCCATATCTGATAAAGGATGTTGTTAAAGCATTTATTCATTCTGAAATTTATATTTTGTCAATTTTATTTGATGTGTCTGACAAAAGGATGTTGACAAAAAATTTTATTCACTCTGACACTTATATTTTGTTAATTTTATCCTATGTACTCGAGAAAAAGATGATGATATAGAATTTAGCCATTCTGATACTTAGAATTTGTCAATTTTATCCGACATATCCGACAAAGGATGTTGATAATGAATTTATTCATTCTGAAATTTAGATTTTATCAATTTTATCCGATGTATCTGCCAAAGGATGTTGATAAAAAAATTATTCACTCTAACACTTAGAATTTGTCAATTTTATCCTACGTATCCGAGAAAAGGATGTTGATATAGATTTTAGTCACTCTGATACTTAGATTTTGTCAATTTTATCTGATGTATCTGCCAAAGGATGTTGATAAAAAAAAAATTATTCACTCTGACACTTATACTTTTGTCAATTTTATCCGACATATCCTACAAAGGATGTTGATATAGAATTTATTCATTGTGAAATTTAGATTTTGTCAATTTTATTTGATGTATCTGACAAAGGATGTTGATAAAAAAAAAATTATTCACTCTGACACTTATATTTTATCAATTTTATTCGATGTATCTGGCAAAGGATGTTGATAAAAAAATTTATTCACACTGACACTTAGATTCTTTCAATTTTGTCCTATGTATCCGAGAAAAGGACGTTGATATAGAATTTAATCACTCTGATGCTTAGATTTGGTCAATTTTGCACTATTAATGTAATTACATAATTGCAATTATCAATTTGCCATACTAACCCACTGTCTATGATTAGTACAAATCTATTTTAATTTTTTAGTTCCCAGAATTACCAGCTGATTAATTTTGAAACTGCTATATAAGCTAAGAATTATATTTATATACTTTCTCTGTTTTGTGATCTGAAAGCAAAATTTTCCTACTGTTCGTAAACTCATTCGGAGAAAAACTTAATTAAATTTTTGCATGCTTCTTTTTGAGCGTTCCATGGTCCTGTTAATAAGATTGTAATAGCTTAGTTTTTTCGGCTGTTAATCATAGCGAAAATGATATAAACGGGAAAGGGTAATTTCGCTCTCAGGGAAACTTCTGACGTGTCGATTTGGGTTAAACGGATTTTTCTGTTCCCGATGTAGACCGTTTGGTGAATACATTTTGGTTAAAGTTCATTCTCCATGTGCAATATTTTGTGTGTTATTTTTCTGCTTTCCTACGGTTTTAACATATCGACGAAAGAAAACAATTTTGCTATAATTCTTATGTTGGGGTTCAGCACTATCCACCTACACAATAAATTTTGAAATTTGGTGACCAAATTTCAAAATTTTAGGTTGAAAATAAGTTTCAAAATAAATTTTGAAACTTTTAGGTTGAAAATAAGTTTTTTAGGTTGAAAATAAGTTTGGTATTAGTAAAAAATTCTTGAAAAGGGGACAATTTTCCTATTCTATAATTTGAAATTGTATTCTATAATCTCTCCTCTCCCTCGATTTTAACTTATCAAAAGAAGACAAAAAATGTGGCATAATTCTATAGCTGAGAGTCAGCTATATCTATCTACCGAATTACATTTTTGAAATTTGGCGTTTATGGTTTTTTAGATTTAAAATACGTTGAATCTTAAAAGTACGAGTAATGCCATAATTCTGGTTTGGTGAATGGATAAACCAAATACTAATGAATTCAAAGATAAGTATTTTGTCCTTTTGTTGCAAATTTCAGCTACACGCTTATTGTAAAACCGCTTTTTTTTCAGAAGGGCTATGTACCTTAATGGCAAAAATCTTAAAAAAAATTCTTTTTTACCGAATAGGCTATTTCGCTCCCAGGTCGCGATATGCTACGAGGCAACTCTGTGTAATTGAATTTCACGATTCAAGTGATCTTACGATCAATATCTGATCCGACATATCCGACAAAATAATGTTGATAATGAATTTATTCATTCTGAAATTTAGATTTTGTCAATTTTATTTGATGTATCTGACAAAGGATGTGGATAAAAAAAATTTATTCACACTGACACTTAGATTCTGTCAATTTTATCCTATGTATCCGAGAAAAAGATGTTTATATAGAATTTAATCACTCTGATACTTAGATTTTGTGAATTTTATCCGACATATCTGATAAAGGATGTTGTTAAAGCATTTATTCGTTCTTAAATTTAGATTTTGTCAATTTTATTTGATGTATCTGACAAAGGATGTTGATAGAAATACTTATTCAATTTTACACTTATATTTTATCAATTATATGCGATGTATCTGGCAAAGGATGTTGATAAAAAAAAATATTCACTCTGATACTTAGATTTTGTCAATTTTATCTGACATATCCGACAAAGGATGTTGATAATGAATTTATTCATTCTGAAATTTAGATTTTGTCAATTTTATTTGATGTATCTGACAAAGGATGTTGATAATGAATTTATTCACTCTGACACTTAACGAAAAATGGCATTCCAACTCTTGCATTTCAAGGAAAGAAATCCAACATGAATATTGAAAAATCAAGCGAATGTAACTGTGACAAGGTAAACCATAACAAAACACTACTGAAATATTCCAACTCTTGCATTTCAACGAAAGAAATCCAGAAAAGAACTTTGAAAAATCAAGAGAATGTAACTGTGACAAGGTAAACCACGACAAAACACTACTGAAATATTCCAACTCTTGCATTTCAAGGAAAGAAATTCAAAATGAACTTTAAAAAATCAAGAGAATGTAACTGTGACAAGGTAAAGCACAACAAGACAGTGACAAGGTAAAGCATAACAAGACACTACTGAAATATTCCAACTCTTGCATTTCAATGAAAGAAATTCAAAATGAACTTTGAAAAATCAAGAGAATGTAACTGTGACAAGGTAAACCACGACAAAACACTACTGAATTTAAGTTTGTTTCATCTGATTCGAAGACATGTAAAAAAAATTGAAAAAAATATATCATGTTAAAAAAAGAAAAAAAGAGGGGGGGCCACAAAGTTGGAGGGAGGGGCGCCCTTCGAGTTTGGGGATAAGGGAGCTTTGGGGAGTTGATGTCTCTGCTGGTTAGGGTCGTTGGTGCTTATGATCCTTGATGGCTCGTACTCACATACACCTTACTACTTGATTTGCAAGGATTTCTAAGGTTTGTTCTGAATTTCATTATTAAAATTCTTTTCTTACCATCTACATCTCTCTTAGTATCAACTTTTTAGTATACTAAAACTTTAGACCCTATTTCAAATTGACAATACTGTTCAAACATCACTTGTGTATTATACAGACCACATCAGAGAGGTAAAGCTAGGTCAACTCACAATGTCATTCTATCGTCGTTAGCCATTTTCATAGACTGATGTTGTTTCAAATTTATAACAAATTACCTGAGTTAACAACCCCTTCGGGGTTACCTTAACTGCTAATCAGTTTAATCCTTTTTTTCTCCACCTTCATACAATCCAATCACTAATTAGAATCAATCACACTCCTATTATTCAAACATTAATTAATATCGTTCATATTGTCCAATTTGCGAATTCCTTATCCCTTTTTGCAAAAATGTCAATCAAAACAATTCCTAAATACGCAATTTGACAATCTCTAGTTTTCGATTTAAAAAAAAAACAGTTTGCTTAAGTTATATAATTACGATCATACTCTCAAAACATGTTTGACTACTTTATAACATACCAGTTCTTTTAAGAAAAAAATTGTGCACGTGAACTCATGACGTACATTGTTATGAAATTCTTATTAATAACAGAAAAAACCTGTCTGCTTAAATTATATTATTACGACCATACTCTCAAAACATGTTTGACCACATTATACCTTGCCAAGTTTAAAAAACTTTGACTTTAGTTTCATAACATGTATTATAGTGTGCCAACTTTTAAAATATTCACGCTTAAGTTTAATGTCTCAGGCATGGGTTTTCCTTGCGCAATTTAATGTAAGTTTTCATGTAGGTTTTCAATCTATTACACTTTTGACCATATTCTTGTAGGATTGAATGTAGGTTTCAAAGTGTGCATGGTCTTGTAGGTTTTCCTGTAGGTTCTGGACTGTGTATATCAATACTACTGTTAATACTGGGTTTTGGAACTGACCGAATTTTCCGTAAAGTAAAAAGACGTTTTTTTCTGACCTTGGTCATTAGGAACTTTTTCAAATGGCATTTTTCATTGAATTTTTTGACTGAATAATGCCAAAACCTTATCCAGATAAAGCAAAAATGCAAACAGAAAATGAATTATAAATTAAAGATAGAATAATGTAAAGTGAAGTACTGGGAGAAGAGGGTCGATGAGCTCGTCAGAGCTAAATAAAAATTGTATGACAAATCAAACAAGGACTAGAATAGATCTGAAACAAAGACAAATACATGGGATAATTATGTCATTAGTTGATTTTATGTTTGAATTTTCCACTGAGGTGGGTAAAATCTGATCACTAGTATCAGTTAACACCGAATTTTGATAATAGTAATAGTAACATATCATTGTGAAGCGACTTTAAGATATTAGTATTTTTCAGGGAGAAAGACTGAGCCTCTTCTGAAGTTAAACAACCACCCCTTCCATAAAAACCTTTAATACCCCCTGGGCATAACTTACAACCCTTGCCCCAAATCTCTGGGTTTGTTTTCAACCCCAAAAACATTTTTATATGATATTTAGACTATTTTGAACAGAATGGCTGTCTCAAAATTCCTATTAGACGCATTTTGGGACAATATGACGTGTGTGTAGGGGTGAGAGGGTAGTAGCCCTCTGATCACTTTGACTCTTCAAAATAGCACTAGAACGTCTGATTACCAATACAATGAGCCTCCTTTGAAGTTTATATGCCCATACTTTCTATAAAAACCCTATATGTCCCCAGGGCACAACTTACAAACCTTGCCCTGAGGGCTGGTAGGATTTCTTATCCTCAAAGACATAATTTTCAGACCTTTCTGATCGGCTTAACCAAAATGGCTATATTAAAATTTTGATTGGAAGTGATTGGGGAAATGATAGGCATAGAGGGAGACATTTGCCCTCTGATCACATCCGACTAATAAAAAAGCTACTAGTCCTCACAATTTCCAATCGAATGAGCCCTTTTTGAAGCTTCTACGACAAAACTTTCTATAAAAACATTACATACCCCAAGGGCATAACAAAATAGATATCTCAAAATTTTGATTAGACGTGTCTGGGGAAATGGTGGGCGTGAGAGGGGGGTTAGTTGCCCTCCAATCACTTTCGACTATTAAAAAAGGCATTAGTCCTTTCACCTTTCAATCGAATGAGCCCTTTTTGAAGTCTCTACGAAAACGCTTTATATAAAATCCTTATATTCCCCCAGGGCATAACTTAAAACCCTTGCCCTGAGGGGTTTGGGGAGTTTGTCATTGTGAAATATGGTATATTTCTCTAAGGAAATACCGTCTTATTGGTCCCCAGTGGGAGGTGATCAAGCCTCCATGAGGACAAGACCTTGGGTAGCGTGGTAGGCAGAGTTCGTATCTACTCAAGATGTTGCTAAAACTACTTTAATAAACAAATAAACAAAATACAATACTAGGGTACACTCGTGAACAGTCTTCTTGAAGCCGTAGAGAATCCGAGCTACAGTCAACTTGCACCGGCTTGCACAGTTAATTTGGAGGTGGCTACTGCAGTCTCCTAGCTCGCCGTCTATAGTTGGCTAGTGGAGGTTACTGTAACTTTCCGGCGGCAGTGGATTTGGAAGTTATTGTTAAACTCTCCCAGCTCACCGTATATTACAGAAAGGTGGAATTATGCTCTAATGCTCCCAGCGGTACTTCTCTAGCCACTTGTCACTGTTGGTTCTCAAAGCTGAACTGTTCACAAGTTGTCTTTCCCCCCTTCCTATCTTCCAAGGCCCAAGCATAGAATTCTGGTTCCATAACCCCCAAAGAAGCCTCTCATTGGCTGGCAGGTTTTGGTCATGGTGACCCACTACCTTCAATGGAAAATAAGGCAGAAACAAGTACTTAAAACAGCACATACCCCAATATACCCTTGAAGTGGAACATGCACTAAATACCAAAAATATACCCTTAACGTAATAAAACACTAAATACGAGAAACACACTTATATCAAGCTTGCGTAAGCCTATCGACAATCTTTACATTTCTCCCCCTCCCCTCTTTTTATTAGAAAAAAACACTTTTATTTCTTTTTTCATACTTGTTTTAAATTAATTTTTAGTCCTTCCCTAAACTACTTTTTGTTATTATTCCCTGTCTTCTTGTTCGACTATTCTAAAACCACTCTTTTTCATTTCTCTATAATCGATCCATAATTTCCTTAATTTGAGGAGAATCACCGTAGAAATTCCGATAAGGATTAGAAAAATAAATGTGTCACCAGTCATGATTCCAATATCATGGACTGTTCTGATTCAGTTTTTCTCTGTAATTTTGTTTTGCTCAAAAGAGATTTTAGGCTATTTATGCCTTTCTCAGAATACATATCTCTCTCTCGAGAAATCTATGAATTTTTTTGAAGTCTAATGATTCGAAATCAAAAATAAGTTTTGTAGTATTGAAAAGAATTTTATTATGAGCGAATTTTGTCAAGTTGACCTTTGTTTTGCCTTCATACAATTCCGGAACGGATAATTTTTTATGGGCATGCGAACATTCGTCTTTTAGTTGAACAAGGACGGATCCTACAATTTCCAATCGTTGTTGCTCCCTTAATCCTTGGCATATGACAAGAATGTTTTTTAGTTGAAATTGGTGTAACAATTAAGAAGTGAGTTTTTCCAACAGGAATTATTAGAGGAATATGAACCTTTCGTATATTAATATCGCATTCATTTTTAATGATTTCTTGGTAATTTGTGAAGCAACCGAAGGAACAGTCAAGAAGCGTGCTGTGACGTATAACGAGTCTGTCTTTGTAAATTACCCTTTTTGCATTAAAATTACAAGAGTTGATGAAATTCTTATTTCGCAAAAAATTCTAATAATTTGTTAAGCTGTCTCTATTTCCTAGCCTTAAATTTAAAACCATGACGGCCGTCTTAGAGGCCCATGTCAAAGACCTCGAAGCTAGGCTAGCAGATGCAGAGGCTTGTCTGTCATTGCAGACAGTTAGTTCTGATATTTACCAACCAACTCCTCCTATGCCTGTTAATTATTCTATAGAACAATGTCCGCCAATTCGTATGCTTTCGAATTCGGCCAATATTCATTCCTGGATTTTAACTTTAAAACAAATACAAAAGAATCAGTCGAAAGAGACGCCTCAATGGTGTCTCAGGCTGTCTGTTACACCGGGGGGGATATTCAGGGATTTCTGTGTAATGTTGATCCGGACAGTATCAACAATCTATCAGACCTCGAAAGAACCCTTAAAATAACCTTTTGCCCAGAAAAAAGTGTAGGACAAAAACAACAAGAATTGGTTAGAGAAAAACAGAAAGAGAACGAATTAGTCCCTCAATTTTATTCTAGAATAGTTGATAAGGCGAAGGATTATTGCAAGTCAGCCGACCAAAATGACGCCAGTAGTCTCATATCAAACATTTTTAAAAGTGGCTTAAAAACTAGTATCGCGCGCCGAGTAATGGAACAAGTATCACCAGATTGCGATAATGATGAAATACTAGAACTAGCTAGGGAATTTGAAACAATAGATGTGACATTTTGTAGTCCTAATGAAGTTTTAACTGCAGCAGTCAGCAGTCAAAACATTAACCATGATATGTAACATAGCCGAACTCGCTCTATGTCAAGATCAACTAGAGGTAATTATTTCAGGAATAAATTTAGTGGTAGAAATAACGCTCGCATAAAATGTTGGAATTGCACGGGTCCACATAGACAATATGAATGTAAGGAACCTACAATGTGTATCTGCTGTGGTGAAATAGGGCACAAATCAAAATTTTGTTTAGCTCCAGCCCCTATAAATCTACCAAAAGTATACCAAAATATACCCTTAACGTAATAATACACTAAATACGAGAAATACACTTATATCTAGCTTGCGTAAGCCAATCAACAAACTTAACATTTAATGTGAAGTATGGTGTATTTCTCTTAGGAAATACCGTCTTATTGGTCCCCAATGGGGAGTGATCAAACCTCTACGAGGACAAGACCTTGGGTAGCGTGGTAGGCAAAGTTCGTATCTACTCAAGATGCTGCTTAAAATACTTTAATAAACAAATAAACAAAATACAATACTAGGGTACACTCGTGAACTGCCTTCTTGAAGCGGTAGAGAATCCGAGCTATAGTCCACTTGCACCGGCTGGCACTGTTGATTTGGAGGTGGCTGCTGCACTCTCCAAGCTCGCCGTCTCTAGTTGGCCAGTGGACGTTACTGGAACTGTCCGACGGTAGTTGATGTGGAGGTTATTGTTAAACTCTCCCATTTCACCGTATATTATAGAAAGGTGGAGGTTGCTCTAACTCTCCCAGCGGTGTTCCTCTAACCATTTGTCAGTATTTGTTCTCAAAGCTGAACTGTTCACAAGTTGTCTTTTCTCCCCTTCTTGTCTTCCAAGGCCCAAGAATAGAATTCTTGTTCCATAACCCCCAAAGTAGCCTCTCATTGGATGGCAGGTTTTGTCATGGTGACCCACTATCTTCAATAGAAAAGAAGGCAGAAACAAGTACATAAAACAACACAGACCCAAATATACCCTTGAAGTGGAACATGCACTAAATACGAAAAATATACCCTTAACGTAATAAAACACTAAATTCGAGAAATACACTTATATTTAGCTTGCATAAGCCTATCGACAATCTTTACATCATCCTCAAAATCATAATTTCCAGAACTTTCAACTACGTTGAACAAAATGGCTATCTCAAAATTTTAATTGAATGTGTTTGGGGAAATGGTGGGCGTGAGAGGGGGGTTAGTTGCTCTCCATTCACTTTTAACTATTAAAAAGGGCACTAGCCCTTTCAATTTCCAATCAAATGAGCCCTTTTGAAGTTCCTACGACAACAATTTCTATAAAAACCTTATATGCCCCAAGGGTATAACTTGAAACCCTTGCCCTGGGAGCTCTTAGGGGGTTGCCATCCTAAAAGACCTTATTTACAGAACTTTTAACTATGTTGAATAAAGCGAATATCTTACAATTTTGATTGGATGTGTTTGGGGAAATGGTAGGCGTGAGAGGGGGGTTAGTTGCCCTCCAATTACTTTCAACTATTAAAAAAGGCACTAACCCTTTTAATTTTCAGCCGAATGAGTCCTTTTTGAAGTTTTACGACAACACTTACTATAAAAACCTCATATACCCCCAGGGAAAAACTTACAACCCTTGCCCTGAGGGCTGTGGGGGGTTGCAATCCTCAAAAACATAATTTCCAGAACTTTCAACTACGTTGAAAAAAATGGGTATCTCAAAATTTTGATTCTACGTGTTTGGGAAAATGGTGGGCGTGAGAGGGGGGTTAGTTGCCCTCCGAATACTTTCGACTATTAAAAAGGCCACTAGACGTTTTAATTTCCAATAGAATAAGCCTTTTTTGAAGTTTCTACGACAACATTTTTTATAAAAATCTTATGTGCCCACAGGGCATAACTTTTAACCCTTGCCCTGAGCACTCTGCGGGGGGATGTTGTCCTCAAAGACCTAATTTTCAGAACTTTCAACTACGTTGAACAAAATGGTTATCTCAAAATTCTGATTGGATGTGTTTGGGGAAAAGGTGGGTGTGAGAGGGGTGTTAGTTGCCCTCCAATCACTTTCGACTATTAAAAAGGACACTAGCCCTTTGAATTTCCAATCGATTGAACCTTTTTTGAAGTTTCTACGACAACGCTTTCTACAAAAATCTTATATGGCCCCAGGTCATAACTTACAACCCTTGTCCTGAATGCTGTGGGGGAGCATCCTCCTCAAAAACATAATTTCTATCTGAAAATCAACTACGCTGAACAAAATGGCTATCCCAAATTTCGATTGGATGTAGTTGGAGAAATGGTGGGTGTGGAAGGGGTGTTAGTTGCCTTCCAATCACTTTCGACTATTAAAAAGGGCACTAGCCACTCCAATTTCCAATTGAATTAGCCCTTTTCGAAGTTTTTACGACAACTCCTACGATACAAAGTGCCCTGGTATGGAAAAAAAAAACAAAAAATAATACATTGTGCCAACGTCGTTCTTTACTTAGGCAGCGCAATTCCGCTGCCTGTGATTCATTAACTATTTTGGTCTATCTGGGTAAGGTTCTGGCAATAGTCAGTCAGAAAATTCTATGAAAAAAAATCATTAGGAAAAAGTTTCTATTGACCAAGTTCGACCAAAAAACGATTTGATTTTATTACCCATCAGGTATACCTTTTGGTACTTGTTTTGACGAATAAAACGTAGAGAGACTTATTCTAATCTAAAACGGACAATTGAATCCATTCTATTGTATAATTAAGGGTTATTATTTATTCCTCAGCTGGGAAATGTTGAACGAAGTCCCACATAATTCTTAGTTAATATCAGTCCCCTTGAGAACGTTGGAAAGAAACTACCAGAAACTTTACAGCTGGTTTATCGTGAAAAAAAACTTACATCCTAGAAGCCTGATGACCTTATAAATTTTCCAGAATGAGGTCCAATTTAACAGAACTAACTAATTTGGGAACCCCCTTTGCTTTTTTTCGTTTTTTTGTTATTTTTTTTAAATAGTTGGTTGGCAGTAAAAATATATATAAATTGGCAGAAAAGCTTGTCAGACCACAGAAAAAAGAAAGCAAAAACATGTAACATTTACTTTTTTCTGGGGATAGGATAAAAATTGTTTTCTCTGCTTCCCCCCAGACAACATCTGGAATTGCCTTAACCCCTCTCACCCCCAAAACTTTCCTCGAAAGTTTCTACCCAATCCCTCTGGTGTGAGACGGATTGGGGTAAATATATTAAAAAACTACAATCCCCCCTTCCCGCGGTAAATTCTCCCCTGCGAAAAATTCCCCCCGATACTCCCCCCTGTATTCCCCCTGGATAATTCCGGATATTGATTAGAAACGAAATTGAAAGTTCTCCTCACCTGGGTATTAAGTGGAAACTCGCAGGATGTGTTGAGGGGACATTTTAAATTGCTTTGAAGGATGTCAGATCCCCTCCCATGCCTTTTATCTGCCCTCTCTCCAAACACATTCAATCAAAATTTTGAAATAGCCTTTTGTTTAAAATTGTCTGAAGGTCAAATAATTTTGCCTATGGGGATTGCATAACACTCCAAAGCTTTGGAGAGGAATGTCAAACACAATTTGAACATACTATGTGCATTCTAGTTGTCAAAAAGGTGTATCAGAAACATCTAAGAAACGGCTAAGGTATTAAGTTAAAACTTTACAGAGTATGTTGAGGGGATGTTGACAAGTGATGGGAGGGTTACAAGCTCCCAATGCCCTTTTTGGATCGTGCCTGCCCCTCAATACTGAAAAAAAAATTTGAAAATAGACTTTTTTCAAAATAGGCAAAAGGTCTAGTAACTATTCCTCGGGTATGTAGTGCCCCCCAAAGCCCCTAGGCTTAGGAATGTACATTATACAATTTACCGTTTTTTAATTACAGGATTTATCATAGGCAGCGCAATAGCGCTGCCTTAGTACAAAGCTGAGTGGGCATAGTTTATTATTATTTTTTACCAAGGCACTTCGTATAGAAGTTGTCGCAGAAACTTCGAAAGGAGCTGGTTTGATTGGAAATTAAAAGTTCTAGCGTCCTTTTTAAGGGTTAAAAGTGATTGAAGGGCTTTGTTCAGTTGAGTTGAAAAGATCAGTAACTATGTCTTTTAGGATGTCAACCCCCCTCCCATAGCCCTCGCATTAAAATCTTTAAGTTACATAGTTAGGTTATACCTTTAGTGTCCAAATTTACAATGGGTATTCACGTCACCCTTTCAGAGATTATTGAGGGGAGTACTTGAACTAAATCAAAACAAGTTACGTTGATACGGCTTTTCAAAAGTCCGAAACCCAGAAACTACTGAGTGGATTAATTTCAAACTTTCAGGAAATGATAAGGGGGCTGATCAATTGACAAAAAGGCAATACTTGCACGCTACTGCTACTTCTACAGCTGTTACTACTATTACCCTACTACTGCTACTACTACAACTGCTACTACTATTACTAATGCTACCACTACTACCATCACTACTACTACTTCTTTAGCGAATACTACCATGGCTGAGGTTATTGAAGTGAAAATTTGGGGCAATGTTTAGGGGAAACTTGAACTAAATCAAAACGTACTATGTGGACACAGATTTTCAAAAGGACATATTAGCAATATCATTGGAACACTTACCGTATCGAGCTGAAACTTCCAGTGTATCATGAGGGGATGTAAAAATGACCAAAAGGCAACAGGTGCATACGCCTACTGATATTAATATTGCTGCTGCTACTAATGCTATTGCTATTGCTACTACTGCTAATACAACGCTAATACTTCTACTATGCAGATTGTTGAAACGGCGTATCTCAAGAATAAATTAGGGTTATTTGGGACCTTCAAGGAATGCTTAAAGAGAAAGATCTATTGACCAAAAGACAATATTTGCCCGTTAATACTACTGTTACAACTACTATTACTACTACTACTTCTACTACTACTGCTACTACTAATGCTACTAATACTGCAACTAATATCCTTGCAACTTTTGCTTCTTTTCACCAAGGCATTTCGTATAGAAGGAGTTGTCTAAGAAACTTTGAAATAAGCTCATTCGATTGGAAATCGAAAGTTCTAAGGCCCTTTTTAAGAGTAAAAAGGGATTGGAGGGTAACCAGCCCCCCTCCCACGCCATTCAAGACCTCAAACAAATCCAATCAAAATTTTGAGATAGCCATTTTGTTCAACATCGTAGAAAATTCCAATAACTCTGTCTTTGCGGATGTCATCCCTTGGAGCCTTCAGGGCAAGGGTTTTAAGTTATGCAATTCGGCTTTTGTAAACATATATTATTTGTTATTGAGGAAGATGGGTTTGTTTGACCTTTAGTTTTCAAAAAGACAGAGGGTATTCGGAGGAGCCTTTCAGAGAATGTTCAATGTAATGTTGAACTAATTCAAAACACGTTATGTGCATACGGGTGTCAAAACAGTAACTCGGGAATAACTGAGTGTATTCATTTGGAACTTTCAGGAAATGATGAAAGAGATGATTAATTGGCGAAAAGGCAATATTTGTATGCTACTACTGCTACTGCTACTATTACTACGACTACTACTGCTAAAACTATTGCTTCTGTAATGAGTTCTACCAAGGCTGATTATATTAAAGTGAAAATGTGAGGAAATTCAACGGGGAAAGTTGAATTATATCAAATCATACTATGTGCTTACAGATTGTCAAAAGAGCATATCAGCAATATTTTTGGAATTGAACACCTTATCAAGGTGAAAATCCCGGGGCACCAAGAGGGGGATGTTTAACTGACCAAAAAGTCACTTGTGCATGTTACTGCTGCTATTAATGCTGCTACTAAACTAGTTGCTACTATTAATAATGCAACACTACTACTGCTATTACTGTTCCTAGTACTATAACTGCTACTATGATGCTAGCACTATTAAGGCTAAGCGTAGAAGGGGAAAATTTGAAAAAATATTAGAGATAACCTGAATTAAATCAAAACAAACTATATACATACAGATTTTCAAAAGGCCGTATCTCAAAAATGGATTTACTACTACTACTGGACTGCTACTACTACTACTACTATTACTCCTACTAATACTACTACTACTACTAGGCCTACTACTACTACTACTACTACTACTATTATTATTACTATTACTACTCCAACTAATACTTCCATTGCAGCTACTACTAAGTCTATGAGTCTTGAGATGAAAATTTCAGGAAGTGTTCATGGGAAGCTGAACTAAATTAAAACTACGAATATACAGGTTATCAAAAGGACATATCGTCGATGTCATGGCAATGGCTAATTATATTAAGCTGAAACTTCCAGGGCTTGATGAATGTGATGTTCAACTGATCAAAGACAATATGTTAGTACTACTGCTGCTACTAGAAGTAGTGGAATTACTGTTAATACTACTACTAGTTGTACAACTAGTACTAATACTGCTGCTACTACTACTACTGTAACTGCTATTACAACTATGCCTAAGGGTATGAAGCGAAATTTCCACTCTAAAAACCGGTTGTCAAAATGGCGTATCAGTAATATCATAGGAACGTTTTAGTGAGTCATTTTGAAACTTGCAGGGCTTGTTGTGGGGGCTGTTGGACTAACCAAAAGACAATATTTGTATCCTAATACTACAGCTTTTACTACTTCTACTGCTACTACTACTACCGCTAATACTACTGCAACTACTTTTACTATTATTACTGCTACTACTAATGTTGCTAAAGCTAAGGGTATTAAGGCAAAAATTTTGGGGATAATGGGTATGAAGATAGCCGAAAGGGTGCAACAGCAGTATCTCAGGAACGGCTCATATTATTAAGTTGGACCTTTTAGGGTATGTTTTTTTTTTCAATGAAGATATAATTTATTCATAAAAAAATCAACAAAAAAGAATGAAGCCCAGTAACCTGGACCTGTATTGCAACTCCAAAAAAAACTTATATCCACTTACATCAGTGCATTCGGGTTCTCATTTCACAACAAAGCAAAAAATAAATGATACAAAACATATTAAACATATAGTACTACTTGAGAAAAAAAATTAGAATTCATAAGCCTGCAGGCAATGATGTATCAACTGCTCACAGAAGCCAGACCTTTCAGCAATATTCCCAATAGAAGATGGTGTTTGAGACCACAGCACCGGAAGAATCTGACGAGCAGAGAAAGCAGACCTCGCAAACACTCTAATCGACCCTCTATACATACCAACCTGTCTCGTTAAATGCCCATGGACATCAGCAGCTGTCTCAAACATATGACGAAGACACATTGGAGGAATATTATTTATAATGTCATGCATTTGCTTATAAAATAAGCACAACCCTGAAAACGGTAAAATACGGATTCGCGGATAAATATTTCTAACCGAGACAAGTCTAGCAATTCCATAAATAGCACGCACAGCTGAATTCTGGAGAACACGCAAAGGTTTCAGGTTCAGGTGAACATAAAATATTCCAGACCAAACAGAACAACAGTATAGTAAACAAGGATGGACTAAGGAGAAATACAAAAGACGCAAAACTTTCTGGGGAAACTGATGCTTTAGCTTCCTTATCAAACCTTATCATAACTATACTATATTCCTTGCTACTTTTGACGATATAAACTGTACATGCTCTGAAAAACTTGGTGTTTCATCAATTATTACGTCTAGGTATTTCACTGACTTCTGACGTCTTATTGTCGAAAAGCTCTTGCAACCAGGGGCAATATGAAGGTGATCTACCCCAGACAACAAACCTCGATTTGCTGTGGTTTACTTTCAGCTTGTTTAGCCTTAGCCATTTCTCCACTTTTTCCATATCATCACTTAGTGCCCCTAAAAGCTGTCCAAAACTGAAAAATTCGTATCATTAGCAAACAGGACAAGGGATTTACTATGTTTATACGTTTCGTCTCCATTTCCAACATTTGTTGTCAAATCATAAATTGCTTGATGGATGTCATTAGTATATATTGAGAAGAAAAGAGGGCCGAGAGGGGGCCCCTGAGGAACACCGCAACTAGCGTGGTAATCACATGATTTCACATCAATCAGTTGCACATACATAGATTGGTGACTCAAATATGATGAAATAATTTTAAGAGCATTTTTTCTAATACCACAGTTGTCCAACTTTTTCAGAAGAATCACATGGTCCGCTGTATCAAATGCTTTCAAAATATCCAGGAATATAGTCGCCACTTACAACTTCCCATTCAAAGCATCATTAATCATAGATGTCAAATACTGAACCACATGCTCCGTAGAGTATCCATTTCTGAGACCAAATTGGTTTGGATAAAAGAAATCCTTCCTCTCCAGGAACTCAGCCATTCACTTATATAATATTTTCCCAAAAATTATAGACAGAATAGGGAGTAGTGAAATAGGTCTATAATTGCTGAAATCTTCTTGGTTAACAAATTTATGCAATGGAACTACTTTGGCATGTTTAAGTTGATCAGGAAATTCACCTTCTTTTAGACAACCATTCATTAAATCAATGTAACACGGCAATATCACAGGTAATACATACTTCGCTACTTTCAGAGACAGCGCATCCACCCCAGCCGCTCTATTTCACATTTCACTCACAATATCTGTCACCTCCTGCTGACTAGTTTTCCGAAGAGAAAGACTAGTATCGCCAGGGTCAGGCAAGTACTGCTGAAAAGAACCATCTCCTGGCCGGTTTTCAACATGCAATTTAACCTATTCCCAATTTGAGAAAAGTTCTGAGCCATTTTATCGGCAATTTGACTAGCACCGTGATTTTCACTTATTTCTGGTAAAACCACTTTCTTTTCACCAATAGCTGATCTAATGCTGATCAATAGCTGATCTGATCTAATAGCTTATCCCATGTCTTAGATGGGTTTCCATGGTTTTATTGAAATTGGTTTTTAAAATATCCATGTTTCGCATTCCGTAATAGCTTTTTAGAGCAATATTGCATTTCCTGCAGATTTCATGGTCAATATCACAATCACTCAAATTACTTATCATATACAGTTGATGTCTTTTATTTATAGAATTCACAAGGCCTTTCGTCATCCATGGTTTCCATGAAATATGTTTCTTCTTTTTAGCCTGAGCTACCTTCACACAAGTTTCATCAAGAAGTGAAACCATTCTCCTATACCACTGATCCATTTTCTCGGCATAAGAGTGACGCTCATCTAGAGAGGTCCAATCCGCTTTTGCTAATTCAAATTTAAATTTAGGCAATGACTTCTGTTCAAAATACATTCTTGCGTTTTGGTTTCCACGAGATTGTGTCGAAGTTCCCTGCAGCTGGCATGAAACCATGACGGCACAGTGATCGGACCATCATTTACAAGTACACGCGGGGTATGGATCTTAAAAATGCGCTTCATATTCACAAAAATATTATCAATAAGCGTCGCACTAGTTACAGTTATGCTCGTGCAAATATTAATAGATGGGAACAAACTATGAATCAACATACTATCACGAAAAAGATGACAATCTACATCATCCTTATTTAAATCAACTTTAAAGTCCCCCATAATCACACATGGATAAATTGAAACTGGCAACTTTTCCAATTACTCCTCCAACAGTTCCAAAAAACGGGAGAGGTGAGAGGATGGGGGCCTATATAAAATAGCTACAAAAAATACTAGTCCGCATCAGCTTTCGTTCCAGTACCATGCTCTCAAACACCATTTCGCAATAAACAGACAAATCCTCTCTTACCTTTGCATTCAGGTCCGACCTCACGTAAGCACCCAATCCACCATGTCTCCGCTGATTCCTATTTCTCCTAAAAAAAAATTATAATCGTTAATATCAAGCAGTGCTTCATTTGAAGAAATCAACCACGTCTCAGTCAATCTTAAAAATTTGAATATCCCTACCATTTCGAACTAACTCAGACAAATATGAATGCGAGCTGTTTATCCCCCTACAATTAAGATGAAACAAAATCAACTCACTTTTACATTGAATACTTTGACCACACATCAACTCACTAGCAAACATATACTTCGATGACTCAATCCTCTCCATATTACTCTCATCATCAAACCCTTCTCTCAACACAACATCTAACCTAGCATAAAAACCAACAGGGTTTCTCTCAAGTAGTTTAATTTTTTCCCTAATACTCATAACCATTTTTCCCCACGCAAACATTTTGGCAACCCGAGTGCACTCCTAAACAAGACAATCTCCAAAACGAAAAAAAATTCTTTTATAATCACACAACTATTCATTATATCCAGATTCCCAAGAAACATGGATAACACCATTATTAGATCACAGCCCATTCAAAATGGTTGCACCAGACCTACATAATATAACTAATCAATTACAACTAAATTTCACAAAAATAAAAATAACTTTTTTTACCCTCATTTCACATTACCAAAAAAAAAAAAAAATACTGTCCAGTTTCCATACCACCCCCAGCTCCACCGTAGCTACGTCCTAATCTCAGCAGCGTACTTAGCTTCGGTATCTCATCAAGGGAGAATTTATCCGACGTTGCATGTTGGCTACATTTAACACATAAATAGGGTGGGACAGATTTCGTGACCCATGCTTCAAGGCCTGGTATATCACTTGTGCGCAATTTATCTCGGAATGCAAACAACTTTTTACGGGTTTCTCGCACAGATAGCGGAACATCATCACTTAGGTAAATGTTAGACTGATTCGCTACTGTTTTATCACGAAGTTTCCACGCATTCATTAAGGTCTCTCGCTTAAGTTCCTTAGTTTTTACCTCAACTTTCAAAAACTTTTTTACTGAGTTAACTTCCATCACTGAGCATTCGAGATTCACACACATTTCAAGTCCTTGCGAAACGATATCTTCAAACAGGGTTTTTGCATCATTACTATCCTTAGCCGAAACACTCCAAATTAGTATATTCTTATCGGTCTCCTTACTTTCAACTTTCATAAGCACTCGCCTCATAGTGCCCAATTGCGCTTTTGCATTCACACATTCATCACTCAAAACGTGCATTTGAAGCTTTAAATCATCTGTAACTGATTACACTCTATCCACCTGTGGCTTTAAGATGGCAACTTCTCTAACTGAGTCCTGAGTCACAGTTTCCAGCTTAGAAATCGGATCCTCCACTTCCTTCATGCTCGTAGTAAGGTCATTAAGGGTTTCAGCATTGTCTTTCACTGCTGCTAAGGCTTCCGAAAAGCTATCAGCCAAAGATTTTAAGGTAATACCATCCGAAGACACACCAGAAGATCTTGACGTATCCACAAACCGCTCATCGTGCTTCTGCTTCTTTCGGATCATCTTAAATTCAATAAATATAACAGATACGCCTACCTTAATTGACTTTTGATTTACCCACGTGAACCAACGTGCTGTAATCCAAGCCATGGCTCACAGCTGTATCTCAGTAGGATCTCGAACACAGCTACCAACAGGTAAACATATGAAATTCACCACTATATTTATCTTTATCCAGATAAGGTCACATTGAAACAATTAATTCGCCCTTGAATTGGTATCAATTAAAGTCAGGCGCAAAATAGGTGTTATGACTCTGAGTTCATTCAGACAACAGTAACCATGTTGTGGCACTAACCAGAAGGCAAAATCTGTGTACTATTAATACTACTACTACGATTGCAATAACGAATGACGGTAAGGATATTAAGGTGAAACCTTTAGGAACGTTTACGAGGAGACTCAAACAAACGAAAAAACCATACTATCATAGATAACAATATCATACAAAATTTTAAAGGAGCTCATTAGACTAGAAATTAAAATTTCTAGTACCCTGTTTAGGAGTAAAAAATAATTGAAGGGTGAGCAGCCCTCCTCCTAAGCCTATTAACCCTCCAAACACATCCAATCAAAATATTAACATAGCCATTTTGTTCAGCATTGTTGGAAGGTCCAATAACTATGTCTCTAGGGATGCTGGGTATGTCAACCCCCCAAAGTTATGCAGTTTTCCAATTATATTTAAAAAAAAATATTTTCTTTAAGCTCTTTTCGCTAAGGTTTAACTCTTTCTGACAACTCTACTTTATAAAACAATAAAAAACTTTAGCGTAAAGAGTGGGGCGTTGAGTAAGGGACAGCCCCTTTCATATACGGAATAATTTCTGTTCGTTTTAAGTTTTAATGTCGCTCCTTACTTTCAGCAAAAAAACTTGTTTTTTTTTTAATTTAGTTTTTGAACATTTTTGAATTAGTGCAGGTTTTGAATTTGGCTCACCGTACATGAATAATTAAAACAAATTTGCATATTAATTTTACTTTTTTTTAACTAATAATAACATTATAATAACCTAAGTTTGATTTTTGTTCCAGTTGTTTAAGAATGACTCCTGAATCGCAAAGGCTGTTTAATTATATTAATAACCTCTTTTAAAAGTTAAAAAAGAAACTTTAGCGTAAAAGCGAGCTATTGAGGAGGGGCAACCCATCTCATATACGTAATATTTTCTGTTTGTTTTAAGTTTTAATGTTGCTTCTTACTTTCAGTTGAAAAAACTTGTATTTAATTTAATTATTGATCATTTTTTAAGTAATGCCGGGAAATCCCGCGGTACTTTCGCATTATCCGGGCCTCTCTAATAAGTCAAGTTTGGTTAATGCTAATGAAATAAAATAGAATAGGATGAATACATAATAGTTTAGAAGCAAATTTGAGCTATATTTTTGCACATTAGGGGGGGGGGGGGTAAAGTATTATATATATTAAATACGTAACCTAGCCTAACCTAACCTAGGTACCTTCCCCCCCCCCCTAAAATCCAAAAAACCACAGTTTAATATCTTATACGCAATGCAAACCACGCTATTATTGCCTAGTCTACATCGGTTATCATGTTAAAAACGGGTTTTATCATTGCCTTTTCTATAGTGATTAAGCCGGATAATGCGAAAGTACCAATCCCGCTAACCCCCTCCATGGAAAATCCCCTTTCCCCACGAGAAATATATCCATGGGAAGATTCTCCCACGTAACTTAAATTAGCGATATTTGTAGAACTAATGTTGTAAGGCATAGTAACAAAACGGTCAAAGATGTCGAAACTATTTCTATGGAAATGAAAGTCACAAGTTGGGCAATTCTCAAATGACTGAAATGAATAAAAGAAAAGATCTTTAAAAGATATATGTAATAATTTATGTTCGTTTTAAGTTTTAATATTATTCCTTACTTTCAGTTGGAAAAAACTTGTTTGTTTTTTTATTTAATAACAACCAGAAGCCGAAGACAAGCAATATCTTTGGTTTATCAGCACATAAAAATCATAGTTGTGAAGCTGCTTAAAGTTAAATTTAAGGAAAAATTAGTCGGAAAATAGCACTAACAAATTATTTCTTATATCGGCCATTACATAACAAAGTTGGAACTTTAGCGTAAGGAGCGAGGTATTGACTTGGGGGCAAACTTCCTTATATACATAATATGGGGGGGTTCGCCCCCTCGTCAATACTTCGCTCTTTTGCTAAAGATCAAATTTTATTCCAATTCTTTAAGAATGACCCTTGAGTGACAAAGGCCGTTTAATTAGAATAAATAGCTCTTTTGAAATTACTAAAAATATTTTAGCGTAAAGAGCGAGGTATTGACGAGGGGACAAACCCCCTCATATACGTAATAATTTCTGTTCGTTTTAAGTTTTAATGTTACTCCTTAATTTCAGTTTAAAAAACTTGTTTTTTTATTTAATTTCTGATTGTTTTTTAAAAAATGCTGGGAACGCACCCTCTTCATGAAAATTCTCTTCCCCCCTGAAAAATTCCTCCATGGAAAGATACTGCCACGTAACCCAATCCCCCCCGCCCCCCCCCCCCCCCAACAGAAAAAAAATGGAAACGTCTGTATACTTACTAATAACCAATACTATATGTAAACAATGGGCAAAGCTCATAACTTGTAGCCCTTCCCCCGGGGACTTTGGCGGATAAAGTCGTCCTCAAAGACATAGTTATTAGATGTTTTGACTATGCTGAACAAAATGGCTATCTCAAAATTTTGATCCAGTGACATTGGGAAAAAATTAACGTGGGAGGGGGCCTAGTTGCCTCCAATTTTTTGGTCACTTAAAAAGAGCACTAGAACTTTTAATTTCCGTTCGAATGAGCCCTCTCGCAAAATTCTAGGACCACTTAGTCAATACGATCACCCATGGGAAAAAAAAAATAAACACGCATTCGAGTTCTTTCTTCTGGCAAAAAATACAAAATTCCAAATTTGTGCAGAAAGGAGCTTGAATTCCCTACAATAGGGTTCTCTAATACGTTGAATCTGATGGTGTGATTTTCATTAAGATTCTATGACTTTCAGAGAGTGTTTCCTCCTTTTTTCGAAAATAATCAGGTTCGTAACTTTTGATTGGTAGGACTAAACTTGATGAAACTTATATATCTAAAATCCGCATAAAAATCAAATTCTTTTTTTTGTATCTACTGGTATCAAAATTCCGTTTTTTAGAATTTCGGTTAGTATTGAGCCGGGTCGCTACTTACTTACAGTTCGTTACCACGAATTGTCTGAAGTTCGTTACCATGAACTGTTTGACTAAATCAAAAGAGTATACCTGCATCTAGGTTTTCAAAAGAGCATAGATACTATGTTTGGGGAATGGAGAATTTTTTCAAGAAAACTCGAAGAGATACAAAACTAAATTGAACAACACTCTGTTTGTCCGGATTTTTAAAAGGGCGTATGTTATTAAATTTTGTTGGAAAATCTACCATGCCCTCCGAAAATAAGAACATAATTTGCACTTTACTGAAAACAAACACATTTCAAACCTTGTCACTTTTTTAACTTTAATAAATCCAAAATTATTATGACTTTAAGGAATTACTATCAGTATATGTATCAAAAACTTCAATCCACATTCATTTGTTTTTTTAAGTAAAGTGAAAATTATGGTTCTGCAAATTGCTGTTTTGAGTTTTTTGCAAGCTTTGAGCTCTCTCGTTAGATAAATTAATGTAAAATGGTTTAAAGGGGTTTTCAACTTCAGTTTAAGAAGCTTTTACTAGCTGTGTATCTATTATTGGTCCCTGATGTACATTGTAAGCTAAGAAAAACAATTTTTCTACAGCTGCTTTCTTTATGATACGTTAGAGCGTAATGAAATTGTCTCCATGGGGCTACCTACCGATTACGAATAAAATTACATCACAGCGACGTAATTTCGCAAATATTATGGTAAAGAATAGCTCCAGCTATATGATTCCGAGAGTTTTGGGTAGATATACTAGTACTAATAAGTGTAAATAAAATGATATTGTAAGTTTTAATCCATAACGACTGTATGATTGAAAAAGATTAGGTTCAATTGGCTGGAAAGTCAGTGTAATATTTTTAAATCCACTTTTCTGGTTTCTGACTTCTGCAATACTTTTGTTGACGAAGTCGATTAAGAGAAGCTGCAATATTTTACGATGCCTAGAAAAATTAAATCTAGTTAATTATTATTGATTACCAAAGTAACTTCATAAAAAAAAATTTTAAGGCCAAAAAAAAATTTCAGCTTACTTATCTGATGCAAGTATGCTAAAGAGCGAACTTGACACTTAAAACGAACACAAAATTATTGTTTTGCTTGTTATGCGATTTATGTCTACAAAATTGGTTCAAACAAACTGACTTGTAATATTCCCTATATTTGAAGAATTATGTCAAACTAGAACTTTACTGAAAACACAAAACGGCACATCAAAACAGGACTAGCAGCAGAAAAGCCTTTAAGTAGTCTTCAGGTCTAAGAAAGTCAAGCAAGCACATTTTATAGTAAAGCACTACTTTTAAAGGATTCTACAAATGTAGGGGAATTTCATGAGTTTGATCATTTCAATCAGTATTGCAGGTAGATATTGCATGAACCACGAAGCAATTATTTTTGCTCTTTTTAATATTCGACTTTGCTCCTTACTTCCATCAGAAAAAAACTGTCTTTAATTTTTGTTTCATTTTAAGATTTTATAATTGTACACAATAAACTTTACAAAAAGACAATTGTCTAGCTTTGGCGAAAAAACTGAAGAAGTCAAGATGAGTTTTTGTTAAAATCTATGTTTTATTTCCCACCTCACATAAATTTCCCTTCGTAAAATCTGCTTGTTCGTCACATAAAATATCCAAGGGGTATACTGTCCTCAGTATATTTGAGGAGTTTGACATAAAATTCCAAATATCTATGATATAGTGTCCTAAACGATATATACAGAGATTTTAGAAAACTGAAGGGCTTTAAATTTTTTTTTATGTTTAGTTAAACTAATTCTTCGAAATTTGTGCTTTATTACTGTAATTTTTCGGCCGCAATGCTGCAAAGAATTTTGAACTTCTCATAAGAAAGTGTACTTTTGTGTTGTTTTACTTCTTTTACTTCGACATTTTAGGAGAATGGTCTTTAAATCATTTGAGCAATTCTTTTCTACTATGGATATTTAAAATTTAAACACTATATTGCTCCTGTCAATTTATGGTAAAAGTCAGCCATTTCGGGGGTTGGGGATTTATATAAAAGTAACACTCAGAAAACCGCTTTTTGACGATATTTCAAGGAATGTCACAACATTCCAAAGAATGAGGAAACAGTTCTGCTAAAAAATGACAACATACCCCGGAAACACAACACTTCTAACGTGTTTTATATCATCTGATAAATGAAGATAGAGTGTTTGACAAAAAACATAATTTATTTTAATATCGTCTTTTACTACTTAAAACATGAACTAAATATGGTGATTTTGCTTCAAAATAGCCCCATTCCCAACATTCTATTACCTCTACTTGGTCTGATCACTTCTGCTGAAAAGAGAAAAAAGGAGCTACATCAAAAAAAGGATTTTTTTGTTTGATGGAATGTATTCTTCTTTCTGAGTTATTTACCATGGTGATCCCAATGTTGAAGTTTTCATGTCAATCCGACGCCATTTTCAAGAAGTGTTACGCTTTTTTCCGAACCCCGATAAAATCGTTTTCTCAATACATTTTACTATGAAGATTAGCCGAAATAACTGTGACCCAGGGCCGTATCCAGGATTTTTTTTTTTTTTGGGGGGGGGGTACAAATAAAACTAAAAAAAACACCAAAAATTTGTTTATATTCATTTTTGTTACGTTTTTCACGAGTCGGATAAACGTTTCGAGAAGGAGGGGGGAGGGGGTTCAGAACCACTAATCCCCCTGGATATGGCCGTGCATTGACCATTCATTAAACAGCTTCAAAGGACGATTCCTCTTCTTAAAACTTTCTTTTAAGATGTACAACTTCGCTGACAACGGGGGAAGGTGGACCGGCCCATAAAATAAATTGGAAGGCTGTGCCACCCTGTCGGAAAGAAGAAATGCTTGATACTCAAAATGATGATAATCTGGTAAAAATTGATTTCTCGGAGCCTTTTTCTAAAAATTGCCATAATAAAGAGGAGAAAGTAACCTATAAAAGAACGAATTGGGCTATAGCACATAATCAAGGAAATATTGACGAGTTTGTGAAATCACATAAAATAGAAGGAAAATTAAACGGAAAATTGACCGAAATGGTAATTGACTCAGGGAGTGAGCAGGCAGAAATAGACCATAAAAATAATATTACAACAGTGTGTTATTATGGAGATATCGGAAATCGCAAATCCAAATTTCCAGAAAATGGAAAACTTGAGAACACTCTTAACGAGTGTGAGACGCCGAAAAATGGCTGCCAAAATGAAGCGCTGATTGTACCAGAGAATAAGGAGACGAAATTTATTGTACGCGCTTTTCCTCGTAAAAATCGAGAAATTTTAGTACAATATGGAAAACCAAATGTCGGAATTCAGTTCCCATTTGATAACGAACTATTTGTTTCGGCGGTAAGAATAAAGAAGACTAAAAGAGAGAAAAGAGATATTAAACGGAGCTACAATGAAGTAATGCAGTCAAAGATGGTGGACACTGGAGTCCAAATCAGATTTAACGATGATTTAGTATTTGCGCGAATGATAAAATTGAGAAAAGTAGAGATGAAAAGAGGAGTGTAAAAAAGAGACAAAATTTTAAGATTCAGCCTGCAATGGCGAAAAATGAAATGTTGGATGGGCTATGCCTTGATAACATAAATAATAGGGGGGAAAAAGAGGTCAAAGACCCATGGGGAATAAAACAAGATGGTTACAAAATAGAGATGAATGGCCTACAACAGGTTGGGGGAAAGTTGGGAGATATGGAATGTTGAGTCGGATTGGAAAAACTTGGAAAGGAATCTTACATTAGTATTATCAATTCAAAAGATATGTCGATCCTTTAAGAGGGGGAGGAATCTCTTGGGGAAGATCCCCTGCGGGAAGTTGCGAAAGATGGCCCTTTTCCTCAATGCACAATTGGCGGACAAATAGTGATTCCTTTACCGAGATTTTGCCTATCTGATGTGAAGTCCTTGAGGGATACTCTCTCCCAGTCACTTTATACTTCACCCAAACCTTTGTCCAGTAACCCTATTCATAGCTGTTATTCTTCATGGGAATCGACAATTATTTCCAGAAAACCACATTCAGTATCGAAGTTTCATCTGCAATTAGCATCTACGCATATTCTTCATTTAATTATCCCAGGGGAGGGAACCCAGAAAAAAGGCGATTCATGGTTCGCTCAAAATTTTACTTCATTCCCAGTACCCTTATCGTTTTCACAAGCCTTTGCATTTTCGGCCTTAGATTATTTGAAATTATGCCAAGGGGCAATTTATTTTTTGATTGAGATGTGGGGTGTTTCCAAAGATTGAAATTAAGGGGCTAGTGCAACCAATTTTTCATGATGGCTGGCATCATCACATGTGCCAGAAACTGATTCTCTGCTCCTCTCAAATGCAAATTCGTGAGACCGAGGATTTTTTTTTGTTTTGATTGTTTTACACACAGTCATTGTCTACGAATCTTGGGGACTTCAACTTTCAAAACCTAATGCGGAGGCTATATGATTTAGACCATGGTGGTCCTACAGTAGAGACGTGTCGATGACGGCCGATCCAGAGCCAAGCGGTGGAAGTAGCAGCACAGAAACTGGTGGAAGAGAGAAGGCAATTGGATTTTATAAAGTGGAAGTTAAGTTTTTATGTTTGTAAGGGTGAACCAAGGTAGCGCGTGGGCGGTCATTTATCTCACAAAGGCAGGTGTTGGGGTTCCACCCCTGTTTCTGTTCCTTTCAGATAAATGACCTGTTTTCGCTTTTTTAATTACATTTGCTTATAGTATAATTTCAAAAGACAGGTTAAATTTTCGTTGCTTACGACACCTCTACATCATCTGATATAAGAAGATAGAGTGTTTGACAAAAAAAACATAATTTATTTTAGTATCGTCTTTTACTACTTAAAACATGAACTAAATATGGTGATTTTGTTTCAAAATAGCCCCATTCCCAACACTCTATTACCTCTACTTGGTCTGACCACTTCTGCTGAAGAGAGAAAAAAGGAGCTACATCAAGCTTCTCATAGAAAAAAGGATTTTTTTTTGTTTGGTGGAATGTATTCTTCTTTCTGAGTTATTTACCATGGTGATCCCAATGTTGTAGTTTTCGTGTCAATCCGACACCATTTTCAAGAAGTTTTAAGCTTTTTTCCGAACCCCGATAAAAGCGTTTTCTCAATACATTTTACTATGAAGATTAGCCGAAATAACTGTGACCCAGGGCCGTATCCAGGATTTGTTTTTTTTTTTGGGGGGGGGGGGGGTAAAATTTTTTTTTTTTGGGGGGGTTACAAATAAAACTAAAAAACACCAAAAATTTGTTTATATTCATTTTTTTACGTTTTTCACGAGTTGGATAAACGTTTCGAGAAGGGGAGGGGGGTTCAGAACCACTAATCCCCTGGATATGGCCGTGCATTGACCATTCATTAAACAGCTTCAAAGGACGATTCCTCTTCTTAAAACTTTCTTTTAAGATGTTTCTTAAACTTTTTTTTGCTAGAAAAACACTGACTCCATGAGCTAAGAACTTTTAAAGACACTTCTAAGAACTGTTAAGACATTAAAGCACTAACTTTTTGTGATTTGAGAAGGCGAGAGAGTTGGACGCGCAAACCAGAAGAGCATATCATATCACAATCTAAGATAAATATTTTAGTGCTTACTAAAACCGAAGTAGATCACACATTTTCGGTCATAAGTTTCATCTCTTTGTAGAACCTTTTCTACAAGAATCCATGGCACAAAAATAGACTATTCCGTAATTGTAAATTTTGTTTGTGATTTTGAGAAGGGGATGATGTAGAACAAAATCAAATATTCTGCTGAAACTCACCAAAAATTTAAGTGGATCAGGTCTAATTTTGGTAAGATTATTCTTCGTGAAAATAATTTTATAGAAACATTTGAGGCAGCAATAGTCTTATTCAAAATTTCTTTCTGTAATTTATAGAAGACAGTGACATTAGAATACACAATCAAATATTCAAGCACAACTGACCAATAAGTTGATCACGTTTTTCATTCGCAAGACGTAAGACATGTTCATAATTCGTAGTAACTTTTTAAATACAAAGTTTTCTTAAGCATAAACTCCCATATTCTTATGAAAAATATTAAAATGATTCGTCATTTAAAATTGTCATTTAAAACGAAGTTTTAAATGACAATTTTAAATAAGACATTTTGGATAAATTTTGAATAAAAAATTTAGAATAAAACATTAAATGTTAATTAATATCGTTTTTTAAGGAGCTGCAATGCTAATTCGTATAATTTGAAAACATACAATATTGCATTTGCAATACCACGACAATTTTTGAGTTGGCAACAAGTGATTTTCTTTTTTTCGACTAAAAGCATCTTTATTATGGACTGTAGGTCGTTTCAGCATCCGGCGTTGCACTTCTATCTGGAACGATCTTCCTGGGGATATTATCCCAGCAAATCTCTCTGTTGACACCTTCAAAAGAAGGTTCAATAGACATTTAAAACCTCGAGGCCATTGAACGAGGTAAATGCATAGCGGCATATCAGATACTTTGAAGTACCTGGTGCCGTGAATATTGGAATAAAAAAAATTATGTTTCATTTTGCAGTACAGCAACACCGATATTTAAATGAGCATTTGCCCTTTCGAAAATATCAATTGACCTGAGTGTTACTGGAAACTTTCCCTCTAAACAAGATAAATCTACTGTGGGAAAATCAGATCCCTCTTTCCCATGTACAGCCCAGTATTCCAAATTTTTCTTTGAAGCGTCATTTTGTAGAGGTCGGAAAGCTGATATGAGGAAAGCGTACATGAAAATTTTTTGGCCTGTTTAGAAACAGATTCGTTGAACGCCCTGACATCTTTCTAAATCGGGTTTATATTTTTAAAACTATAGACTCTGGCCCACCCCCTCTTAAAATAAAATCTTTTTTAAATTTACGTATATTTACACTTAAATTTTCAATAAATTAAACCACAGACCCACTCCCGTTCTCATTATAATTTTCGAGATGTGTGATAATTGTGTCTATCCACTGCTTAAAAACTGTTTCATAATTGTCCAAATGAGGGAAGACCACTAACATCTCGGTGTGTACATAATGATGGTACACCTCGCTTTTCCCCTCATTTAAATAAAATATTTTTAAAAAAATTGAAGCCTTAATAGAGTCCCTACCCCCACAATTGAATCTGGTTTTCTAAAAGGGCACGAATTTTTTACATATTCATGAACGATATCTATAGAGTCGATTATAAAATTCCCCCCATAAGTGAATTAAACAAATCCCCAAAGGTTGCAGTATAAACGACTATTGTATTTAATATCGAATTTGTTTGATGAAATTCTGGCACTGATGTGAATTGTGTATCATTACCCTCTTGTTTATTATCACCCCCTCCCCCTTTTTGTTCAATAATAGGGCTGTGAGAATCAATCGAAGTCATTTCATTTTCAATAAAATTTGATTGAATGAGAACTATGTCTATTAAATCAGTGGAGGGAGGGTTCTCACTTAATTCATTGGTAAAATCATATAAAATTTGTAATGTATTCGGACTTAGCAATGGTAAGTCGCCCTCTGAACTAGCTACATTGCCTTGCTCAACTGTACTATTATCTACATTGAAGTAATAACTTAATAAATTGTCGATATCAGATGGTATTTCATCAAAGTTAACAATACCATGCGATTCATTATCATCGATAGCTGATGTTTCAATGTCCTGAATGTCTTGAAATTCCATATGCGCGTCAATGAGTTCTTGACTTGTTTCTTCTTCAACTGATGAGGGAGAGAGAAAATATGGAACCAATCCAATCTATAAAGGAAAACAGCTTATTTTCAAAACACCCTATTTTTAAAATTGGATTATTATTTACATATCATTTAAAACACGCTTAGCAATATCACTATCTGCGTACGTATAGTGTCATTTGGTTAATTCACTAGCTTTGTAATCATGTCAATTTCAAAAACTGATATCTTGTATTTATTTCTATATCAATAGCAATAGTGAAACTATTTTTCAGTTAAAAAATTGAATTTTAATACTCATAAATTTGCAATATTCATTATACTATCTCTGCGAATAATCTAGTAGAGAGAAAAATAAGCAGCGCAAGCACCACACACACACACACACACACACACATACACGATAAAATAGTGAAAATCAAGACATCGCTATTGAATTTGCAATATTCATTATACTATCTCAGCGAATTATGAAGTAGACAGAAAAATAAGCAGCGCTTGTGTTGTCTATAATAGAATGACTTTCTAGTTTCATGTTAATGTACTCAAAAATGGAAAACAAATATTATATGAAACTATTTATCATAATCAACGTCTGCTCCCTCTTGAAATTAATAGGATTTACTGTAGACAATCTAACGGGAATAAAAAAAGTATCTTTTTCAGCGAAACCATTGCTATCATAATTCACGAGAATTTAGCATGTCGTATGTGTGCACTTAACAGGATTCGATAATTAAATAGTTCAAAAGGAGTGCGTTATATTTCCTTCGGGAGAAAAAATCTTTAGCGAGAAATAAAAATATAGAAACTTACATTTAGATTTGCAGCTTGCATGTTGAGGGCTGTAGGGGCCATATCATTCTCGCCTTGCATTAGTCGTGAAGGGACCGGCAATGCTTGATAGGGGCGACCTCACCATCTTGTGCAGCAGTGACGTTATGAGCAGCCATCCACTCTCTCTTTAATTTTCTGCCAGACTGCATTGGAGCCTGCTCGGATGGGACTTGGACAGGCAGAGCTGGTCCGGAAGGAATTGAATGTAATTGGCAAGTGTCATTCTGCACAACTGACGCCCTCACAGGGGTTTTATCTGTGGTTCTCGCCCTCTTTGATGGAGGGGGGTATTTCTCATAATTGTCCTTAAAAACAAGAAAAAATTTAGTATAAAATAATGACGACTCCCTTTTTACAGAAGAAAAATTAGTACCCCCTTCTACAGAATTTATTGTAAGGCATAATTATGTCTATAAAGTATCTGCCATTGCCCGAAGAATCCCATCCCCCCCCCCGCTTTTCAGCAAATCAAAAAGTAAAATTTGTGAGAAATATACCGCGACAGTCAGTAGCTCTATGGTAGAAATGCTCCTATTTTTACCATTTAGAAAAAAATTAAATACACTCCAATCATGAAATAAACCCGTCAAAAGCAAAGAAATCCTATTTTTACCATTTATAAAAAATTTAAATACATGCCTAGAGACACAACGCATATATTTGCACATTATTCCTCTAAGGTCAAAAGATGTATCAATTTAGATCATATAAAAGGACCCGCGTTTCAATAAACCTTCTCATGGCAGGTATTTATCTTTTTCTTAACCCTCCTCCCCCATATAAACACTGAGTACTCAAAATGGAAGCAATTAAATTTAGTATATGAAACTATTTATCATAATCAACACTTGCATTTCATAGGATTTACTCTAGATAATCTGACGGGAACCTAAAAGTATATTTTTTGTGAAAATATTGTAATGCTTAATTCACGAGAATTCAGCAAGCCAGATGCACATTTGATGGGATGCAATAATTAAGGTTTTAACCTGTTTACCGAACTGATAAAGTCAGGTTAGCGGCTTAACGTCATATGGGGATCGGCATATTAATACCTAAGAGTTGACACTTTTACCTAGAATATAGAAAGCATAAAAATTGCATATATTTGTCGAAAAAGGAATTATTTCCAATGAAAGAATTAAAATCGTTAACGGTGGGGGGTTTACACGGTAAAAAGAGCGTATTTTACGCTTTCCAACGACTATAAACATCGCATAGTGGATTTTTTTTTTTGGGGGGGGGTATACCTTGAATTTGAATATGTTGGAGGGGGACTACAAAAAAATGATTTTGTTTGGAAAAAAACTAAGAAAATTTACTAAACAGAACTCACATTATAAATATATGTAGCTAAAACTTCCAAGTCAACAATATCTGATGTTTTCTCCATAATAAATGAAAATCAGAGAGGAAAGAAAATAACAAAATGAAAAATAAAATAAAAAATGTGAAAAAAACGAGGATTTTGTCAGCCAGTGGAAAACCATGAAGAAGAAGAAATAAGCAAATATTTCGACAAGGACTTCCGCCAAGTCTTCCTCAGTGCCAAACAAAAAACGAAAAAAAACGAAAATCTAACCCTTCGAAGTTTACCTGACAAAGACAGAACAGACACTAAATACAAACCAGGCAGGAATCAATGAAAAGAATTACTAAGATGATTGAGAATGAATCTTTTGCCTTGCAATAGTTTAAGCTGGTCTACAGTTTCGGTTTTCATTAGATATGCAAATAGGTTCTTTTAAGTTATACCGGGTGAAAATATTGATTGAGTCCTTCAAAATTAAACTGTCGTAAATTGGGCTTAATGAAATATCTCCAGAATCTCTATTTATTGCTAAATTTTGGTTCATGTATTTTTTTATCTCAATTACCTCTTTAAAAGTTTGTGGTAGGCCATTTAAAGTTGATATTAAGGTTGCCTCGTCAAAAAGAACCAGATGGGTAGGATTTACGAAAATATGTAAAGCTAATGCCAAATCAAAGTTGTCTTTGTTATTTTTTAATCTTAGGGACTTATCTATTGAAATTTTGTGCTCAAGCAAACGTTTTCCTAGCTCTTAATGGGTCCTACCGCTGTAAAATTTCCCACATGAACACGGGATTCTGTAGACACCACTACCCAGTACAGGATCAGTTTTATCCTGTCCTGAGTTGAAAAAGTGTTCAACTTTTTGTTCGGTTTTGAAAGAAACAGAGAGATTATGTTTTTTTTTAAAAATTTTAAGTTTATCGCAAAGTTTTGGGATGTATGGTAAAGCGATGAAAGTTTTTTTCTCAATTGCCGGGGTAACTGAATCAAGGGGGACGAGCTCCCTATTTTGTTGTCTTATCTTTTTAATCGTCTGTCTATGATATTTTCAATAAGTTTTATTGGGTAACCATTGCAGAAAAGAATATCGTTGACATAGTTTAATTCAGAGTTTATATGATTACGGGAACAAATTTTTAAATCTCTGTCGACTAAAGAGATGATTACCCCTCTTTTCACAGAAGGAGGGTGATGAAAAGAGAAATATAGATATCAATAGTTATGAGTCGGCTTTCTATATATAGAAAATTCAAGGCTAGAAGTAGTTTTTATAATCAAAACATCCAAGAATGGCAGCTTACTAGAAACTTCGAGTTCCATTGTGAACTGGAGATTCAAATCAAAAGAGTTCAAATGTGCCAAAAAATCTTTTAGAGAGTCTTGTCCATGTTCCCAAACAGAAAGGATATCATCAACGAAACGAAAACAGATAGAGTGTTTTAAGTGGAAACTATTCAAAGCAGACTGTTCTATTAAATCCATGTAAAAGTTTGCCAAATAAGGAGACAAGACAGTGCCCATGGATAAACCCATGATTTGAAGGAATTTTTTTTCGGAATTTAAAATACGAGGAGAACTTGGTGCAAAGACGAACAAGGGTCATTATTGTATCAATTTCCAAAGTTTTGTAATCCGACCAAGCTGAATTTTCCTCTAATTTTCTTTGTAAGGCCTGCTCACATTTATGGACATCGCATGAAGTGTACATAGAAACTGCATCAAAACTATATAAGATAGTTTTTTCTGTTGTACTTTGATTTTTTAACTTCTCAACAAGATCTGTGGAGTTTTTTATATAGGATTTCTGTGTGCTTAAAAGAGGCTTAAAAATGGTGGCTAAAAAACTTCCTATACTCGTAGCTGGATAGCTATAACATGCTACAATAGGACGTAGCGGAATATCTTTCTTATGGATTTTAGGCAGACCATAAAACTTTGGGGCTGAACAACCTTTGGGGTAAAATTTCCTGTACATTTGAGGGGTAATTATTCTAGTATCTTTTAAAATTCCTAGTTCTTATCTCAACTGCTGTGTGTATTTGTCCGTGGGATCAATTTTTAATTCTTTGTAAATATTTTTATCCATTAAAAGGGTGTTAACTTTTAATTCCTAATCTGCAGAATTCATAATTACAACTGTGTTTCCCTTGTCCGCTCTCGTAATCACTATGTTTTTGTCTTTTTTTAAGTTTCGGAGTATTTGAATTTCTTCTTTTGATTGAGTTGAAAGTGACAAAGATGGCCTATAATGAAGAATACTCTTTACAATTTCACCTCTGAGTAGGTCTGGATTTTCGACTTCACCATGAGAGCTAAAAATAGCAGACTCCACGCCCGTAATAATTTCTGATGTATTTACATGTGTTTGAGCCATTGCAAATTTTGGTTCTTTTGAAAGAATACTTAGCTCCTTGGATGTAAAAACCTTAGAGGATAGATTTTCCAAAGGAGGGACAGGACAAAATCTAGGAAGGAAAATCCGTCTTTGTCGAAACTGTTGAAAATCCAGTTTTGAGAATTTTTCCGATAAACGAGTTTTTGCTAAATGGAATAGTGTCTGAAAGACCTATGTGAAATTTGTAAAATCTGTGGAAAATCTTGAGGGGACAAAATATGATATAATAAGTATTTGAAATTTAGTATTTTGTTACTAAGGACGAATCTTTTGGATCTATGGTCTTTTAAGATATTTGTTGAAGTTTTGAAACCCATTCTCTGAATAAACACATATTCCATTTAGCAAAAACTCGTTTATTGGAAAAATTCTCAAAACTGGAATTTCAACAGTTTCAACAAACACGGATTTTCCTTCCTAGATTTTTTCCTGGCCCTCCTTTGGAAACTCTTTCTGTTTGGGAATCTAGACAAGACTCTCTAAGAGATTTTTTGGCACATTTGAACTCTTTTGATTCGAATCTCCAGTTCACAATGGAACTCGAAGATTCGAGTAAGCTGCCATTCTTGGATGTTTTGATTATAAAAACTACTCCTAGCCTTGAATTTTCTATATATAGAAAGCCGACTCATAATGATCGATATCTACATTTCTCTTTCCATCACCCTCCTGCTGTGAAAAGAGGGGTAATAATCTCTTTAGTCGACAGAGTTTTAAAAATTTGTTCCCGTAATCATATAAACTCTGAATTAAACTATGTCAAGGATATTCTTTTCTGCAATGGTTACCCAATAAAACTTATTGAAAATATCATAGATAGACGGATAAAAAAAATATAACAACAAAATAGGGAGCTCGGCCCCTTGATTCAGTTACCCTGGCAATTGAGAAAAAAACTTTCATCGCTTTAACATACATCTGGAAACTTGGCGATAAACTTAAAACAAATTTTAAAAAACATAATCTCTCTGTTGTTTTCAAAACCGAACAAAAAGTTGAACACTTTTTCAACTATTGAAAGGATAAAACTGATCCTGTACTGGGTAGTGGTGTCTACAGAATCCTGTGTTCATGTGGGAAGTTTTACATCGGTAGGACCCATCAACAACTAGGTGAACGTTTGCATGAGCACAAAATTTCAATAGATAAGTCTCTGAGATTAAAAAATAACAATGACAACCTTGATTCGGCAATAGCTTTGCATATTTTCATAAATCCGACCCATCTGGTTCTTTTTGACGAGGCAACCTTAATATCAACTTTAAATGGTCTACCATAAACTTTTAAAGAGGTAATTGAGATAAAAAAAATACATGAACCAAAATTTAGCAATAAATAGAGATACTGGAGGTATTTCATTAAGCCCAATTTACAACAATTTAATTTTGAAGGACTCAATCAATATTTTCACCCGGTATAACTTAAAAGAACCTATTTGCATATCTAATGAAAACCGAAACTGTAGACCAGCTAAAACTATTGCAAGGCAAAAGATTCTTGCTCAATCATCTTGGTAAATTCTTTTTCATTGATTCCTGCCTGGTTTGTATTTAGTGTCTGTTCTGTCTTTGTCAGGTAAACTTCGAAAGGTTAGATTTTCGTTTTTTTTTCTTTTTCTCTTTTGTTTGGCACTGAGGACGACTTGGCGGAAGTCCTTGTCGAAATATTTGCTTATTTCTTCTTCTTCATAGTTTTCCACTGGCTGACAAAATCCTCGTTTTTTGACCTTTTTTTATTTTATTTTTCATTTTCTTATTTTCTTTCCTCTCTGAGTTTCATTTGTCATGTAATGCCAGTGTGGTCTAAGAATGTATTTTCTCCATAATGTCTCGAGACGATATGATACTTTAACCTTAACGCATGTCCATTATAAGCAAAATCTCAAGGCTGAATTGTGACGTAAGAGAAACCTTACTTAAGTCCATTGACCTAGAAAGAGACACGTGATCCTGTCCTGTTAGATTCGAGAATTCCCCGTCGATTGTGCATTCAATTTCGCAGAAATCTAGTCTGATCATGTCCCCTTCGTAGATCAATAACATCGCCCCGTTAGTATTAATTGCACATGTGCATTTTCCCCGCAGTATTCTATGCCCATATATGGACTTCTGTTCGTATCTATTGGGTTCCTCCTACTCTTATTTATAGTGAAAAATATTTGTGTCTTGGACAGTCCTGGAAAGAACTAATAAAATTAATCTGAATATTTGATCTTTAATGATATTAATCGCTGAAATCTCATCAGTTCAAGATTTTATTTCATTATAATTTTTTTTAATGTTGTAGTAAGAACAAAAGAAGACATTTGTAGTATAATTCGTTTTCAGTGAAACGCCAATGACTCAGTAGGTTTTAGACTTGTACAGTGAGAGAAGGAGGCAAAACCCAAACTCTTGTTTGTAGTGATTTTTTTCGTTTCAAGCTTGATTTGCATATTTAATTTAAGTTTTACTCGTTTTAAGATTCCTTTATTCATTTATACTGAATCCTGTTTTATGTTTTTTTATGCCTGCCGTTCGACAAGCTTTTTGGCTCGTAGAAACTGCAAAAATATTATTCATTGTATTATTATAAATATTATTCATACAATCTTAATTAATAAATTTAACATACTGGTGCCAAATATCGTAGAAATAAACGCCAAAGTCCCAAACGCCAAATAAACGCCAAACGCCAAAGAAATAAACTAATTTAACGCCAAAGTCCCATTACAATAATGTCTAGTCACTTTTGCCTTTATAATAGTCCCAAAACACAAAGCGTATCCTTGTGTTGTCAATCCTTGGATGCATCGTGATAAATTGTTTATCCATACCGCAGCATCGATCGACTGCGGTATACTATAACAGTCACGAGACATTTCGCTGGATAAGTTAATAAATAAACACAGGAAAAATTTCTTTTTGCTTTTTGTAGTGGCACTTCTAACACCTAGTTTAATTTTTTTTAAATATTTATTTTCTTTATTTCAAACAATTTTTATGTTTGTACTGCTTCGGGATGTAAAAAAGAGTGATTCCTTGTCCTATAATGGTCTTAGAAACACTTTTAGGTAGTTGGACATCCCCCCTTCTCTCCCCAGAAATGAGTTGAACCCATTCTGAAGCATACTATGCAACACACTTTTAACTTTTACTACAGACAAAGGTCTTGCCAGAATATTATTGACAAGGATAATTAATTCCATGACGAGAGAGGTTTAAATATTAACCCTTTTTTTTACACAGTATTGCGCAGGTGTATTAAAACTATCAGGAACGATTTCGGTCAATTTTTCTCCAGAGAGACAGGGGGAAGGGGGAGGATAAACGTATAAAAATATATGTGGTAGGCCAAATTTTAACTTCCCATCAGCGGCTCCAAAATTGTCCAATCAAAATTTTGATGTAGCGGTTTTATTCAGGATGGTTGAAAGGTCCAATAACTAGCCCTTTAGGGATAACATAACCCCCATAGGCCCGGGAGAAATTGGTGTAAGCTACGAAATTTGCCAATTGTTTACGTTTAGAATCCGATATTGTAAAGTATACAGATATATTTTCTGTTTGGGGGGATTTCTGTATGGGGGGATTTATTGCGATGAAAATTTTCCATGGGGAGGAAGTTTGCAAGGGTGAGCTTCCCGGGGGAAATTCTACACTGGTGGAAATTGCCAGAATTCCTTTACGAAATTCTTTTTATTTGTCTGACTTTGTCTTTGTCGACTAAATTTAGCACGTGGAGATGATCGGAGGAAAATTTTCAGCAATGTTGGGATTTTCTAGAGGGATTTTCGCACATGGGGGGATCTTCCACGCGAGCAACTTTCACATGGGGGGATTTTGTGGAATGACTTCCAAGGAGGTGGAATATCGGACATAATCTAAAAAAGGATCAGAAATTAAAGTCTTTTCCAAATGAAAGTATGCTAAGGAGAATTGTTTAGGCGGAATCTACCGTAAGAAATTTCCTCTGTGGGCTTTTCGGCGAGGATGGATTTGCCCATTGGAATTTTAAGGAGGGGGTATTTTACGTGGGACGAACTTTACTTTCATGATTTTTCTGTGGGAGGAGGGAATTTTCTATGGATGGAAGCTAGATTTCTCGGCATTCTTTGACGTCTTTTCAACAGAAAGTAAGGAACAACAGTCAAACTTGAAACGATCATTCCGTATATGAGAGGGGTTGACCCCTCCTCAATATCTCGCTCCTTATGCTTAATTTGAATTCTTGTCCCAACTCTCTAAGAACGACTCCTGAAACAACAAAAGACGTTTAATTAGAATAAGAAGCTTTTTAAATGCTAAAATACTTTAGCGTGAAAAGTGAGATGTTGAGGATGGGACCAACCTCCCTCTTATACGGAATACTTTCTGTTCATTTTTGTCCCTGTGTTGCTGTTTCAATGTTGTTCCTTTCTTTCAAGTGAAAAAACTTATTTTTTTTTATTATTAAGAAGAACAAACTAAGCGAATTGTTGAATTGGGAATTTGATTTGTGAATTATGAACTCGTATTTTGAAGAGACTGCTGTAACAAGTTAAAGTTAAGGTATAATTTTTTGAGTCGCAGTCTCCATTATACTTTAAAAATCTTTTGTGACCCTATCCTCATTTGGATATACACAGAAAATATTTTTTGGTGCATAAATTTAAAGTTTGAATTTTTCCAATTATTTAAGAATACCTGTTAGAGTAATAAGCTTTGTTAAAAGTTCTAAATAAAACTTTTGCTTAAAGAGCGAGGTATTAAGGAGGGGGCAACCCCTCATATACGTAATAATTTCTGTTCGTTTTAAAATTTTAATGTTCCTCTTTACTTTCAGTTAAAAACTGGTTTATAAAAAATTTAATTTCTTATTGTTTTTAAATAGCACCTGAAAAATCTGGCTCCCCCTCCATGGAAAGTTTCCTTCCCCCGTGAAAATTACTCAATGGAAAGATCCTCCCACGTAATTCCCCCACCATATAAATCCCCTCTCCGCCGAAAAACATCTGTATACTTCCCAATAACCAATACTATATGTAAATAATGGGCAAAGTTCATAGATTGCAGCCCGTCCCCGAGGAATGCTGGAGGTCAAATGATCCTCAAAGACGTATTTACTAGATTTTTTTACTATGCTGAACAAAATGGCTATTAAAATTTTTATCAGATGACTTTGGGGAAACCAAGGGCTCGAGAGGGGGCCTAGGTGCCCTCCAATATTTTTAAGTCACTTAAAACGACACTTGGACTTTTGATTTCCGATAAAATGAGCCCTCTCCCGACACTATAGAATCACTGGCTTGATACGATCATCCCTGGGAAGAAACAATCAAACAAATCAACCCGCCTCCGTGATCACTCTTCTGGCAAAGAATGCAAAATTCCATATTTTTCTATATAAAAGCTTGAAACCTCTACAATAAGGTTCTCTGATATGCTGAATCTGATATTGTGATTTTCATTGAGATCGCTTGATGTTTCGGGGTGTTTTACCCCTTTTTCGAGAATCGGGCATATTTTCTCAGGCTCTTAACTTTTGATGATTTACATTAAACTTGATGAATTTTGTATATTTTGAATATGCACCAAATTTCGTGGCTTTTGATGTTTCTATTATTATCAAGATTTATTATCAAGATGGTTGCAACATAAACTGTCTCAATGTCTTGTTCATGACTCGCTTTGTCAAGGGAAGGTTTAGTATACGACGTAAGCAAATGTTTCTGAATCTCAGTAACCTCTTTTGTAACTGTTGGCTCAAGTGCCAAGTGCTCTGAGTCGTAAAATAGGACAGACAGCACATTGCTGCTGAATGATCATAGCTATTCACTGTACATAAATATAATAATATTATATATTTATTAATATATTTGTATTATTTATATGCAGTCTAGCTATCTATCTCCACCCCCTCCCAATGTGCAAATATATACTCTGAATTGTATAAATAGGGGTGGGGGTAAAATTCATTTCCAACAAAAATGATTATTATATTCGTAAAGACCATAAAAAAAGGCATCAAGTGGTATATTCACTGTGGTAAAGGCATCAAGTGGTAATATGATTTGGTAAATATTTACCTCTCTCTTTCTATCTTAAGACCTCTCTTTCTATCTATCTCTTTCTATCTGAATTGTATAAATAGGGGTGGGGGTAAAATTCATTTCCAACAAAAATGATTATTATATTCGTAAAGACCATAAAAAAAGGCATCAAGTGGTATATTCACTGTGGTAAAGGCATCAAGTGGTAATATGATTTGGTAAATATTTACCTCTCTCTTTCTATCTTAAGACCTCTCTTTCTATCTATCTCTTTCTATCTGAATTGTATAAATAGGGGTGGGGGTAAAATTCATTTCCAGCAAAAATGATTATTATATTCGTAAAGACCATAAAAAAAGGCATCAAGTGGTATATTCACTGTGGTAAAGGCATCAAGTGGTAATATGATTATTATATTCGTAAAGACCATAAAAAAAGGCATCAAGTGGTTTATTCACTTTATTCGTAAGTCAATAATATGATTTAGTAAATATTTACCTCTCTCTTTCTATCTTAAGACCGAGGGAGAATTTCTGGTATTACCAAACATACAGAATCCTTTAAAAGTGTCACTTGCTTCGCCAATTCTGGTCCTTACTTCGTGTTCATATTCTCCTGCATTTTGGATGATTCTTTTAAGAATCTGGAATTCAGCAGCCTGTTCAACGGTTTGAGAGCCACACTTGACTCCCACAGGGGAGCCAGCAATCACCATTATCTTTGTTTTCTTTTTTTTTTATAAATTTTAATAACATTTTTCATCTTTGCTTTCTTAAGGTTATCAACCAGGCCAAATTGATCCACTGGCTGTTTTACGTAATTCGTATTCTCTTAGAGCTTTTTTTGCACTGCGTGAGGGGAAGGGGATTTTCAGTGGAGGTGGAGCTGGATTTCCCGTTATTTAAAAAAGAATTGAAAAAACAATTTTTTTTCAACTCAAAGTAAGTAGCAACATTAGAACTTTAAACCAACAGAAGTTATTAAGTATATTAAGATGGTTGCCGCCTCCTCAGCACCTGGCTCTTTACGCAAAAGTTTGAACGTTGTCCCACTTCTTTAGTAACGACTCTTGTAACACAAGGGTCGTATAATTAGAACAATAAGAAGCTTTTTTAAAGTACCAAAATATTTTAGCGTGAAGAGCAAGGTATTAAGGAGGGGGCAACCCCCTCATGTACTTAGCTATTTCTGTTCGTTTTAAGTTTTAACGTTGCTTCTTACTTTGAGTTGATTTTTTTCTATTTTATTTAATTTAATAGCTTAATACAGGGAAGAATAAAAGAGATGGCAATCCCCTCATTCATAAGAAAATTTTTTTCCGTTTGAAGTTTAATGTCCCTCTTTATTTTCATTAAAGAATGTATTTATTTTTCGATAAAATTGTTGTTAACTTGATTTTTTCGGAAATAACCAAATATAATTGATTAAGCAGTAAGAAATAATTATTAAAGCTCATGAATATAATTTCAATATTATCATATCAATAATTTTCCGCTATAAAGCTCTTTATTCTTCATGACAATATTTGTTTAAACCCCAACTCAAACAATTCAATGTAACAAACTGTAATTAAAGAACAGAAACTGAAACTTAAATTGGATTTTGTAGATAAGAAAAGAGATTATACCCCAACAAACTTGCGTTTCCTTTCATTTGGAGTGCAAATCTCCATATTTGACAAGATAAAGACCAAAATAATATCGATTAAAATTTTTGGGATTACAATTCGGTTTCAAATTATCGAGCAGCTGTGTATTCAGTTTCCCAGCTGCGTAAACCCTAATAAGATACGGTGGTGCATTCGTTCCTAAAAATTGTAATCGGTTACACAAACGGTTATTTATCGGTTATTTTGTGCACAATAAACGGTTAATTTCGACATTTCTTTTTAAGCGTCATATTACTGAGTCGTTGCATTTTAGGTGTCACATACTTGTATACAATGCTGTATAGTTGCGCATGAGCTATTATAAGGAGGAACAGTGGTTGTTCTTGTGGGGGATGGGGGCTGTTGCCTTAAAAGCCCCTTTTTAGGTCCATGTTTCCTTCATTTCATTGAACATTCAGAATAAAATGAAGGAAATAAAAGAAAATGATAAAAGAAAGCAAGGAGATAAGGAGATAAATATAGAATAAAAGGAAGGAAATAAAAGAAAATGATAAAAGAAAGCAAGGAGATAAGGAGATAAATATAGAAAAAAAGGAAGGAAATAAATAAAATGATAAAAGAAAGCAAGGAGATAAATATAGAATGAAAGGAAGGAAATAAAAGAAAATGATAAAAGAAAGCAAGGAGATATGAAAAAGATAAAAGAAAGCAAGGAGATAAGGAGATAAATATAGAATAAAAGGAAGGAAATAAAAGAAAATGATAAAAGAAAGCAAGGAGATAAGGAGATAAATATAGAATGAAAGGAAGGAAATAAAAAAAATGATAAAATAATTCAAGGGATAAGGAGATAAATATAGAAAAAAAGGAAGGAGAGGAGAATCTTCTCGCCAATTTTCCATAACATTCCAGGTTATCCAGAATATTCTGGATACAGGTTATCCAGAATATTCTTTGTAACAGTTCCCCTTTTATTCCAGAAATATTTTGTGTAATAGAAAGTGACAAATCGTATTTCATATACGATATGCATGCACGCCCCCCGAATATTTCATATTCGGGGGGGGGCGTGTCTTTAAAAGAATATTTTTAAGGAGTACCCCTTAAAGCCGTGAAAATGATGGCCCTGAAATCCATTTTTATATTTCAAACCTCTACCCTGTTAAGAAAATATTCAAAGGCTACACTTTTTCTGGGATAATTATTATTCTAGAAGCAATGTCTTACGAATGTCACTAAGGTTGTTAAAGGATAGGGAAGTGGTGGCCTTCTTCAGATATTATTAATCCTATATTTCGCCGATCTTAGTGACAAATTGTATGTAAAGAGCGATCCTTACCAATAGAAACAGAAAATCTAAATCATAATGTTTTGAACACATTATATATATATATCAACAGAAGATTTAATATATATGCTGATTCCAGGTATGAGAAATACAATAATACAATAATTTTAGGTTTGATCATCAACATCTATCAGCATATAATTTTTTTATACTTTTGGAAAAAGGGCTTTAAGAAACTCCAAAAAGGGTGCAATCTTAATCATAAATGTATATTATTAAATTTTTTGTACATGAGGACCCTAAATATGTTATATGCACAACTACGAAATCCCATATTGTCCAGAGATGACATTTGCGCATGCATGTTTTTTTTTTTGGAAGGGATGGTCGCATCAAACAAGTTGTCGAAATTTGAAATGTAGGGCAATTTTAATTGACAATTGACTCACTCTTTACGCTAAAGTTTTTTTTAGTACTTTCCAAAGAGCTATCTATTCTAATTAAACGGCCTTTGTGATTCAGGGATTTGTGATTCAAACAAAATTCAAACTTTAGCGTAAAGAGCGAGGTATCGACTAGGGGGTGAACCCCCTCATATACGTAATAATTTCTGTTCGTTTTAAGTTTTAATGTTGCCCCTCACTTTCAGTTGAAAAAACTTATTCTTTTTTATTTAATTTGTTCCAAAAACACCTATGGATATGGATAAATGTAGCAGGAGCTTTTACTCCCCCTGCCGAGGGAGTAAAAGCTCCTTTTCGGGAACGAAAGTTTATTTATAAAAATCTAATTTTATTTTTAAAAGCAAATATATTAAATGTGTCTTTTTCCTGAAGTATTGCTGCGCAAAAGCTGATAGTTGATGTAAAGAATGGGGGCTAAGATGGTGGTAGCTCTAAGCATATTTGGTTTAATACCTAATATGGTACTAAAAATAAAACAGAAAATAGGTTAAAAACAAAAGTTTTTACAAGTGAAAGTAGAAAATGGTCTTAAAAACTAAAAAAAAAACAGCTATTATAAAATTATACGTCTGAGAGATTCCCCTTCTCCTAGCTCACCCACATCTTACGCTAAAATTTGATTTTTTCATAGGTACTTCGATAATGAATACTCTAACAAAACAGCAGTGAAAATAGTATCTAAAAGTATTTTTACATCGCCTCAAGAACGGTTGGGAATTTTGATATACATTTGCTACAATTTTTTTTTTTTGTAATTTGTAGCAAACTACAAAATCTGTAAAAAACTACAATATTTTAAGTTGAAATGTCTTAAAAGGTATTGCTGAATAAAAGATTTCAATCAACTACCCATCAACTACCTTTCTTGTACTAAGAAATGCTTTCAGCTAAAGACAATAAAACTCTAACATAAAGAGTGGGAGGGGTTTAGCTCCCCTCTAATATAAACTTTCACTTATCTTTACTGAAGGCTTGTTGTTGCTCTTTACTTTTATTTGGCAAAACTGTTTTTTTTAACATTTGTGCTTGATTTACTTAAAGTTGAAACAAAAATAATTGCTTTGCAATAACTGAAATGTAAGTCCATCTAATCGAAAGACCTCCTTTCAAATAAAAACCTTCTTGAGTTTTTTGCCTCGTTAGTTTGGAAAATCTTATTCAACCAGAGTTACAGGATTTCCCATTTCTGGAACTGTTTAGCTTCTGATATCCCTCACGTGGTGTGATTAACGCAGGGATTACTTCTAGAGTAACAAACAAGAGGATTTTCACTAGAATACAGGCTTCAAAGACAATTCATTCGTCCAGAAACAGTGACAAATGTCATCAACTGAACACAAATTGAATTATGAAGGCGAGGTTCAAGTATAACAACTATATAGTAACAGAACCTGAGCTTTGTAGACATTAAATAAAAAAAACTAGTTTTTTTCAGCTGAAAGTAAGAAGCAACATTAAAACTTAAAACAAACAGAAATTATTACGTATATGAGGGGGTTCGCCCCCTAGTCAATACCTCGCCCTTTTCACTAGAGTCTTTTTTTAGTAGTTTCAAAAGAGCTATCTAGTCTAATTAAGCGGCCTTTGTGATTCAGGGGGTTTGTGATTCAAACAAAACTCGAACTTTAGCGTAAAGAGCAAGGTATCGAATAGGGGGCAAACTCCCTAATATACGTAATAAAACATACGAATATAGAAGTTCGTTACGTAAGTTAATTCGTAAGTTACGTCAGAGCAAAATTTCGAGAAAGCCACTTAGCCAAAAAAGTAAAATTAATATGGAAATCTCGTTTTAATTATTCATGTACGGTGAGCCAAAATCAAAGCTGCATTAATTCAAAAACGTTAAAGTTTTTTATTGTTTAAAAAAATAAAGTTTTGTGACAGATTCAACTTATGAAACTTATATATTTGAAATCAGCATAAAAATCTGATTCTATTGATGTATCTATGGGTATAAAAATTCCGGTTTTTAAAGTTTCGGTTACTATTGAGCCGGGTCGCTCCTTACTTACAGTTCGTTACCACGAACTGTTTGATATTCACTTGAAAAAAAAATTATAGATGCAAAATTTTGAGGTTGAAATATATATGATATTTGAGGGAGAAATAGCAGAGCAATGAATCAAACAGTTCGTGGTAACGAACTGTAAGTAAGGAGCGCCCCGGCTCAATGGTAACCGAAACTGTAGAAAACGGAATTTTGATACCAATAGATACATCAAAAGAATCATATTTTAAGGCTGATTTCAAATATATAAGTTTTATCAAGTTTAATCCTACCTATCAAAAGTTATGGGCCTGAGAAAATTTGGCTGATTTTCGAAAAAAGAGGCAAAGACCCCCTAAAAGTTATAAAACCTTAATGAAAAATACACCATCATATTCACCGTATCAGATAACCCTACTGCAGAAGTTTCAAGCTCTTATATACAAAAATGTGGAGTTTTGCATTTTTGGCCAGAAGAAAGATCACGGATCCGTGTTTATTTGTTTGTTTGTTTTGTTTTTTTTTTCCAGGGGTGATCGTATCGACCCAATGGTCCTAGAATATCGTGGGAGGGCTCATTCAAACAGAAATTAAAAGTTCTAGTGCCCTTTTTAAGTGACCAAAAAAAATGAAGGGCAACTAGGCCCCCTCACACTCTCATTTTTTCCCAAAGTCACCCGATCAAAATTTTGAGATAGCCATTTTGTTCAACATGGTCGAAAATATGATAACTATATCTTTTAGGATGACTTATTCCCCCGAAGTCTGCGGGGGGAGGGCTGAAATTTATGAACTTTACCCAATGTTAACATATAGTATTGGTTATTGGGAAGTATACAGACGTTTTCAGGGGGATTTTTTCTGGTAGTGGGGGGAGAGTGGGTCGGGGGTTATGTCGGAGGATCTTTCCATGAAGGAAGTTTTCATGGGGGAAGGGACATTGCTATGAAGGGGGCGCCGGATTTCCCAGCATTATTTAAAAAAAGATCAGAAATTATATATATATAAAAAACAAGTTTTTCAACTGAAAGTAAGGAGCAACATCAAAACTTAAAACGACAAAAAACATTACGTATATGATTGGGTTCATCCCCTAGTCAATACCTCGCTCTTTAATCCAAAGATTATTTAGTACTTTCATAAGAGCTATTTATTCTAATTAACGGCATTTGTTACTAAGGGGCAATTTTTAAAGAATTGGAACAAAATGCGAACTTTAGCTTATTAAATAAAAAAAAACAAGTTTTTTTAACTGAAAGTAAGGAACGACGTTAAAACTTAAAACGAACAGAAATTATTCCGTATATGAAAGGGGCTGTCCCCTCCTCAACGCCTCGCTCTTTACGCTAAAGTTTTTTTATTGTTTTAAAAAATAAAGTTGTGAGACAGAGTCAAACTTTAGCGTAAAGAGCGAGGCGTTGAGGAGGGGACAGCCCCTTTCATATACGGAATAATTTCTGTTCGTTTTAAGTTTTAATGTTGCTCCTTACTTTCAGTTTAAAAAACTTGCTGTTTTATTTAATTTCTGATCGTTTTTTAGTTAATGCATCTTTTATTTTGGCTCACCATCATTGAATAAGTAAACAAAATTTGCAGAAAAATTTTAATTTTTTTTTGCTTAATGGCTGTCTCTAAATTTGGTTCTGACGTGATTTACAAATTAACTTACGTAACGAACTTCTATATTCGTATATTTTTCTTCTGGCAAAAAATACAAAGTTGCAGATTTTTGCAGATATGAGCTTGAAACCTATGTAATAGGGTTTTCTGATACGCTGAATCTGACGGTGTGATTTTTATTAAAATTCTTTCACTTGTAGGGGATGTTTCCCCCCTCTTTAAAAAATCAGGTAAATTTTCTCAGGCTCGTAGCCTTTGATGAGTAATACTAAACTTAATAAAATTTATATATTTAGAATCAGCATTATAAACCCATTCTTTTGATATATTTATTGACATCAAAATTCCGTTTTTAAAAGTTTCGATTGCTATTGAACCGTAGCGCTTGTTTTTTTTATTGTTTTTTTTTATGACGTATATGTTATTACGTATATGAGGGGGTTCTCCCCTTAGTCAATACCACGCTCTTTACGTTAAAAGTTAAAAAAAAAATTAATTCACAAACCCCTGAATCACAAAGACTGTTTAATTAGAATAGATAGCTCTTTTGAAAGCACTAAAAAAAAACTGTAGCGTAAAGAGCGAAGTATTGACTTGGGGGAGAACCCCTCGTATACGTAATAATTTCTGTTCGTTTTAAGTTCTAATGTTGCTTCTTACTTTCAGTTGATAAAACTTGTTTTTTTAACTTAGTTTCTGATCGTTTTTTAAATAATGCTTGGAAAGCCGGCGCCCCCTTCATAGAAATGTCCCTTACCCCAAAGAAACATCCTCCACGGAAAGATTCTCCAGAGTAACCCCCTCCTCCAGCCCCCCCCCCCCCCACCAGAAAAAATCCTTCCTGAAAATGTCTTTATACTTCCCAATAACCAATACAGTATGTAAGCAATGGGCAAAGTTCATAACTTGCAGCCCTTTCCCTGGGAGCTGTGGGGGATTAAGTCATCCTAAAAGACATATTTATTAGATTTTCGACTATGCTGAACAAAATGGCTATCTCAAAATTTTAATTGGGTGACTTTGAGAAAAAATGAGCGTGGGAGGGGGCCTAGTTGCCCTCCATTTTTTGGTCACTTAAAAAGGGCACTAGAACCTTTCATTTCCGTTCCAATGAGCCCTCCTACGATATTCTAGGACCAATAGGTCAATGCGATTACCCCTGGGGAAAAGAAAAAAAAAAAAAAAAAAAAAAAAAAACAAATAAAAACGCATCCATGATCTTTCTTCTGGCAAAAAATGAAAAATTCCAAATATTTGTAGATAGGAGCTTGAAAACTCTACAGTAGGATTCTCTGATTGTGTACGTTGAATATGATGGTGAGATTTTCATTAAGGTTCTATAACTTTTAGGGGGTCTTTCCCCCTTTTTTTGAAAATAAGCCAAATTTTCTCAGGCGCGTAACTTTTGATGGGTAATATTAAACTTGATGAAACTTATATATTTGAAATCAGAATTAAAATCTTATTCTTTTGATGTATCTATTGGTATCAAAATTCCGTTTTTTAGAGATTCGGTTACCATTGAGCCGGGGGTCCTTACTTACAGTTTGTTACCACGAACTGTTTGAAAGAGCAAGGTATTGACTAGGTGGCGAACCCTCTAGTATACGTATTAAAAATATATGAATATAGAAGTTCGTTACGTAAGTTAATTCGTAAGTTACGTATATTTATTATTAATAAAAACGTTCGTAAATAAAATTAAACAGGTTTCGAGAAAGCCATTTAACCAAATAAAAGTAAAATTAATATTCAAATTTTGTTTAATTATTCAAGTACGGTGAGCCAAAATCAAAACCTGCATTAATTCAAAAACGTTCAAAAATTAAATAGAAAAAACAAGTTTTTTTAACTGAAAGTAAGGAACGACGTTAAAACTTAAAACGAACAGAAATTATTCCGTATATGAAAGGGGCTGTCCCCTCCACAACGACTCGCTCTTTACGCTAAAGTTTGACTTTCTCACAATTTTATTTTTTTTTTAAACAATGAAAAACTTTAGCGTAAAGAGCGAGGCGTTGAGGAGGGGACAACCCCTTTCATATACGGAATAATTTCTGTTTGTTTCAAGTTTTAACGTCGTTCCTTACTTTCAGTTAAAAAAAACTTGTTTTTTTTATTTAATTAGTTAAAGAGAAAGAGAAAGAGAGAAGAGGAAAGAGAGTGAGAGAAAGAGAGAAAGAAGGAAGGATAAAAATGGCATGTTATTTTACTTGAGCAGAAAGATGAAAACAGTTTAACTATTTTTTTTGTCATGAATTTTACGCTAGGCAATTTTGTTTCCCAATAAATACCACAAAATCTTAAGTTTAAACTTTTATGAAATTTATAAACATAATATAAGTAATTATTATAAAAATTGAAATGTTTTTAAGAATTTTTTTTTAGAATTTGGATTTTTTGAGATATGAGAATTTGTTAAGCCTTAGTTAGATATTATTTTTATTTTTAACTTATTTATATATATTTTTATTCAAGTAAGAAGCTGACTATACAATTTTCGAGAACCTATTAGTAATGTTCGTCAAAAGTATTTATTTTTTTTATTACCTCAATCACTAAAAGTTTTCTTACTAATGTTACTTCATGGGTATTTATCCAATGTAAGATAATATCTGTTCGTTTCATGTTTTAATATCACTCTTTACTTTCCTCTGAAATGACAATCTCATTTAATATAATATCCTTTCTTTTTCAGGCTATGGGAATATTGCACCAGTTACCATTACTGGCAAAATCATGACCATATTTTACGCAATGATTGGTATGCCCATATTTCTATTGTACGTTTCAAATATTGGTGATATATTAGCAACTTCTTTCCGATGGACCTATGTTAAGATATGCTTATGTGGAGGAAAGAAAAAACGCTCCCCTAGTGGTAGTCTAGGCAGTGATACAGATCAAGGAGACCCTTTAGCAGTAACCGTTCCCTTAACCATATCAGTGAGCATAATTGTTGGGTATGTCTATGGAGGTGCACTTCTGTTCATGAACTGGGAGGACTGGAACCTACTAGATAGTTGTTATTTCTGTTTCATATCTTTAAGTACTATTGGTTTTGGTGATATTGTACCAGGTGACTCATTCAGTGCCTCTGACGGGGTGGAGCCAAGCTTAATCTTTTGCTCAACATATCTAATAATTGGCATGGCCTTAATTGCTATGTGTTTTAATTTAATGCAAGAAGAGGTAGTTGCTAAAATACAAAGAGTTGGAAGAGCGTTTGGCTGCGTGAAGAGTGATGAGTGAAAAAATGAGCGAGTGATGAGTGAATAATTGCTCAAATGTAGTTTTATCATATTTTCATACTGCTTGTTACCATATCTGATATATTTGTAATTGTTCTGGACTATTATACTCACGCCCTCAGACGTATTTTCTCACATTGTTTTTTTTACCTTATTTAGAAGGGTTACGTATCACCTTTTTGCTCTTTGTGGTGCTTGATAGTAACCTATTCCCTTTGACCTTCTTATATGTGCTTGTGTTTATCTTCATGCAATTTCTGAGTGTTTTTATGGGAAGTCTGAGTGTTTCTCTACTAACAACTCAATTCAGCACTACGCCACCAGAGGTCTATACAGCTGCGTGTGCTTATCCTTCACCCAAATAAACCTCAACCACATACTTACTACGCAATAAACCTTACTAAAAGATCTTTGTCCAACTTAGGCGAAGAGACTATAGAATTCGAGAGGAGTTAATGTTAAAAAACTTATTAAATATAGTTTATCTTTGCATCAAATTTCATTTAAAAAATCCTCAATGTGACATGATTGCAGCTTCAGATGTAACCTAGTAAAAAACAAACTCTCTCCCATATAAATTGATTTTTTTTTTCTCTCTCTATAGATTGAGAGAATTTATTACAAAAAAAAAAAGTACAAAAAAGAACTATTTGTCATACAGCCTTATAGCTTGTGCAACCATTCTCGAAACTACAAAACAAATCACTCATCAATGGATTCCCCTAATAAAGCAAACAGAAAAACATAAAGAAAAGCAAGCAAAACAATCACCACTTGAGACCCTGTACTATAATAATCTAATATAACAATTCTTGTCTATATTATTTCGCTGCTCTATCTAAAAAAAAAATAAAAAAAAAAATCATAAATACCAAAACAATGGTCCTTAAGCGACATATGAAAAGTTGGCATATCATTCTTTTGAATTATATCATTAGGCAGAGACTCCCATATAGAAGGAAGAACATGGCGAATCGAAAATGCAGACCTTGTAGACCTTTTGACCAGTTTTCTAATAAGTGACAAATTCCGGGTCTCATTTTCAGGCTGATACGTCTAAAACGCGCCAATCAAAAATTCATGTGAATTTTTATGCAATATCTAACACATAAAAAGAGCCTTATAAAAATTAAAAAAACATGAGACTGGCAAAATATTAATTTGTTTTATAACTATCTCTTACTGACACCCGTTTATCACAATTAATAAGAACCCGAATCGCCGAATTTTGGAGAGCACGTAATGGCTTCAAATGTGTTTGAAAAGCATATATGACCTCACCAAACAACAATAAATCAAAAAAGGATGGGCGATGGAAAAATATGTCAATCTAAGTATTTTAACTGGGAAAAATTATTTCAATTTTCTCAGAATCCATACATTCCGAGCAATTTTAGATGATATACATTGTATGCACATGTATTGCATGCATTGTATGCACATGTATGCACATTGTATGCCTTTTAGAAAATAGGAGTCTTCTCCTAATGGAGAAGACACCAAGATATTTGGTGTACACCATTACTACATTATTTGGTGTACTCCATTACTACACCAGACGATACACGCTCAATACGGTAAGATTCAGCATTTAATTCATTTAACCAAGAATAATAATTTGGCGATCTAGAAAAAATTATCCAATGGGATTTCTTATAATTCAGCTTAAGGTGATTAACCTTCATCCACTTGTCTATCCTTGACATACTATCTCTTGTCATAGTTAGTAATTAACTTTCTGTTCTTGCTGCCACCATAAGACGTGTATCATCCGCAAACAGAACTAAAGCTTGATTAAAGTTCCGTTATCTTTGGGCCCTTCCAACTTCATTATACAGCCCACCAAGCGCTAAATATAAGTCATTTACATATAATACAAACAGTAGCGGTCCTAAGGGGGACCCCTGTGGTACTTCACATCTTGCTTTATGATCTATTGATGGACATCTAATTTCACAATAAAGGACTCGGCCTTTAATATAAGAAGCGTAAATTCGCATTACATTTCCGCGAATGCCTCCATTTTATAGTTTCTTCACTAAGATCAAATGCTCACAAGTATAAAACGCGCTTAATATATCTAGAAACACTGAACCAACTCTAAATTCATTATCAGAGCCATCATTTACTGTTGTAACCGGGAACTGGATAGCATGTTCTGTAGGATAACCTCTACGAAAACCAAACTGATTATTATCATGATTGGATTATTTGTAATCATTCACTGAAATTATCCTAAATAAAACGTAACTGACTCCTAACTAAATTATCCTAAATAAATCCTAACTAAATTATCCTTTTGATTGGTATAGCCCTAGAAAGAAGGCCTAGAATATAGCCTTCAACCTTATTTTTCACTTGTATGTCTGCCTGGAATAACTATCTGGAAGAACGATTTGGAAATGATGCTATCATGCTACATTATAGTATAGTATATTTGACACAAAAAAAAATGCAGGGACATAGCCACAAAAAATCATACAAATACAATTTAAGGATTCAGTTTCAACTTTGATCAAAATGATGAAAGCACAGAAAACCATTAAAAAATGTTAATGCAAACAAACAAACAAAGCCACCACATAATCTCCAGAAGAGTAAACCGTGCCAGATTCTTAATATTAATAAAACATTTGTTTCCCAGCGATTTTTGCACCCAAGGCTCATCCCCCTCATCCGCTCCAAAATTTCCTTTCTCAAGACCATTAACCCGAGAAAATGCAATGAGTTATATTTATATAAATTACGCAATATTGGTTGGATGTTTGAAAAAAAAATTAAAAATATGCCAGAGAATGCAGATATATCATTTTGCATTTAAAATATGAGCTCAAATACCTTTGATGGCTCACATCATCGCTTGCCTTGTTACATATTTTTGTTGATTTCGTAAATTTTTGATGTCAACACGGTTGCCTTGCCTTAGTCTTATGTATTATTTTTTTTTAATGAATTAAAACTACCAAAAATAATTGATTATAACATCAAAATTCCTGACGATGACACCATTTGTTCCAGAAGATTTTTACAGAATATTCCATTATCCTTGGATGGGGAATGCTAGAACTTTTTTCATCTTCTTTTTCATCTTCAAAACAGAGATTATTTAGAATAGGATCGAACATTTTCACCTAAATGTTTTCTTACTTAAAAAAAAGGCTTCTTGCTACAAAAAGAGTTGGCAAAGTGAGTTCCTTTTCAATATCATGTTTTTAGCTTCTAGGCAACCTAGTAAAGACCGAACTTTGGCCCTTTTTAACAGATAATTTAAAGCGTGTTTTGAATAAAAAAAATCAAATGAGGAGGAATTGTCATTTGAAGCTGATTTGATAATTATTATTTCAGCTAATCTTATTGGTGAAAGTTCATTATGGAAACAAATACAGGATAATTTTGAAAAATAGCCTGAAGTCCCTCGAACAAAATGTTGGATTAAACTGAGAAATGCATTGTTGGAATCATCATAGCTGAACACCTCCTATAGGAGAGTTACAGTCTCCTATCTTGAGCAAGAAGGAAAACCACTTTTCGCATGTGAAGTCTTGATGTATCTTTTTTTTCTTCTCTTTTTTTTGCCACTAGTGGGGCACTGAAACACAATAGAGAGGGTTTTAAAGGATTACTTGTGCATATGTAAAATCTTTCATGTGTGTATTCAACAAAAAGGTAGATAATATAGCTAGAAAAGTGGGAATTTCATAGAATAGTCGTAGAACCCTGAGAATGGCTATAGACTAAATAGATTCAAAAAAAGAATCCCTGAAAATATCAGGAAAATCTAAAAATATCGTCTGGGGTGAAATTATTATTGTGTCATTCCATGGGCAAAGGTTTGAGCTACCACCAAGGGCGCGGGCAGAGGGGAAGACGCCAAGATATTTCAGGGGGGGGGGAAGAGGCCAAAATGTTAAGGAGGTTGGGTGACAGAGAATATGTTTCACTATATTTTTTCGTAAGAATAAGTTTATTTTTAAATACTTGTAGGAAAAAACTCAAATAAGAAGAGCAATTAAATTACATGAACAATTTTTAATTAAATTAAATTACATGAAAAATTAAACTTAATACAGTTGATTTTGCACGACCAGGATTCCTGACAAAAGGATCAATTTATTCAGTCAATCATATTTTTAATTATAATGCATTTAGTCTTAAAAAAAAATCAAACCCAAACCAAAATTACAGAACGATTTATTGCTTTGGTAGATGACAAAAGATGTAGACTTGTCTTATCTCGTTTTGATTTTACAACGGCCGTACAAAATGTACCTCTTTCATGAGATGACGATTCTCTCCCTCCAGCTTAAATCTGAAATAGCCCCCCTCGATATAGTGAAAGAAAAACAAAAATTAAACTTAACTATCTAGCTGTCAAATTGAACCTCTTTCTTTTTATTTTCCTATTAAACCAGTGTTGCCAGAAGGTGAAACAAAAATACACCAGACCCTTTGAAAAACACGCCAAAAATAGGCCAGAGCCTTTGTGCGTGTTTCAAAACAATTTTCGGGGCTACAGTCAAAAAAACTTTTGCGCGTGTCGCGGCTTGCGCGGCATGCGGCTTGCATGGACCGCTAGGTGTAGGTGGATAAGTTTTAAGCCCATTTTTTTGTTTTTTTCGGTTACTTTCAAACTTAGCACCAATCTTTCGAAACGTACACGGCAAAAAGGCGAGCCTGATAGACTCTGCGCAAATCTTTTGGAACAAATACGGAAAAATGCGGTCCGCACTTTCTGTTAATTCCTTGCGGTCTAAACTTTTTTATTTTTTTTTTTTTTCGGTTATTTCAAACTTAACAAATTACATATTGTAGCACGTGCTACAGTGCTACACATGATGAAATTGTGCGAAAATATTCCTTTCGTGCTAAAGTTGGACAAAGTTTTCCCCCTAATCTAATTTTGCTTTTACCTTGCTTGCTTCCCCTTGGTTTACCCTGCTCTGCTTTTACGGAAAAATAACCATTTTGTGTGATCCGCCAAATTTCATCTGTTTTTAGCTGCAGTTTTATGCGTCATAATGGTTAAACAGCTGCGAAACTTTTTTATTAACTTCTAGAACTTAATGTATTTTGTTCTTAAGGAAACACTGGTTAATACTAGTAACAACAACAAGCCGAAGACGAACAACATTTTTGATTCATTATCGTATAAAAATCATAGTTATGTAGCTGCTTAAAATACAATTAAATGCTAAGATTGGCCGAAAAATAGCACAAACAAACTAAACAGCCGCGAGAGATTACTGGCGATATGTTGATAAAACCACTCAAAAAAGCAAAAAATTGGTTAAATTGCTATCAAAAAAGGTTTTTTTTGGTCCCACTGTATTACCTAGTACAGACTGAAAGTTTGTTGAAACACTGAAAGTTTCAAAACAAAAAATAAGTTTAAAATTCGCCATAATGAGACTTTGATTATGGTTGAGACTTTTCGAGAGAAGTCGAGCGATAGGTTCAATGTTTTTTAAATGGAAGCTTACACTATTTTTACATTTTAGTAGTATCGCGACGAGCAAAACTGGTGATTCTCAGACACTCGGATGACTCTAAAACAGCCATTTTCCAGGGTAGACCTTCCTTAGTGCTAAGGGCGTATCCGGGATTTTTTAGGGGGAGGGGGGCAAAATAGGTTGATACAATAAACTTGCGTTAGGAGCAAGATTAATTAACGCAAACTTGCCTTAATTAAGTAAATTACACTACTTTACACTACGTTTGGGGGGCACGTGCCCCCTCACCCCCCTTGCCCCCTCTTGGATCCGCCACTGCTTAGTGCCAAAACTGGGTGGAGGAAGGGGGCTGCTACAATGACTTAACTTTCAGAAAGGGTTTTCATTACTCAATTGACAGTTCACACGGGAATCAAGCTTAATTTTATTCTGGTTGCTATCAGCGCTAAGAACGGGCCCATATACCCTTATTTTTGGTCTAAATGAGATGAAGTTTGCCCGCGAGTTTCTTGAACCTGTGAATCATAAGTGCTAATGTTCAAAATGGCACTTTAGAAGGTTTTAAAATGGCTTTAAAGACTTATAATAAAATAGCAATTCTATTCACTTATTTCAAATACAAGGAATATCTTTAAATCATTAATGCTTCCTCCAATAAATAAAAAAAAACACACAATGTTACTTGTTCCTATCATTTAAATATTACATAGCAGTTCCTCCCAAAGGAAAAGTTCAAGATTTTCTGTTAGCAAAGGGAAAATTTTTCCTGGATCACACAGAAAATTATTGAAGGTACTAGCTTATGAAATGGTTTTTAGACAATTTTTCTTTAGCAAGCTAAATTTTTATATATCATAATTCTTACGATCTCAGCAGAATTTCAAGCCATAGTCACACCAGAAATTTTTTCCCATTTAAAAATTAGAAACTAAGAGTTTTTACAACCGTAAAAATCAGAATTTGGAAAAGGTATGAGGCTCAAAACACTTTCCTTCTGCCCCATATGAACTGTGGATAAACTTTGAATGTCTCACTTTAATGCCATGAATAATTTCTAAGATCATCGAAGGTCAGTTCCATTTGGAGAGAAACAAGGTCAAAGTACATAATTGTGGAGAACCACTAATCTGCATCTTTACTCTTTATATTTCAAAGTCCCAAATCTCAGGCAGGGGAACATATTTACGTACTTTGCCATAGTTATAGGTCTTATAGTAAAAAAAGGGTCTGAAAAAAGTGAAAAACTTCAGCTCACAACACAATAAAGTTCCAGTTCATATTAAAGAACAAACTATTTGAATATCTAACTAAATACTGTCCGGTGCAGTGTCCGAGTCCGAATGACAAATACTAATGACATAGGGTTATATAGACTCAATAGAAGAGTAGATTGCGCCTTCTGAATTCCACGAGACGCATAGGAAAACGATCTACACACCTTCCAAAGAGAGTGAGTATCCCCTCGCAATGTCGTATGGATTCTACGAGACATATACACTTTTTTTCAAAGAGCACACGGACATGAATCAATTGATACAGACGGTACAAGACTTGGCAGACATATTTTTTTAAGTTCAATAACCAAAAAATAGAGATCGTCAAATTGCGTATTCAAAGGTGGTCTCTTTGTAAAAATACTAGTGTTGACCCGGAGGCCTTATATTCATGTTTTTTTCGGTATAAATTAAGATGCAATTAGTTTTTCCAGATCAGTTGATTAATAGAACTTGTATTAAGCCTATTACAATCAAAATTTATTCGTTTTTCTAATGGAGGACAACAAAAGAATTATAATGGTAAGTAAATATACATTACTCTTGAATTATCATAAAAAAAGCGTGATCTTTTTTCCTATAGATATCTGCCAATATGTCTTTCGGATTTGGTGATTAGAATTTAACGATATTTAAATCTAGCTTTTACTTTAAACAGTGAACAAAGCTTTTTTTCGTTATAGCTGTCTTTTAATTACCTCTAATAGTTTTTGAATTGACAAGGGTTAGCATATTTTTTTGCTAGCTTCAAAACAGGTGTCAAGGTATATCTGGCTAAAGTAGCGTTCGCAACAATTTCTATTTTAACTCATGTCATATGAGTAATGACGTATGTGCGGGTGTATGTTTACTCAAGAGAGTAATTATTGAAGAAGAAAATAAAAGAGGAGTTGGGGGGAGGGACGCTACCCTCCATTACTATTCTGAAAAAATATCAAACGGACCCGTTAGTCAAAATTGTGTTATTTTTGTTGAATTGTTAGGTACCATCTAGGACTCGCGTTCTTTTTTATGAGTTTAATTAGATTGAAATTTAAGCCTATAAGCCTATAAGTAATCGGAGGGACTTACCTGACAAAAAAAATGAAAATTAATTTTTATTCAATGAGATTGATGGTCAAAGTCTTCCTGAGCAAAAGCGACCAAAGCTCGATCGTGAGTCTGGCACCACTGATATGGACCTAACAGTTTCCATCGACCTACCTGTAATTTCCAAGGTAACCCCCATTTATCAGATCGTTTTCAAGTTTATAACGTGCTCACAATTTCGCTTTGCAAATTCCTTTTTTAAACAAGTTGCTTATCGTTTAACTTTTACATTCAGCTCAGAGATGGCATCCATGTAGCAAAGTTAAAAAATAATACTTTCCGTGCCAAAACCGATATTTTCCATTCACGCATTAAAAAAACTAAGCTCTAGTTTTACAATTACAAGACAAGTAGGGGTAGATATTCTGAAACTATTATAATAATTTCGTAAATAATTTCTTTCTGTGATTGTTGTCAATAGACTCTTTCGAGATTCTTATCATTCTCATTTACTTTTCTTTTATCGTATTTTGGGTTATGCTATTGTAGAGCGGGTGAACAGCGCCTCTTGTTAATATTCTGAATAAATAACAAAAAACGGACTAAATAATCAAAAATGGTGTTATTTTTTCTTTTATCGTATGTTGGGTTATGCTATTGTAGAGGGGGTGAACAGCACCCCTCGTTAATATTCTGAATAAATAACAAAAAACGGACTAAATAATCAAAAATTGTGTTATTTTTTCTTTTATCGTATATTGGGTTATGCTATTGAAGAGGGGGTGACCAGCGCCCTTCGCTAATATTCTGAATAAATAACAAAAAACAGACTAAATAATCAAAAATTGTGTTATTTTTTCTTTTATAGTATGTTGGGTTATGCTGTTGTAGAGGGGGTGATCAGCGCCCCTCGTTAATATTCTGAATAAATAACAAAAAACGGACTAAATAATTAAAAATTGTGTAATTTTTTCTTTTATCGTATGTTGGGTTATGCTATTGTAGAGGGGGTGAACAGCGCCCCTCGTTAATATTCTGAATAAATAACAAAAAACGGACTAAATAATCAAAAATTGTGTTATTTTTTCTTTTATCGTATGTTGGGTTATGCTATTGTAAAGAGGGTGAACAGCACCCCTCGTAAATATTCTGAATAAATAACAAAAAACGGACTAAATAATTAAAAATTGTGTTATTTTTACTTTTATCGTATGTTGGGTTTTGCTATTGTAGAGGGGGTGAACAGCGCCCCTCGTTAATATTCTTAATAAATAACAAAAAACGGACTAAATAATAAAAAATTGTGTTATTTTTTCTTTTATCGTATGTTGGGTTATGCTATTGCAGAGGGGGTAAACAGCGCCTTTGGGGGGGAATGGTACTTATTTAGTACCCGGTAAACATGTGAATTAAAATGCTTCATTAGAAACAGGTTATTGCTAAGGGTAACTCCTCGACAGATATTTTTTTATTTTACTTTATTGCTATTACCCAAACGTCGCGTTACAACATCCAATCACTCTAAATCTTAAAAAAGACACTAGAAATTCCCATTACCAATCCAAAGAGTCCCCCTAGGAAATTCATAGGATCACTCTTTCTTCAATTGTGAAGAATATCAGTAGTGGGTACCTATTACACCTGGCGAGTACGACCCTCCTTTTTGTGTGTAATTTCTAGAAATTAATACATGTATTATGACAATCAATATAACTGGATCCATATTCTAGGACAAAGTACATTCATCGGAAAAAAGAGTAAGGAATGAAAAGTTCAATTTTGAAGCTATTTTAGAGGAAGGTGGCATACCATCTCCTGAGAATTTGGATATGTCGATATTAGATGATTTATTGGCTATGGTAGACAATATACGAAATCCTCAAGAATTCCATTCTTCCCCCATGATAACAATGGACCCATCGTATAAAACTTTGGTCAACTCTTCTGTTGGAAATGTAAGAAAAAATTAAATTTATTTGTGTGTGTGTGTGTGTGTGTGTGTGTGTGTGTGTTTGTGTGTGTGTGTGTGTGTGTGTATGTGTGTTTGTGTGTGTGTGTGTGTGTGTGTTTGTGTGTGTGTGTGTGTGTGTGTTTGTGTGTGTGTGTGTGTGTGTGCGTGTGTGTGTGTGTGTGTGTGTGTGTGTGTGTGTGTGGTGTGTGTGTGTGTGTGTGTGTGTGTGTGTGTGTGTGTGTGTGTGTGTGTGTGTGTGTGTGTGTGTGTGTGTGTGTGTGTGTGTGTGTGTGTGTGTGTGTGTGTGTGTGTGTGTGTGTGTGTGTGTGTGGTGTGTGTGTGTGTGTGTGTGTGTGTGTGTGTGTGTGTGTGTGTGTGTGTGTGTGTGTGTGTGTGTGTGTGTGTGTGTGTGTGTGTGTGTGTGGTGTGTGTGTGTGTGTGTGTGTGTGTGTGTGTGTGTGTGTGTGTGTGTGCGTGTGTGTGTGTGTATGCTATTAACAAAATTCGTAATTTATTATGCACTTGTTCTATAAATAGTGCTATAAGCAAAATTTTTATTTATCATGCATTTCTTTGATAAATAATAATAATACAATTCCAAATAAAAAAAAACCTTAACTTTGCTACATGACTTTTGGTACTTATTCAGTAGCTGGTAAACATGTGAATTGAAATGCTGCATGAAAAATTGGTTATTGCTTCTTACTGTGCTAATAGTACCTCCTCGACAGATATTTATTTTATTGTATTTTATTGCTATTAGCCAAACGTCACGTTGTGTGTGTGTGTGTGTATGTATGTGTGTGGGTGTGTGTGTGTGTGCTATTAACAAAATTTGTAATTTATTGTGCACTTGTTTTATAAATAGTGCTATAAGCAAAATTTTAAATTTATTATGAATTTGTTTGATAAATAGTATGAATACAAATCCTACTAAGAAAAAAATAAATAGTGTGATATAATTGTGATAAAACTTTCCTCAAAGAAAAAAAAACTCAATCCGTTCATTTTAGTTTCAGGGGAAAGCTACAAAAACAACTATCTTCCCTGGTCCAGGACTTCAGAATATCATGGGTAATTGTCCACTCTCACCGGAATAATCAGATGATGTTAGTGAAGGTACTTCGTTTAGTATTCCCCCAGATTTTCAGTTTACAACGGAAGAGATGGATGGTCTTATAGAAATTGTTGGATCTGCTGTTGCCGGGGACATTTTTGACGATGACCTTATTATTAGTGAATTAGGTCCTGTGCAAATAGGTGCAGGATATGAAAATATTGTCGCGTGCCCGGAACTACGTGAATTTTATTTGTTAGAATCTGCTCTAGGTCACTTAAAAACACATAGGGTAGATTTTAATCCTCCCGAGGAAAACTTGGTTGACAGGGGTGTCATTTTAACAGACCCTGTCAATGTTCTTCATACCCACATTGACCGAGTTCGAGCACTTATTGAGATTCAGATTCAGAATTGGGGCGGTCAGGGGGGATTAAGGTATCAGTCAATTCCCTAATTTAAATTAGACAATTTCCCTAAATTAAATTTTGATTGTTTAGAGGGAAAGTATCCGGTGTCCTTAAAAGAAATAACCATATTTGAAAAAGCAAATGAAAATCTTGGGTTGGGGGTGGTTGTTCTTCAGTATGACACAGAATTTGTAAATGGGGGAAAGAAACCGAATAAAAAAGGGGTTTTATATTCAGTTAGGACACCGTTGGTAGATAATGTTAAAAATTGGGTTTAGATTGTCTATGAGCCTCCCAAGAATGTAAACTCCTACAGTCATTTTTTCCCCGTTACGGCAATAAGTCAACTCTTGTCTCAGGGCAAAAAATATGGGGAACGTCACTATTGTCCCATGTGTCTTTCCCCATTTAGATATGAAAGAACATTCACGGATCACATGAGATATTGTAAACTTCATGGCATTCAAAAGATAGAAATGCCGGCAGGAAACAAAGCTTCTTTACAATTTAAAAACTTCCAAAATTCCCTGTTACAGATTGATAAAGTATCTTTAGCCAGTGAGTCAAGACTGTTGGAGGTTTTGGACCCATCAAGGCCAAATATAGTCAAGGAATACAAACTCGTAGCGTGTTCCTGTGCGCATGCCCGACGCGATTCCAACAATAAAATGCAATTGGAAGAGTTTTTTGTGACTATGGATGAGGAGGGTAGCATGAAGAAATTATTGGTGTGTTTAATAAAAACAGCAAATAAATCTATTTCACGATTACGTCACACCAACTATCCAATGTCCTTATCAGATAAGGATCAACGGGCACTAGAAAAGGGGACAGTTTGTTGGGTTTGTAGGGGTGCTCTTAACGCGACAGATGCTGTTCAGAATCATAATCACCTTATTGACCCCAATTCAACAGGAAAAGTAACTTTCGGGGGTGGGCTCACAATTCATGTAATTTAAAAATTAAACAGCAGCTCTTTCTTCCGGTTTTTATACATAATCCCAACTACGATCTGAAGTATGTGCTACCAGCAATGGCAAATCTTCAAAGAAATGGAGCTGTGGATGATGCATGGGTGATAGACAGCTTTTCCTACAAAATAATTCCTAAATTAGCGGAAAAGTTGCTTGTTTTGGAATTTATGTGGAGATATGTTGAAGACGACGTTGAGTACACGAATAAAGTTCACTTTTTAGTTTTTTTCAGTTTTTCCCCAAATCTTTGAGCGAATTAATACAAGTTCAGAAAAACGATGAAAGCTGCAATTTTTTCCCCCTTCTCAAGCAACAATTTCCAAATAATTCATATGATTTGTTGACGGTCAATGGCATGTATCCTTATGATTATTACAGATCCATGTCGAGATTCGCCGAGGAAACTATTCTCTCAATCGAGTCGTTTTACGACAGTCTACACTATCGTAGGAGTACTCCTGATGAATACAGTTTTGCCAAAAAAGTGCAGAGGGAGGAAGTAAAAATGGGTTTGACTACTGCAAGCTGTATTTGTCTTGTGATATGCTAACTTTGTTGGACATTATGTGTAAAAATATGGACAAAATGTATGAGGAATTTAATCTTGATATATGATATTATTTTTCATCTCTTCATCTGGTAATGGACCTCATCCTAAAAATTAGCGGGGAAAAAATCGGGCTGATCACTGACATCGATCAGCACCTGTTTATCGAGAGGTCAATGAGGGGTGGATATGTTTTCATGGGGATCTTATTTGGGAAACTGATCCAACTGGAGAGAAGACGGGAACAAAATCGGATGCAGTGTTCCTTGATATGAATTCCCTCTACCCCTCGGCTTTGTCTCATTATGCGCTACCCTGCGATGACTATAAATGGCTCAATGACCCTCAAGCCTCCAATTTCCCCAACATTGACAGTGTTGAGGACAATGGGCCGGTTGGATAGTTTTTTGAAATTGATGGGGAGATACCAGTTGAGCTTCACGATTCGGTAAAGGATTTTGTTATTCCATGCATCAATAGACCTGCGTCTAGGGACTCTTTGAGTCCCCGCAACAGAAGTTTGGTTGAGGTGGAGGGATTGCATTGGAGACCTTCAAAACAAAAACTTATTGCCGACCTCCTGCCGAAGAAAAATATTGTTGTACATCATGTGGATTTTAAATGGATCTGCAACAACGGTTTCAATGTCACAAAGGTTCATAGAGCCCTCCAGTTCAGTCAAAAACCCTACCTGAAAACGTTTGTTGACACTTTTGTCAAGAAACGTTCTTAAGCGAAGACAAAAGTCGAAAAAGAAATCTATAAGCTCATTTTAAATTCGACTTTTAGTAAAACGTGTGAAAGTGTTCGCAATAGGAATAGTTGTGACGTTGTGACCGATCCCAAACAATGTGCTCGAATTATTGCCGATCCAAACTACACTTCCTTTACAATCATTGGTCCGGACATGGTACTATTGAATAGAAAAAAAGAAACATTGTCCTGAATAAAAATATTGCTGCAGGCAGTGCCATCTTGGAAATCTCTAAAAAGCTCATGTTGGAATTCTACTACAATGTGGCTAGGGTACAGTGGCCGGGGAAGGGACAAGTAGAGGTCTTCTATTGGGACACCGATTCTCTACTGTTAAAAGTAAAAACTCAAAACCTAATTGATGATTTGGCGCACGGTGAAATCATCAGCTCACAGATGGACTACACCAACTGGAGTGGGGTGGTCTATCCAGACCTTGTCAAACGTCGGGCGCCAAATCAACTTTTATTTTTAAAATCAGAAACGGGAAGTGACATGATTTCCCGTGGTATGTTTGTAAGTCCAAAGGTGTACTTTATACTGACACACGGCGAGGAAATAAAAAAAATGTTGCAAAGGAGTACCTACGCGCTATGTGGATAAGAATTTTGACATAGACGTTTATAGGAATTGTATTGTTGAAAATACAATTCCACGAGCGAAATTGTTGGCAATTCGTTCGTTAAACTACAGGAACTTCACTGTAAATATAGAAAAAATTGCCATGAGTACCATTTCCGACAAGGTCAATGTTTTTTAAGACGGTGTGAGTACCCTCCCCCTTGGGCACTATTTAACTGCCGACTGAGCCGAATGTGTTAGTCATAGGGAAAGTCTCGGTTTGAGTAAAGTCCAATAAAACAAATTTCCCAAAACCTTGGGGGGGGGGGCTCACGGCCCGGGGGGACCTTTGGCCACCCTTCCGGCCACCAGCGGGGGGGGGGGGGGGGTACCGCCACCAACGGTATCTTTTTTTACTTAGAGCAGATTTTTTTGTACTTTTGTAAATATACATGTTATTGTTGTTGCATTCAAATTAAAAATGGTGTAAAAAATGTGATATTATTTTAAGTGTATTTTTCATTAAATGTTCTTTTTTTTATAAATAAAGAAGCATATTTATTAAAGTACTTTTTTTCTAGTGCGTTTTTAAAATAAATGTTTATATTTTTCCTATAAATAAATAAAAAAAAAATCTTAAGTGTATTTTTCTTGTTAATGTGTTTTTTTCTGTAATGTATTATTTGTAAAGTGCTGTTTTTTTATCTTAATAATACAAGAAATATGATTGTTTATTGATTTTGTTCTCATTATTCCTGAACGGAGTAGTAGTACTTGGGAAATTATTTAGTCATTAGACAACTATAGTCTACAGTTAGTTGTAGGTGAACTGTTGAAGGGAACATGTATCAATTTAAAATACCATTCAGATCGTTTCTGTGTGGTCCATCAATGTCAGGCAAAACGAAACTCTTAATTAAAATAATTAAAAATTGCGATAAAATTTTTGTGGAAAAGCCGAAAAAATCTACTATTGTTACAGTATTTGGCAGGAGTCTTACGATAAAATAAAAGCAATTGCTATATTGGGGTTGGTGCAGATACAATTCATACAGGGACTTGATGTTTTCAGCATTATTGAACCAAACTCTTGGCTGATTATTGACTAGTTAGCTGAATATATTGAACAATGGTCCCAGGAAATGCTACAATTGTTCACTGTTCGCTCTCATCATGAACAGACTTCCGTTACTCTGGTTCTAAACAACCTCTTTCATCAGAGCAAATGTATGCGAACACTTGCATTGAATTGCACCTACTATATCATCTACAGAGTTGTTCGTGATTCTAGCTCGCTAATAACTCTCAATAAACAAATATACCCTGGCGCACCTAAATTTCTGCTCACAGCACACAATCAGGCAACTAATAAACCCTACGGCTACATCCTATTGGATCTCCTATTGGATTGGATCAAAATACACCCGAGGATCTGCGTAAAGTCACATATATTTTTGACAATGAAATTACAGTATATCTCCCCGGGAACAGTAAAAAGACCTATTAGCTGCCATCATGACACAGAAGAAACTACATGAAAATAGACATTTATTGTTCGTTCTAAGCACTTCAAAACACCCACTTAGGCAAGCCATACTCCGACATGGTATTGACAATGATTTCATTAATCTAATATCTGAACTTTGTTTAAATTTGACCAAGGGCAATGTTCAAATGCCAGAAGTAGTTAAGCATCAGGCAAAGCAACATCGTTCCATTGTACGTACTTTGGCCTCTAAAAAGAAAGGAAAGAATTTTAAAAGGAAACGTCTTCTTCAGGCGGGCGATAGCTTTTTCACACTTTTACGACCAATAATTACAGGACTTGTAAACATTTTTCTCTAGATGGCTATACCCTATAAATTGACTCCAATAGAACTCGCTCTCTTGCCCATGGAACACTTTGAGGTCAATCTGAGCAAATTCATTGACAACAAGAATATTGAAGATGATAAAAAACTGCTTTTACTTCAAGATGCACTTCGCCGAGTGGACAAACATAAGCCCTATCGTGCGAAGGCCAGTGGTATTGATCACAAAAAAGAACCATCTCCTTGAAAGCATGGTTTGAAAGCAAAAGCAAAATTTGAAAGCATGCTTCGGAAGCTCTATGAAATTCAACTTTTAGCAGAAAATTAGGTCATATTAGGAGCCTTTAGCACAAAAACCTGTGACTTTCTACCATTCGGGGGCAAAAACCTGTGAACCTGTGACCATAAGAAAAACCTGTGAAGTTTCACAGGAAACCTGTGACTGTGGCAACACAGAGGCAGAGAGAGAGAGAGAGAGAGACGAGCTAATCTATACTGCACTGACGGAGGTATATTTGTTGGCCCTTCGGATATTCTGATTAAATTTATTTCTAGATTATGATCCAATTTGATCCGAATACGGGTTTAGCCGGGCGAAAATGTTGGGTTGCTACCCTTCGAGTTTCTCCCCTAAAGGGGCTTTTTTTAAGTTAAATTAGGGTTTATTCATCAACCAAAAAATAACAAAATCCAGAAGCTAAGCTTGTACAGGAGATCTCTACCCCAACTAGGCCCTGTTATACCCCTGAGGAGATAATTTAAAAAATTATCTCCTCAGGATTCTTCTGCTATCGCTGCTGCTTGAACACAATTAAAGAAGGAGGAATTGGATTCAATTGTGTCAAGCATTGGAAATCTAATGCCACACTCATATCGCGAACAAAGTTAACGACTCATATCATATCTCATGGAAAGTGGTTAAGATCATATTCAAGATGATAGCAATGGGAAAGGGATGATAATTCAGGGCAAGAGCTATAATCTACTTGATTTAATACACGATATGGTTACAAATCGTAAAGGACTATTATCATCAATACAACTTTCTAAATACATTAAACTTCCCCAAAAGCCTTATTAGTAATAGGCAAATTCTAAAAAAATTAAATGAGCATACATCCTCAACACCATTAAAATATGAACATGAAGAAGAAGAAGATTTTAAATCAATCTTGGAAAATACTAGCACACCTAGTGGAAACATTGATTTGACAATGAGGAGGAGGAGCACACCACTGATAGCTAGACAAAAGCGAAGACGTATCAAGTCAACATCAACACCACCATCATCAACCACTGGTATACCAAAGGGTAGCAGACGTTACACTACGTGCTTACGTTCAAAATGGCCGAAGTTCTGAAACGTGTTTATGAAAATATTGGTGAAGCGGGAAGTTTAAGTTCCCCAACCACTGTTTCCAAAGTCACTGGTGTTCACACTAAAAGTGTACAAGACTATCTACAAAATAATCAAGTTACACTCTGCATAGAAATCATAGGCTTCGTTCTAATCATTATCGAAAAGCTAAAGCCTTTTTTCCGTTTCATATAATGCGAGCAGATCTCTTAACTCTAGATGAGATTCAAAGACGTCACAATACACCGTACAAGTACATTCTACTTGCTATCCGTATTTTTAGTTGCTATGCATATGCCATTCCATTGCGGTCAAAGAGAGGTGTTGAAGTTGCTCAGGCTATTGAAAGTATTCTCGAACAGGATTCGTATAAAAAATTCAAACGGATCGCGGTAGTGAATTTGTTAATCCCCATGTTGAAAAAATACTAGCGAAATATAATTCACTGCTCTCTCATAGTCATAGTCCTATAAACGCTGTATTGGCCGAACGATTGATAAGAACTATTCTACTTTTAATTTCAAGACATTGTACGTTGAAAAATACATCTGCTTTTATTCATGATTTAGATAAAATCATGTTGATTTATAATCAACGACCTCATCGATCATTGTCCAATTCAACCCCAACGGAAGTTCATGATTCTGATCATGATACAATTGATACTTTTCTTAAACAATATTCCAGTGAAATGATTGTCAAGAAGAAGAAAAAATTTAATGTTGGTGATACTGTTCGAATTAATAGAACAACTAATGTTTATGAAAAGGGCAATTACTTGTGGTCCACAGAACTTTTTAAAGTTCCAAAAATCCTAGACACCAAACCCATAACTTATCGTTTGCGCGATACCAAAGATGAAGAAATTCTCGGCGGTTTTTATGACTATGAACTACAAAAAGTTAAAAATAATAGTGAAATCTATCAAATTGAAAAGATATTAAAGACTCGTAATCGCAGGGGTAAGAAACAGTTACTTGTTTGGTGGCTAGGATACAACTCTGATTTTGATTCTTGGATCGGTGTTGAAGATATTGACAATGCCAAATGATTTCTATGTAACATTTATGTCCAACGTTTCCGATCCTCTCTACAATAACTTGAATAAAACAAGTGATTTTTGGACGAAAGTCTCCCCCGCCATCAAATTTGATGACGGAAAGTGTGAAGTGGCTCTTGTCGATTGTATTCTAAAAAATACCTATGACATCCTGAGAAAGGATCGTTTGTACGATATAAAAGTTATACCATTCGATTGGTCACTCTTTATCGAGTATGAATGGGTTGAAGCATTTAAATCTAGTGACTATCCAGATGTTACATTGAGATATAAAGAATATGGTACTATGATGGATTTGTGTCGTGCAATCAATTGAAAAATCTCATATCGTAGGAAGGGTACATTCCATTTTAATTATTCAATGGAACACGATAGGATTTACAATCCCTCACCTGTTGAAACTGAAATGACTCATCTCAATCATAATCTGAGAGATGTTCTTGGCTTTAAACAGAATATGATCAATGGGAAAAGCGCAGGCACTGTTGGCGGGATGGATCAGGTTATTTTTGCTGATTATCCACCTGGTTTCGCCTCGGACTCTTGTATATTTCTGTAGGCATCCTTTGTGGAAACATCGAGAGTTGGTAATTCAAATGTCCCCCTCCTTCGTGTTCTTGAACGAAAAACAACCCATGAACTTGTTAATCACTATAATATAAAGCATCTTCAGTATGTTCCTGTAAACACTTCGTATTTGGAACTCTGTCAGTTAACACTAAGAAGTGAACTGGGTGATCCATAGCAATAACAAAAGGTTTAGCCGTGATTTCATGTCATTTTCGACCCATCGTCGTTGGCAGCACCTAAAATGAACAATAGAAGAATACCATTTGTCTGTCCTGATATCGATTGCTATGATATATATAGATAGATATAGATATAGATATTTATTGCAATAAAAGCCACTTTGGGACATGATAAAAAAAGTAAAATCACACAAAATAATAGCACATGATTGTAACACTCATAGCAAAGTATGGTAGCCTACATAACAATAACAACACAAAATTACAAAACATTACAAAAACATAATAAAGCACACAATACCATTAAACTAACATAAATAGATAGATGTATGTTACATCTATTAAGGGCCATGACTAAAAAAATAACAAACAAGAAAACAACTTACACACATACAACAATACTTTCCACACTCACCCCATCTCCTTTACAAAAATCTATCTCTATGTGACATACCCAGTTTTATATACTTTGCTATCTTTCTAATTGTCCCATAATTTTTTGATCCCATTACTGAAACCAACCACTCACTTGTCCCCACATTAACAAAAAATTGTTCTTTCCTTAAATCCTGTAATTCGGGACAAAGGGCAATGAAGTGAAGCAGATCCTCACTATTTTCTCCGCACATAGGGCATGAGTAAGGACCGTCCTTTACCCTTACTCTCCCTAAATATTTCCTCCTTTCTCCAAGTACTAGAAAATTACCCCTTCCTGATTTATACCACTTAATTTCTTCACTATTTAAACCCACTTTAAAATAATTATCATATCCCCAGACCTCCTTCCATTGCCGGTAAACGCCGAGGGACACCGAGTCCGCAACTTCACACTGCCATTTGTGAATCTCCTGATCTTCAAGCACTCCCTTTACTAGTTTTGCTACATTTCCTACTTCCAGCCCTATCCCCTTCCCTTCATTCCAAACACCTGATAACCCACAACTATTTAAGATTGATTTCACCTGGGAAGCCCATGAACATTTCCTTCTATCCTGCAACACCTCCAGATAAGCTGCATTTACTAACCTATTATTCTGTAAACCAATCACCTTTTCACAGTATCCTATCATTCTAACCAATCTTTTTACCCTCAATGAAAACATATGTTGGTGCTCTGAGTCCACGTCAAATAGGTAATGGATTGGACTATTACAAGGGGCGTACTACAATGTCTGGCTATGGTCTTGGTAGCTGGTTTGCTAGGCTACTTCGTTCTGCACTACCCCTTGCCATAAAATATCTTGTACCTGCTGCATCAAATTTTGCTGCCTCAACACTACAGGACTGGGGGTCGGGTAAAAATTTCAAAGAGAGTGTTAAGGAAAATATTAGATCTTTAGCAAGAGCCGTTGGTGAGCAATTAAAATCTCAGCAAAATGGGAAGGGATTAAAAATGATGCGTGCGTCTCAATTAATCATCTGTCTCTACCCAGGCGGGCAGCGAAGGACATCAACAAGGACTTTGAGGAATAGAACGAAGAAGACCAATAAGAAGAAAAAGATTGTTAGATCAAAGAAGGATTTCTTATCTTATGATTACTTATCTACCCCACAAGGAAGCACATCCATCAATCAGTTTCTCATTGAATCTGTTCAATGCTGAAAATGTTGATGTCAGTGTCAAGTATGGCTACTATGAACAATTTCACCCCCAGCAACCCCTTTCGGCAAATATACACTTTCAGATATTTTCCAATGAAGACTATTTCATGGATTTGTGATCAACATTTATTGATTTAAATGTTGCGGTGAAGAAAAAGTCAGATAATACAACTCCAACTGCTGCCGATGGTCTCTCCTACGAAAACTGTTTTCTACGCAACCTGTTCAAGCAAATTAATGTATTTATTAATGGAACATTGGTGAGCACTAGCAATAATTTATCCAACTATGCAAGCTACATACAATTTATGATGATGACCCCAAAGGCATATAAGGAGTTGAGAGGACAGTCATTGGGCTATGAATATCTATCAGCTGTGGATACTGACCGTGATTTGACTACTGCAGTGACCCAGGAGTATCACTTAGTTGGAAAATTAAATCATGAGAAATTCAATATATCCCAATGGTTACCCCCCAATGTCAAGATTGACATAAAGTTGCAACTAGCTCCATCGAATTTCATTTTGAGAAAAACACTTCCTGCAGCACCCGATGCAAATGTCATTATCACATCGGTAATTCTTCATGCCCAAAAACACCAAGTTATGAGCTCTGTTGCATTGGCAGTGGCAAATCTAAGAGCCAATGGCAACAACATTAGACTTCTTGTTCCCCATACGATCACCAATCAACGTCAAATTGCCACCGGATCTCGTAGTTATACCGATTCATCATTTATCAATGGAAAAATCCCATCAAAACTCGCTTTGGCCTTTGTGAAGAGTGGCAGTGCCGTTGGATCCTGGACTGCATCTCCTCAAGATTTTAATTTTCTTGGTCTATCTAGCCTTGTGTGCAAAGTGAATGGTATTCCACTGTGCACTCTATCATTTGACAAAAAATTCTATAGAGCTCTGTATGAGTTGACCATGCAATCACTAGATCATGACTCCCAACTATTTGAAAATGGAATAACCGATTCAATGTTTTCAAAAAATCATGGTGTAATTGTTTTGGACCTGTCGGGGACCCAGGATATGAGCATAGTACGAACAGGGAATGTACGTTTAGAGTGCACATTTGCCGATGCTTTGACTGAGAGTATCACGCTAATATCATTGAGTCAATTTGAAACCTTTTGGGAAACCACACCCGACGGCAGTGTTCTACTAGACCTAGCACCATGAACAAAAACCAAATAATCAGCGTATTTAGTATGGATCCATACATGTCCCAGTACAAGTCCTATTCCATACCATCGGACTTCATTGAAAAAATTCCAAGTGCTAACAATACCCTAATCATTGTTAATAGCAGTCCATCAACTTTGAAGACAGGCCATTGGCTGTGCATCTTTCAAACAGTGAAGAATATTGAATTTTTTGATCCTCTTGGCCTATCATATAAATTCTACACTCCGCACATCAGCAACTTTATTGAGAGCAGTGGGAAAACTATTATTCAAAATCAACGAAGAGTACAGGATTTAACGACCAAGACATGCGGCTTTTACGCCCTACTCTTTTTCATATTCAGATCCCTTGGCTATACCTACAAGGAGTTTCTCAACATCTACGTTGACTTTCCTCGATTGAACGGCTTTCTAGTGGAAAATATACTTACAAACTTGTTTAATATTGATTTTAGTGCCCTACGAATAAAATGTTTAAAAATGTATGTGAAATTGTTTATTAATAAAAATTATGTATATACATGATAAAAACAACTGTTCTACTCTTTAGTTATCATCTTCTACTAGATATAGGTATTTGTCGAGAACAACTAATGCAGGTATATTAGCTGAATGCACAGTATACTGATCCTGATGTGCTGCAATTTCAGGGTCACATTTTCTACAGTAGAGTGTAGCTTCACTCTTATCATATCTCTTTGTATAGTCAATGATACTATTCTCATTCATTTTATAGAATTCAGATGTTTCAATTTGCTTATTTGAAGCAATTTCACAAACGGTGTCTACAAGTGGCGAATTACATTCCGTCACAGCCAACTTAAAATCAGTGGGCTTATAATCATAGTAGTCATTGTCTTCACAACGATGACGTAGAAACCAAATTCTTTTGTTGCTCCGACAGTTGAATCGCTGACCCGGCTCCTCTTCCCAGAACAATCTATAGCCATGACGATACCAATCTCTTAGCAATAAACTAAAATCACGCTTAGGATTCTTTCCAATCATACCAGGATATGTATTGTCCCACTGATTACATTTATCATAGTGGCAATTCGAGCATAGGTGCCCTCTAGGATGAGAGTCACACACCACTTCAAGACAGGAATTACAACCATTAATTTGTACAGCATATCCTCTATACAATTTACATGGGTTGCATAATCTGTACTTTTCATCATACCCATCAATCATTGTACAATTCTCACTTGATGACCAGCTGCCCAATGTATAAATGCATAGTGGACATGTATGGAACATTTTTTCATGTGTTGACACTCTCACCGCCAAAATGAAACTGAGCTACTATCAACAAATTGGGTGGGATAGAGAGAGAGAGAGATGAGTAAATCATCCTTGAACATTCTCTTTCTCATGAAAAGCTACTTACTCTCTTTGAAAGGCGTATAGGTCTCGTAAATATGTTTTTCTATGTGTCTCGTAGAATCCATACGACATTGCGAGGGGATACTCACTCTCTTTTAAAGGTGTATAGGTCTCGTAGAAATGTTTTCCTATACGTTTCGTGGAATCCAGAAGGCGCAATCTACTTACAAATTTGTTAAACATCTAGAAATGATGCTCTTATCAAATAGTTCGTGGTAACGAACTGTAAGTAAGGAGCGACCCGGCTCAATGGTAACCGAAACACAAGAAAACGGGTTTTGATACCAATAGATGCATCAAAAGAATCAGATTTCAATGCTGAATTCAAATATATAATTTTCATCAAGTTTAGTCCTACCCATCAAAAGTTACGCGCCTGGGAAAATTTGGCTATTTCCGTAAAAAGGGAGAAAGATCCCCTAAAATTTATAGAACCTTAATGAAAATCACACCATGATATTCAGCGTATCAGAGAACCCTACTGTAGAGGCTTCAAGCTCCTATCTATAAAAATGTGGAATTTTGCATTTTTTGCCAGAAGAAAGATCACGGATGCGTGTTTATTTGTTTTTTTTTTGTTTTTTTTTCCCATGGGTGATCGTATTTACCCACTGGTCCTAGAATATCGTGGGAGGACTCATTGGAACGGAAATTAAAAGCTCTAATGCCCTTTTTAAGTCTACTCCCCCGCTCATTTTTTCCCAAAGTCACCTGATCAAAATTTTGAGATTGCCATTTTGTTCAAAATGGTTGAAAATATGATAACTATGTCCTTTAGGATGACTTAATCCCCCGAAGTCCCTGGGGAGAGGGCTGAAAGTTATGAACTTTACACAATGTTAATATATGGTATTGGTTTTTAGGAAGTATACAGACGTTTTTAGGGGGGATTTTCTCTGGTAGTAGGGGGGTGGGGGGGGGGGTGTTGGGTTATGTGGAAAGATCTTTCCATGAAGGAATTTTTCATGGGGGAAGGGTAATTGCTATGAAGGGGGTGTCGGATTTCCCAGGATTATTTAAAAAAAAGATCAGGAATTAAATATACAAAAAAACAAGTTTTCCAACTGAAAATAAGGAGTAACATCAAAACTTAAAACGAACAAAAAATATTACGTGTATGATTTGGTTCACACCCTAGTCAGTACCTCGCTCTTTAAGCCAAAGATTTTTTTATTACTTTCATAAGAGCTATTTGTTGTAAATAACGGCCTTTGTGATTAAGGGGTCATTTTTAAAGAATTGGAACCAAATTCGAACTTTAGCTTAAAGAGCGAGATATTGACTATGGGGCAAGCCCACTAATATACGTATTAAAAATATATGAATATAGAAGTTCGTTACGTAAGTTAATTCGTAAGTTACGTATATTTATTACTAATAAAAACGTTCGTAAATAAAATTAAACAAGTTTCGAGAAAGCCATTTAACCAAATAAAAGTAAAATTAATATGCAAATTTTGTTTTAATTATTCATGTATGGTGAGCCAAAATCAAAACATGCATTAATTCAAAAACGTTCAAAAATTAAATAAAAAATAAAAAAAAAGTTTTTTAACCGAAAGTAAGGAACGACGTTAAAGCTTAAAACGAACTGAAATTATTCCGTAAATGAAAGGGGCTGTCCCCTCCTCAACGCCTCGCTCTTTACGCTAAAGTTTGACTTTCTCACAACTCTTATATTTTTTAAACAATAAAAACTTTAGCACAAAGAGCGCGGCGTTGAGGAGGGGACAGCCCCTTCATATACGGAATAAGTTCTGTTCGTTTTAAGTTTTAACGTCGTTCCTTACTTTCAGTTAAAAAAAAAACTTGTTTTTTTTTATTTAATAGTCTTACGAGGCGAAAATGGTATTGATGTAAGTTAAATTACTTTGTCTGATTTCTGGCAGATTAATGGATAGTACTAAAATTATTATGAAAGGAAAGAATATGCTGATACTGTTTGATGGAATACGAAGATTACAGCTTCGTTATATGACAAAGTAATTGGATCCAAATGAGAAAATAATATCTTTCACATAAGGCATTTCACGCCAAAAATACGCCAGATCAATGATTTACGCCTGGTGGGAAGACTCAAAATTTCCCGCCAAACACGATCAAAATACGCCAATTTGGCGTATTTTTTACTTAAAAAGGTCACTTAAAAAGGGCATTAGAGCTTTTAATTTCCGTTCCAATGAATCCTCCCACTATATTCTAGGACCACTGGGTAAATACGATCACCCATGGGAAATGGGTGAAAAATCGCTAATGGCCTGTCTTCAAAGTCGATGGACTGCTATTAACAATGATTAGGGTATTGTTAGAACTTGGAATTTTTTCAATGAAGTCCGATGGTATGCAATAGGACTTGTACTGGGATATGTATGGATCCATACTAAATACGCTGATTATTTGGTTTGTGTTCATGGTGCTAGGTCTAGTAGAACACTGCCGTCGGGTGTGATTTCCCAATAGGTTTCAAATTGACTCAATGATATTAGCGTGATACTCTCAGTCAAAGCATCGACAAATGTGAACTCTAAACGTACATTCCCGGTTCGTACTATGCTCATATCCTGGGTCCCCGACAGGTCCAAAACAATTACACCATGATTTTTTGAAAACATTGAATCGGTTATTCCATTTTCAAATAGTTGGGAGTCATGATCTAGTGATTGCATTGTCAACTCATACAGAGTTCTATAGGATTTTTTGTCAAATGATAGAGTGCACAGTGGAATACCATTCACTTTGCACACAAGGCTAGATAGACCAAAAAAATTAAAATCTTGGGGAGATGCAGTGCAGGATCCAACGGCACTGCCACTCTTCACAAAGGCCAAAGTGAGTTTTTTATGGGATTTCTCCATTGATAAATGATGAATCGGTATAACTACGAGATCCAGTGGCAATGTGACGTTGATTGGTGATCGTATGGGGGACAAGAAGTTTAATGTTGTTGCCATTGGCTCTTAGCTTTGCCACTGCCAATGCAACAGAGCTCATAACCTGTCGTTTTCGGATATGAAGAATTGCCGATGTGATAGAATTATCATTAACTCAGTTCATTTTGATTAATCGTAAGGCAACATTTAGTTTTTAAACATAATGGGCAAATGGGAAGGCGGGCGTGGGAGGGTGGGAGTGGAAGGGGGATTTGTTGCCCTTCAATCACTTTCGACTATTAAAAAGGGCACTAGCACTTTGAATTTCAAATTGAATAAACCCTTTTTCAAGTTACTACGACAAAGATTTCAAAAAAAGCTTTATTGCCCCCAGGGCATATAAGCCCAATCACTTCCGACTATAAAAAAGGGCATTAGCCCTTTCTATTTTTAATCAGATGAACCGTTTTTGAAGTTCCTACGACAACTCCTTCGATACGAAGTGCCCTGGTCTAAAAAAAGAAAAAAAATAATAATAATACACTGTACCCACATTGATCTTCACTATAAAAATGTCAAGCCTTCCAATCATTTTCAACTATTAAAAAGGGCACCAGCCCTTTCAATTTCCAATTGAATGAACCCTTTTTGAGTTTCTACGACAACGCTTTCTATAAACACCTTATATGCCCCCAGGGCATAAATTACAACCCTTGCCCTGAGGGCTGTGAGGGGGTTGTCATTCTCAAAGACCAAATTTCCAGGACTTTCAACTACGTTTAACAAAACAGCTAGCTCAAAATTTTGCTTGGATGTATTTGGAGAAATGGTGGGCGTGAGAGGGGGGTTAGTTGCCCTCCAATCACTTTCGACTATTAAAAAGGCCAACAGTCCTTTGAATTTCCAATCGAATGAGCTCTTTTTGAAGTTTCTACGACAACACTTTCTATAAAAAAAATAAATACCCTAGGGCATAACTTAAAACCCTTGCCCTGAGGGCTGTGAGGGGGTTGTCATCGTCAAAGACATAATTTACGGACCTTTCAACTACGTTGAACAAAATAGATATCTCAAAATTTTGATTGGATGTGTTTGGGGAAATGGTGGGCGTGAGAGGGGGGTTACTTGCCGTCCAATCACTTTCGACTATTAAAAAGGGCACTAGCCGTTTCAGTTTCCAATCAGATGATTTCTTTTTAAATTATCTACGACAACGCTTTCTATAAAAAAAAACCTTATATGCCCCCAGGGTATAACTTACAACCCTTGACCTAAGGGTTTTGGGGGGAGCGTCATCCTCAAAAATATAATTTCAGGACTTTTTAGCTACTTCGAACAAAATGGATATCTCAAAATTTTGATTGGAAGTGTTTGGCGAAATGGTGGGTGTGAGAGGGGTGTTAGTTATCCTCTAATCACTTTCGAATATTAAAAAGGGTACAAACCCTTCTAATTTCCAATCGAATAAGCCCTTTTGGAATTTTTTACAACATCATTATCTATAAAAACCTTATATGCCCCAAGGGCATAACTTGCAACCCTTGCCCCGAGGGCTCTGAGGGGGTTATCATCCTCAAAGACATAATTTCTAAAACTTTGAACTATGTTGAACCAAATGGCTATCTAAAAATCTATATTGGATGTGTTTGGGGAAATGGTGGGCATGAGAGGGGGGTTACTTGCCCTCCAATCACTTTCGACTATTAAAAAGGGTACTAGCCATTTCAATTTCAATCGGATGATTCCTTTTTGCATTTTCTACGAAAACACTTTCTATAGAAAAAAGCCTTATATGCCCCAGGCTAAAACTAACAACCCTTGCCCTGAGGGTTTTGGGGGGAGTGTCACCCTCAAAAATATAATTTCTGGACTTTTTACCTACGTCGAACAAAATGGCTATCTCAAAATTTTGATTTGAAGTGTTTGGGGAAACGGTGGGTGTGAGAGGGGTGTTAATTATCCTCCAAGCACTTTCGACTATTAAAAAGGGGACAAGCCCTTCTAATTTTCAATCGAATGAGCCATTTTTTAATTTTTTACAACATCACTATCTATAAAAACCTTTTATGCCCCCAAAGGCGTAACTTACAACCCTTGTCCTGAAGGCTCTGAGGGGGTTATGATCCTCAAAGACCTAATTTCTAAAACTTTGAACTACGTTGAACAAAACGGCTATTTAAAAATCTTAATTGGATGTGTTTGGGAAAAAGGTGGGCGTGAGAGGGGGGTAAGTTGCCCTCAAATCACTTTCGACTATAAAAAAGGGCACTGGCACTTTGCATTTTCAATTGATAGAGCCCTTTTTCAAGTTTCTACGACAAAGCTTTCAATAAAAACCTTATATGCCCCCCGGGCATAACTAACAACCCTTACACTGAGGGCTGTGGGGGAAGTGGCATACTCAAAGATATAATTTCCAGACCTTCAAACTACTTTGCACAAAATGGCTATCTCAAAATTTTGATTGGATGTGTTTGGATAAGTGGTGTGCGTTGAAGGGTTGTTATGGATTAATGGATTTAGCCATTTCAATTTCCAATCAAATTGTTTCTACGACAAAGCGTTCTATAACAACCTTATATGCCCTCAGGGCCTAACTTACAACCCTTGCCCTGAGGGCTGTGGGGGGGGGGGTTGTCGTCCTCAAAGACCTAATTTCCGGAACTTTGAACTACGTTGAACAAAATGGCAATCCTAAAATTTTGATTGGATATGTTTGTAGAAAACGTGGGCGTGAGAGGGGGTTAATTGCCCTCCAATAACTTTTGACTATTAAAAAGGGCACTAGCCGTTTGAATTTCCAATTGAATGGGTCTTTTTTGAAGTTTCTACGACAACGCTTTTTATAAAAACCTTATATGCCCACAGGGCATAACTTAAAACCCTTGCCCCGAGGTCTGTTTTTTGGTTGTCGTCCTCAAAAGTCTAATTTCCAGAACTTTCAACTACGTTGAAAGTTTTAGAGGTTTTGCGAGTTCAGGGTGCTAGTATTGGTTTGAAAATTAATGTTAGGAAGACTAAGTCACTAAGGCTAGGAATAAGTGAAGATGAAAAGGTGACGTTGGGTAATGAAAATATTGATCAGGTGGGCAGCTTCACTTACCTTGGTAGTATTATTAGTAAAGATGGTGGGAGCAGTGAAGATGTTAAAAATAGAATAGCCAAGGCTCAGGGTGTTTTTTCACAGTTAAAAAAAGTCTGGAAGAATAGGAAGATAAGTCTGCAAACCAAGATTAGAATCTTAGAAGCTACAGTGATGACAGTGGTCAAATATGGCTCCGAAGCATGGACGCTTCGAAAAGCGTATGAAGATTTGCTAGATGTTTTCCAGAGAAATTGCTTAAGGATTGTTCTGGGTTCCCGGCTGACTGACCGTATTTCAAACAATAGGCTATACGAAAAATGTGGTTCAATACCGCTTTCTAGGTCTATAATGAAAGAAAGGTTGAGGTGGTTAGGGCATGTTGTGCGGATGAAGGATGACAGATTGCCAAAGATTGTTCTTTTCGGCCAACCATCTAGGGCTAAACGGAAAGCAGGTCGTCCCCGTCTGGGGTTGGAGGACGTCATAAAGAAAGATTTAAAGGAAATGGGAGCTTCGTGGGCGGGTGTAAAAAGGGAGGCTTTGAATAGATTGGGGTGGAGGAGGAGCGTGCGTAGCTGTGTTGGCCTCAGGCGGCTTGGTGCTGCGATGAGTTGTTAGTAGTAGTAGTAGTTTCAACTACGTTGAACAAAATGCCTATCCCAAAATTTTGATTGGATGTGTTTTGGGAAAAGATGGGCATGAGAAGGGGTTAGTTACCCTCCATTCACTTTGTTCTATTCAAAAGGGCACTAGTCCTTTGAATTTCCAATCGAATGAGCCTTTTATGAAGTTTCTACGACAACATTTTCTATAAGAACCTTATATACCCCCAGGGCATAACTTACAACACTTGCCCTGAGGGCTGTGGGGGAGTGTCCCCCCTCAAAAACATAATTTTTATCTGGAAATTAACTACGCTGAACAAAATGGCTATCTCAAAATTTTGATTGGATGTGTTTGGGGAATTGGTGGGCCTGGAAGGGGTGTTAGTTGCTTTGCAATCACTCTCGACTATTAAAAAGGTCACAAGCCATTCTAATTTCCAATCGAATGAGCCCCTTTTGAAGACTCTAGGATAACTCGTTCGATAAAAAGTGCCCTGGTCTAAATTGCACGAAGTGCACTCACTTTCAACTTTCGACTATTAAAAAGGGCACTAGCCCTTTGAATATCCAATCAAATGCATCCTTTTTCAAGTTTCTACGACAAAGCTTTCAATAAAACCTTATATGCCCAGTGGGCATAACTTGTAACCCATGCCCTGAGGGCTCTGAGGGAGAGGGGTTGTCATCCTTTAAGACCCAATTTCCAGAACTTTCAACTACGTTGAACTAAATGGCTATCTCGAAATTTTGATTTGATGTGTTTGAGTAAATGGTGGGCGTGAGAGGGGGGGGGGTTAGTTGCACTCCAGTCACTGTCGACTATTAAAAAGGGCAACAGCCCCTTGTATTTCTAATCGAATGAGCCCTTTTTCAGGTTTCTACGCCAATGATTTCAATGAAAACCTTATATGCCCCCAGGGCAAAACTTATATCCTTGCCCTGAAGACTGTGGGGGGATTGGCTTGCTCAAAGGTGTAATTTCCATAACTTTCAACTACGTTGAACAAAATAGATATCTCAAAATTTTTATTGCATGAGTTTGGGGAAATGATGGGCGTGGAAGGGGTTTTAGTTGCCTTCCAGTCACTTTCGACTATTAAAAAGGGCTCTAGCCATTTTAATTTCCAATCGAATGAGCCCTTTTTGAAGTTTCTACGACAACACTTTCTATAAAACCTTATATACCCCCAGGACATAACTTACAACCCTTGCCCTGAGGGCTGGGGGGGGGGGGTTGTCATCCTCAAAGACCTAGTTTCCAGAGATTTCAACTACGTTGAACAAAATGGCTATCTCAAAATTTTGATGGGATGTGTTTGGGGAAAACGTGGGCGTAAGAGGGTTGAGTTGCCTTCCAACCACTTTTGACTATGAAAAAGGGTACTAGCCCTTTGAATTTCCATCGAATGAGCCTTTTTTGAAGTTTTTACGACAACGCTTTCTATAATTAATTAAAAAAAAACTTTTTTCACAAAATAAGTTTTTCAAAGAAAAGTAAAGAACTCCATTAAACGAAAAATAAGCAAAACTAAAATCAAATAATCTACCAAGCGCTGAACTACCCCAAATCAGCATCGATAAATAAATGAAGTCCAAAACGAACAGAAATTACAATAAATAACCGAGTCAAACTCAAAACGAGCAGAAATTGACATAAGTTGGGCGCAAATCCCTGTGCCTTCCCAAGGCCAGAACAAAATTTGCACTTTACTGAAAAAATATAAATGTTTTTACTTTTATAAATCTAATAAATAAAATAATATTAACATTTTGATTACTAAATATCAGTATATGTATATTAAACTGACAATGCACATTCATTTGTATTTTTTCAGTAAAGTGCAAATTTTGTTCTGGCCTTGGGAAGGCATATTGGTTTTGCACCCAACTCAAATTTCTGCTCGTTTTGAGTTTGAATCGGTTTTTTATAGTAATTTCTGTTCGTTTTGGGTTCCATTTATTTATCGATGCTGATTTGTGGTAGTTTCACGCTTGGTAGATTATTTGATTTTATTTTTGCTCATTTTTTGTTTAATGGAGTTCTTTACTTTTCTTTGAAAAACTTATTTTGTGGAAAAAGTTGTTTTTAATTAATTTCTGTTCGTTTTTTTTACTTATTCTTTTCAGGGAAAAAGAAAATAACACTTTAAATCTTTTCGCTTTTAAGACTTTATAGTTTGGCCTTCTTTTTGTATGCTGGAGAAAAAATTTCAGCAATTTCTAACAGCATACACCCTTTTAAAAATCTGGACACAAATAGTACTGTTTAATTTAGTTTCATACCTCCTCTAGTTGACCTGAAATGGAAAACTTGATACTATTCGCAAAAAAATCTGTTTACTTTCTTTGATAGCACGGATACACTTACGCTATTTTGATTTGGTTAAATTTTAAGAGCAGAAGTAGCCCCGTAAGTCTGAACATAATACCCTCAGTCGTTCTTGGGATACTGCTGAGATGCCTTATTTGGAATTAGCAACATCATAGTGCATTTTGATTTAATCTTAAGGCAACATTTAGTTTTTAAACATAATGGGCAAATGGGAGGGTGGGCGTGGGAGAGCGGGAGGTAAAGGGGGATTAGTTGCCCACCAATCACTTTCGACTATTAAAAAGGGCATCAGCCTTTTCGAAGTCCTAGGACAACTCCTTCGATACGAACTGCCCTGGTCTAAACAACAACAACAACAAAAAATATCACTAATCACATTCGACTATTAAAAATGGTACTAGCCCTTTGAATTTGAAATTTAATGAACCCTGTTTCAAGTTTATATGACAAAGATTTCAATAAAAACCTTATATGCCCCCAGGACATAACTTATAACATTTGCCCTGAGGGTGGTTGGGGAGTGTCGTCCTCAAAAACATATTTTCTATTTGGAAATCAACTACGCTGAACAAATAACTATCTCAAAATTTTTATTGGATGTGTTTGGGGTAATGATGGGCGTGGGGGGGGGGGGCTAGTTGCCCTCCAATCACTTTCAACTATTAAAAAGGGCACTAGCCCTTTGAATTTCCAATCGAATGAGCTTTTTTTGAAGTTTCTACGACAACACCTTCTATAAAAACCTAATATGGCCCCAGGGTATAACTTAAAACCCTTGCCCTGAGGCTGTGGAGGAGTATCCTCCTCAAAAACATATTTTCTATCTGGAAATCAACTACGCTGAACAAACTGGCCGTCTCAAAATTTTGATTGGAAGTGTTTTGGGAGAATGATGGGCGTGGGGGGGGCTAGTTACCCTCAAATCACTTTCGACTATTAAAAAGGGCACTAGCCCTTTGAATTTCCAATTGAATGAGCCTGTTTTGAAGTTTCTACGACAACGCCTTCTATAAAAACCTTATGTGCACCCAGGGCATAACTTAAAACCCTTGCCCTGAGTGTTGGGGGGGGGGGGGAGTGTCCTCCTCAAAAACATATTTATATCTGGAAATCAATTACGTTCAACAAAATGGCTATCTCAAAAATTTGATTGGATGTGTTTGGGGGAATGATGGGCGTGTAGGGGGGGGGGGCGCTTAGTTGCTCTCGAATCACTTTCGACTATTGAAAAGGGTACTAGCCCTTTGAATTTCCAATCCAATGAGTCCCTTTTGAAGTTTCTACGACAACGCCTTCTATAAAAACCTTACATATCCACAGGGCATAACTTAAAACCCTTGCCCTGGGGGTTGGGGGGAGTGTCCTCCTCAAAAAACATATTTCTATCTAGAAATCAATTAAGCTGAACAAAATGGCTATCTCAAAATTTTGATTGGATGTGTTTGGGGGAATGATGGGCGTGTGGGGGGGGGGGGGCTTAGTTGCTCTCGAATCACCTTCGACTATTAAAACGGGCACTAGCCCTTTGAATTTCCAATCGAATGAGCCTGTTTTGAAGTTTCTATGACAACGCCTTCTATAAAAACTTTATATACCCCCAGGGCATAAGTTAAAACCCTTGCCCTGAGGTTTGTGGGGGAGTGACCTCCTTAAAAACACATTTTCTATCGAATGAGCCTGTTTTGAAGTTTCTACCACAACACCTTCTATTAAAACCTTATTTGCCCCTAGGGCATAACTAAAAACCCTGGCCCTGAGGGTTGTGGGGGAATGTCCTCCTCAAAACATATTTTCTATCTGGAAATCAACTAGCCTATGCTGAACAAAATGGCTATCTCAAAATTTAGATTGGATGTGTTTGGGGGAGGAATGGACGTGGGGGGGTGGGGGGGGGGGGGGCTAGGTGCCCTCAAATCACGTTCGACTATTAAAAAGGGCACTAACCCTTTGAATTTCCAATCGAATGAGCCTGTTTTGAAGTTTCTACGACAACGCCTTCTATAAAAACTTTATATACCCCCAGGGCATAAGTTAAAACCCTTGCCCTGAGGTTTGTGGGGGAGTGACCTCCTTAAAAACACATTTTCTATCTGGAAATCAACTATGCTTAAAAAAATGACTATCTCAAAATTTTTATTGGATGTGTTTGGGGGAAAGATGGGCATGGGGAGGGCTAGTTGCCCTCCAATCACTTTCGACTATTAAAAAGGGCACTACCCCTTTGAATTTCCAATCGAATGAGCATGTTTTGAAGTTTCTACGACAACGCCTTCTATAAAAACCTTATATACCACCGGGGCATAACTTAAAACCCTTGCCCTGAGGGCTGTAGGGTAGTGTCCTCTTCAAAAACATAATTTTTATCTGGAAATGAACTACGCTGAACAAAATGGCTATCCCAAAATTTTGATTGGATGTGTTTCGGGAAATGGTGGGCGTGGAAGGGGTGTTAGCAGCCTTCCAATCACTTTCGACAATTAAAAAGGGCACAAGCCACTCCAATTTCCAATTGAATGAGCCCTTTTTGAAGTTTCTACGACAACTTCTTCGATACAAGTTCCCTGGTCTAAAGGAAAAAAAAATAGTAAATAATACATTATGCCAACATCGTTCTTATATGCCCCAAGGGCATAACTTAAAACCCCTGCCCTGAGGGCTGTGGATGAGTGTCCGCAAAAACATAATTTCTATCTTGATATCAACTACGCTGAACAAAATGGCTATCTCAAAATTTTGATTGGATGTGTTTGGGGAAACGGTGGGCGTAGAAGGGGTGTTAGTTGCCTTCCAATCACTTTCAACTATTAAAAAGGGCACTAGCTGTTCTAATTTCCAATCGAATGAAGCCCTTATCCAAGTTTCTACGACAACTCCTTCGATACGAAGTGCCCTGGTATAGAAGAAAAAAAAATAACACATTGTGCCAGCATCGTTCTTTACTTAGGCAGCACTATTGCGCTGCCTATGATGTTGTTTTCTTATGGGTGCTCTAGACATAAGAAAGTGTCAGAAATAGGTAAAAAAGAATGGAAAAATACTTGAAAATTTAGCCTTCAGAATAAGAAGTCGAAAAAGACGAAAAAGAAATTGCAAAATAGTGGATGGAGTTGCTTTGGACACTAGGCGTATTCTATAATAAAATCCTGACATCAATTAATAGCCGAGATTCAGATTTATCTTTTAACGGAATTATATTTCCTTTTTTCAATGATTAACATAAGTTGGGCGCAAAACCCCTATGCCTTCCCAAGGCCAGAACAAAATTTGCACTTTACTGAAAAAAATATAAATGTTTTTACTTTTATAACTTTAATAAATCAAATAATATTAACATTTTGATTACTAATTATCAGTATATGTATATTAAACTGACAATACACATTCATTTGTATTTTTTCAGTAAAGTACAAATTTTGTTCTGGCCTTGGGAAGGCATAGGGGTTTTGCGCCCAACTTATGTTGATTTCTGCTCGTTTTGAGTTTGGCTCGGTTATTTATTGTAATTTCTTTTACTTAATAGTAGCCTTTACTTTTACTAACCTTTACTTAATAGTAGGAATTACCAATTAAGTAAACTGGTTTATCAGAGAGAATGCTATAGCGTTGCCTAAGAAATCAAATGTCAATTTTGACTAGTGAAACGAAAAAGTATGAAATTGGGTGTGCAGATCTGTCTCGTCGGCTTATGGCATCTGAGTATCGACATACAGAGAACGATCTTATCGTTTGGAATGTTCACTGTGAAAATACCACACAAGCTGAATCGTTTTTTGATCAGTTGTTTTTGGAGGGTCTAGGTCTGTCGATGGTCCCGCGGTTTCGAGCTATTGGTAATGTCCGTAAGGAGCAACAATATTTTAAAGTTAATATTGGTTCTCGAGATGGGAAGGTCAGTGTGCTTAAGAACGGGAAGAAATTAAAAGGTAAAGCTATTGGACACCGTAGAAATGTATCTGTTAGCGATGATGCACCAGTATCAGTTCGTGAAGCTCGAAGGAAATTGTATGTAAAGAAATCTAGATTAAATGCTATTGGAGTTACATCATGGGTTTCTAATACAGTTCCACCGTATATATAGATCGACCGTGGCGGTGTGACAGCGAAATTTGGTTACGACGAGCCTATTCCTGAGTTAGGTGACCAATAGATGGTTATATCATGAATGGTGAATTAAGATTTTGTTAAGATATTTTTTTTTGTATTTTTTTGTATTTGTGTTTATGGAAAAGAAAAGAAAAGCTGTTTCATTTTTTTCATTTATTTAGTTTTGTTAGAATTTAGAATGGGTAAGTGGTAGACACCTGTAAAGTATTGTGTATTCTTTAATTATTATTTTCTGGAATTCAGTAATGAAACCAGTAAGCCTGTATTATGACAGGCTAGTGTTAGTGAGAATTTTTTCACTGAATTTGTATTCGTTTGTTTGTTTATACCATTTTGTTAATATGTTTCTAATTATTTTTAGGTCATTTCCTGTTTTTTCTGGAGCTTCACTTACGTTGGATACGGGACCACGGACCCTCCTAGGTGCAGTAAGTCATTCAGTTGTTTAGGTTTGGCTGCAACTACCCTCCTTTTCTTTATATATATATATATATAATATATATATAATATATATATATATAATATATATATATATATAATATATATATATATATATATATATATATATATATATATATAAATATATATAATATATATATATATATATATATATATATATATATATATATATATATATATATATATATATGTGACTTAAACGATAGTAATAGCGCAAGGTCTCAAATTCTGTTGCCCGCTCTTGCCGACATGCACCCCGTACCAAATGACTGCTGTTTCACATATGTGCACAATTCAGGCTCAACAAGCTCTTTGGATTTCTTCGTCTGCTCGAACAGTGTGAAACCACTTAGTGTTAGCCGTGTCGATACTGGCTTATCGGTATCCGATCATTTCCCTATAACCTGCTCATTTGAAATTGCTGTGCCTGAAATCAGCTACCCAAGGAAAAGGAAGTGGTATTTTAAATCCGAATGGAATAAAGTCAACCCTAGTGCATATTCTAGTGTTCTTGATAGCGTGTTGGCGAAAATCAAGATACCGGTTCAGTTACTACAGCAGAACGCTAAAATATCAGTCAGTGAAAAGCAGATTCTTCTAAACATATACTGCTCTGAGCTTACCCATGCGATGCGGTGTGCCGAAACAGCTGCTGTACCCAAACGCAAAGTGCGCGTGGGGTCTGAAGTTCCTAAGTGGTCTCTTAATCCAGAGCTGGCTCACGCGTGCGAGTCTTCCAAATTTTGGTACCGTTTGTGGAATAGC
>CM051267.1:58207326-58212326 GCA_027921565.1 Artemia sinica | reverse complement strand
TTTAGTGATTATAGACAGATTTCTTTACTGCCATTTATTTCTAGAGTGCTGAAAAGTTGATTCATAGTAAGATGGTAAGTTTTTTCGAGAAAAGATCATTTTTTGGTTCTTTTCAGTTTGGGTTTAGGAGTCATCATTCTACAGAGCATGCAGTTTTGTTTTTAACAACTTTTATTAATGATGCTTTAGACAAGGGTCTGAAGATAGCTTCGATATTTTTGGATATTATTAGAGCATTTGATTCTCTTGATCATGATATACTAGTTCAAAAGTTATATAGTAGTGGTATACGTGGTGATTTTTTGAAAGTGATAGTTAGTTTTATTAGTGGTAGGACTCAGTGTGTCGTGATGGATGGAGTTACATCTAAAATTGAATATATTTCGATTGGAGTACCCCAGGGTTCAGTTCTTGGTCCTTTGTTGTTTTTGGTTTATATTAATGACGTTTGTAGAGCTACAAGTCATGTGTCTTGTTCTTTAGACCTTGATACTTACGGTACTAAAGGAATTCTACCATAATTTGCTGATGACGTCCATTTTACTGTAGCTGCTAGAACTGAAAATGAGTTGATGAATTCGTCCGGAACTGAAAATGAGGCGGATGGAGTTCGTCATGAATGAGGCAGACTATGTCTGCTGACCACGTGCCTCTGGATATGGGGTTTCCCCTAACCAAACGCTCCATGTTAATGGGCAGCCTCAACCTTATGAGGTGGGTGGAGCCCACCCAAGGACTTTCAGTATCTAGGCAAGTCCTAGCTCTAATTAGATCCCAGACCTAGGGTCGGTTGGGCCTGCAACCCTCCACCCGAAAATTTTACCGCAACGAAAAACGATGATACTGTCTCGGATGACCTACCCCACCCCCCCTCTTTACCTTCCACGACCCCAGCATGTCCCTGGACCGATTTCAGACCATCGAATGAACCTTATTGACAAAGGTGGAATACGACTCGCAACCTGGAACGTACTCACAGTCAACTTTTCTGGAGCTAAATCAATGCTTGCCTATGAGCTAAAACGCTTCAATATAGCTGTGGTTGGCCTTAAGGAAACCCGCCTTGTCGGAAGAGAGTCAAGGATATTGGTGAAGGATATCACCTGATCTGGTCTGGTGACGCAGAAAGCACGACAAATGGTGTAGGCCTCGCGCTGAACGCCAGAGCCAAGAGATGCCTTCTCTCCTATAAACAAATTTCAGTTAGAATACTGATGGCTCAGCTCCAGCACAAGCATGGAAAGTGGACAATTATTGTATGCTATGCTCCCACCAATCCGAGTCCTGCGGAAGTGAAGGATCAGTTCAATGTGGAGCTCTCAGTGACCCTGTCTAGAGTCCCACCCCACGACATCGTCATTCTTCTGGGAGACCTCAACAAGACGGTAAATGACAGGGAGGGCGTTTGGAGAAGTGTTCTCGGCCCTGTGACTCCAGATTCACTGAATGACAACGGACAAAGACTCCTCCAGCTCTGCAATATGCATAATCTGGTCATATCAAACACGCTCTTTCAGAGACGAGATATACACAAATACACTTGGTATAGTAACGACGGCCAGACAAAGAAGATGATCGATTATGTTATGATCTCGGGTCACTGGCGCTCGTCAATAACAAATTGCCGGACTTATAGGTCGGCCAAGCTTGGAAACACAGACCGGAGGATGGTAGTCGCCACACTCAGGCTACGCCTGAGAGCACAAGGACAAAAAGGCGGCCTCCCAAGCTGGATCTGAGTAGTCTGGCTACATCTGAGATGCAACAGAAGTATGCTCTCGATATCTCTAACCGGTTTAGCTGCCTCCAAGTTCTGGACGACCCTGAAGTAGCCTGGAAGTCTTTCAAAGATAATATACTCGATTCTACTGGCAGTACCATTGGCCGCAGCAGAAACAAGAATGAACCCTGGATATCCCAGGAGACTCTGTCTGTAATCGAGCTGCGCCGGAAGGCCCGCTTAGCAAAGAATATGCCAGAGTACAGACGACTCAAATGCCTGCGCAATAGCCTACTACACAGTGATAGGAAGACCTTTGTCGACAAGAAAGCCAGCGATCTTGAAGATGCCTCAAGAAAAGGAGACACCTGCTCCCTGTACAAACAACTCCGTGAGCTGACGGAAGGGAAGACTTCCACCGTGAGCCGTGTTTTGTCCACTGACGGAAGCATGCCAGATGACGATGCAGGCCAACTCTCTGCCTGGAGCAGTCACTTCTCAACGCTTGTGAATGCCGAGGCAGTTGCTCATACCCGACCCTGATCTGATTCAAGCAGCAATGACCACACCCGAGGCTACTTCCGACCTCGTATCGCAACCGTCTACCACCTTTGAGATCCAAAATGCTGTTAAAAGGTTAAATAATAATCGAGCCCCCGGCGTCTGTGGTATTTCTGCAGAACTCCTCAGGTACGGTGCAGTGATGATTCTGCGTGCTCCAGCTAATCTTCTCAGCTGTATGGACGACAGAAAGCGTACCGAACTACTGGTGTGCTGGCATCATATTGCCGCTCTGGAAACGTAAGGGTAGCCGTCAAATCTGCTCCAATTATCGTGGGATCACGCTTCTCTCCGTTCCTGGTAAAATCTTCGCCATGTCACTCCTGGACAGGTGTTCCACCTTTTTGCCTAGAAAGAGAAGAGTCCAGCAAGCCGGATTCATGCCAGGCAGGTCGACGACGGAGCAAATGTTTACTATGCGCCAGTTGATCGAGAAGACGCGAGAGTTCCACCAAAAACCGTACATCGCATTCGTGGACTTTAAGGCTGCCTTCGATTCTGTTGATCGCCGTTCACTTTGGCTGATACTAAGAACTACGGGTCTACCCAAGAAATATTGATCACTCTTTGAAAAGCTGTATGAGGATACGGAGAGCTGCTTGCAAGTCAATGGAAGACGCAGTCCCACATTCGCGGTGAAGACTGGCGTTCGGCAAGGTTGCGCCGCCGCTCCCGAGCTTTTCATTGCGTCATAGACCATGTTATGACCAGCACGACGAATCGCCTTCAGTTCGGTCTTCAGTTCAGAGACCAGCACTCTCTGATGCTGACTTCGCCAACAACATAGTGTTAGTTGTGAGCACCGTCGAAAGGATCACCAAAGCTCTCCTGGTGCTCTCAGAAGAAGCCTCGAAAGTTGGATGGAAGATCAACTGGCAGAAAATCAAAGTTATGCTCCTTGAGCCCCCCACGTCCCGTTCTACTGTAAAGGAAGTCAACATCAGAAGCAACCGAGTAGATGTGGTTGAAGACTTCACTTATCTGGGATCTATTCTGTCGAATGATGGCTTGATCACAAAAGAGCTTACATCTCGAATTGCCAAAGCTTCACCACTTGTTGGGAGGCTTAGCAGCATCTGGCAAAAGCCAAACACAAGCCGCTTTACCAAAATGCGCATTTACAATGCGTCAGTCAGCACCGTCCTGCTGTATGGAGTGGAGACGTGGCCAGCTGCAAAATCTATCCTCAGCGCCGTCGATGTGTCTCAGATGAAACATCTCCGAAGAATTGAAAGACTTCACTGGACTGACTTCGTTAGCAACCAGACTCTCCTGTCACGTACGGCTCAAACTCCTTTCTAGACGCAGCTCGCCCAGCTTACTGTTCGGTGGTACGGCCACCTCCTTCGCATGCAACGCAACGCCCCAGCACGAGTCGCATTCGACTTCGACCCCACCCTACACGGAGGGAAGCGACCCAGAGGACGCCCACCCACCAGGTGGAAAGACAAAGCCGATGATTTCCTCACCCGAGTCCACATCCCGGTGGAAGAAGCTGCGATCCTGGCAAGCGATAGGTCGACCTGAAGGTGCCTAGTCTCATCGTTCTCCTACGCCGAACCCTCGGCAGGAGACTTAAGTCAAGTAGTTCAAGTAATTGAATCATAATAAGACGATTTTTTTTATTTATGGTAGAATTATTAGACATTATCAATGGATTAATATGATAGAAGTAGGACACCATACTAATTGTAAGATCTACTAGTACTAGATACCTAGGTCTTATTATTGATGAAAGCCTTAGTTTTAAAGACCATACTGCATCTGTTAGCAGCAAATTGTCTCGTAATATTGGTATTATGCGTAAACTTAGGTATCTTTTTCAGTGTGAAATTCTGAGAATGTTGTATTTTTCTATGGTTCACCCATATCTCATTTACTGTTGTATGGTTTGGTTGAAAACATTCGTAATTTCACCTCCATCCGCTCTGTTTAACACAGAATATAGTCAATTAGAGTTTTGTATGGTAATAAAGTTGACCTATCTGTATCGGTGAGGCATCTTTACCGCGAGTGTAAAATTCTACCGTTTGCAGGAATATGCGTATTCTATAAATGCTTTGTTTATTTTTAATATCTAGCTTCCGATTCACCATCATGTTTTTCAGGAATGTTTTAGTTGTTGGCGTCTACTATTCACGATCATTTGACACGATCTTCTCATTGGTGCGAAGAATAGCTATGGTCACGTCTAGGTCTAGGTTTTCAATTCGCCATACTGTTCCGTTAGTTTGGGAGAGTTTTGCCAGAGGATTTGAGGAATATTGGGGGTTTGCAGGAATTTTCGTAAATTGTTAAAGAAGCATTGTTTTGATGTGTATATATTGGATGGATTATTTTGGGCCAGTTAAGTTAAGTTTCTGAGGAGGGTTTAGTTGCAGCTGAATATGATTATAAATATTATAAATTTGTCGGGTGCTGTTTGGAGGTTTGGTGGTTTTCGGGTCCGGTAAGTTGAGCTCTAATTGTATTTTTTTTGTTTTTTTTTTTCTCTCTTTTTTATCTTCTTTTTTTGGTTTATTGATTTATTAGGAGGGTTCTCTCCCGCACAAACTTGCTTCAGGGAATCGATGATATATACTTTATTTTTTAAAGAAACCCAGTGTTCTTAAAGGAGGCTCACTCAAATGGAAATTGAGAGTTCTAGTGCCCTTTTAAAGAGTCAAAAGTAATTGGAGGGCAATTAGGCCTCCCCCCGCCCCCCCACCAAAGCGTTCTT
>CM051267.1:58195005-58202226 GCA_027921565.1 Artemia sinica | reverse complement strand
AGAGAGAGGGAGAGAGAGAGAAAAGAGAGACAGGAAAGGAGATGAAGAGGAAGCTTTAGAAGGAGGAGAACCCGTAGAGAGACGAAGACGAGACGAGGAGGATGAGGAGAGAGAACGATAGGACGTATGTCCGCGAGAGGGGATGAAAGGAGGAGAGAGAGCGAGCTGGTGGGGGAGAAAGAGGGAGAAGAAGGAGAGAGAGAGAGAAAGAGAGAGAGAGGATGGATGAGATGGAGAGAGGAGAGAGAGAGAGAGAGGGATGAGAGGGCAGCGACAGGGAGGAGGATAAGAGAAGACGGGGAAGGAGAGAAAGAAAGAAAGAGAGGAAAGCAAGATGAGACTGAGACGAGGACGACGTTTGAGGATGTTTGAGTATTAGAGAGTTGGACCGAGTTAGAGATGAGACGACTTGACGATTGGATGTGTATGAGAGGATGGAGGAGAGAAAGAAGTAATCTGAGAGATGAGAGTTGAGAAGAAGCAGAGGCAAGGTGACGAGAGAGATATAAGAGGAATGGATAAGAGGAGAGTCCTAGCACTGATCTCTCTCAGTGAGAGGATTGGAGAGTGCAGAAGGAGGTACGAGACGAGATGAGGAGAGAGTTACGGTACGAGAAAACAAGAGAATGGACATGTGAGAAAATGGAGATAGAGAGTCGTAGATGGCCCGAACGTGGATGTACCAACCGTGAAGAGGATCGGAGTGGATATGTGAATAAACAGGCGAAGCATATAAATCTAAGATCTGCTTGAGCGACAGAGTTATGGCGACGAGTGGAGATGGGCGACTTGTTAGAGACGAAGGCAGACTGCAACGACTAGCATTGCGCACTTGTAATTGAGAGTCTATTAACAATTGGAGAGGAAATGATGAGGTGGACTGAGAGACGATGAGAGTAGTCACTTGAGTTTGGAGATGAGATGATAGTTGATGCGATCGAGGACTATAGCAGAGGAGAGAGTACCGAGGAGATTGGGAGAGAGGATGACTGACGAGGGGAGAGAAAAAGGAGAGAGGAGAATGAGAGAGAGAGGGAGAGAGGGGAGGAGCGAGGAGAGAGAGAGATTTCGCTTCAGAGGTAGCGATTGGGAATCGAGTAAGAGATTGATGAGGATGAAGTTTGTTGGATGAGAGTGAGGAGATTTACGGCGAAGTGCTTAGAGAGTGGTTGAGCGTTCTTGGTGTATTGAGGAGGTGGATCAGACGAGTAGTGTGTTTGATTGAATGCAGTGGAAAAGGAGGAGACGAGTATTGGAAGGAGAGAGACGGTGTATAATGTGTGGGTTGAGTGCGAGAGAGAAGGAGCTGATGGAAGAGATGAGTCGAGACCGTGAGGAGTGATTGGAGAGTGGTAGGAGTTTTGGTAGAGATTGAGGACCGTACTTTTGAGATGTGATGAGAGAGTTCGAGCGGATGTAGGGAGAATAGACTTGAAAGAGTTTCTGAGGCCCGATTGTATTTGATACATGGAAGAGAAGAGGAGGAGGACGAGAAGAGAATCATAGAGGAGAGCGAACTGAGAATAGATGAGGAAGAGAGTTATGACGAAGAGGAGAGAGACGAAAAGGAGATGGGAGCAGCGAGTGAGATGGGGAGAGAGGAGAGAAGTAGTGAGTACTAGATGAGTGAGGAAAGAATGAGGAGATCGCGTGATGTTGGCAGGGTGTGTAGATGGGAGCTGAGTGAGAGAAAGAGCGAGCTTTTAGGAAGAGTGGCTTTGGAGAGAGTTGAGAGGTGGAGGTGATCGGCAGGGATAGAGGTCGACTTTTGATGGAGGGGAAAGAGGAGATGAGATGAGGAGGAGATGGAGGGGAGGGAGAGGAGACGACACAAAAGAGGTAAGAGAGAGATGAGGAAGTAGCCCTCTTTGAGGCAGATTGAAGGAGAGAAGGACGGGAGAGGGTGACGGAGAGAGAGTGAGATGAGAGGGGTAGACGAGGAGAGGAGAGGAGCTGAACGTAAGAGGGTCGTGAGAGGAGTATGGGAGGGTTGGAGAGGTGAGGATGGAGTCGAGAGTGGTCGTGTGTTTGACTTGTTGGTGTTGAGATTGTTGGTGTATGGAGTGAGAGAGTTTTGCTTGCGTCGAAGGGAGACGAGGAATGAGAGAGGGGATGGGAGGAGGATTGATTTAGGTAAATTGATTTGTAGAGTAAGGGAGGGAGAGAGAGCGGTTTGATTCGGATGTCCAGAATTGTTTTGTGTGGATGTGATTGAGCGAGAGGAGAAGAGGGGAGGGAGATTCGAGATGCGAGGATGGTGTGAACGTGGCGGGAATGGTATTTTGTGTTAGCGAGAGATATTTTAGATGTAGTTGAACGACGAGTGCTAGCAGTGGCCCGTAGGAGGAGAGAGAGACTGGAGTGTCGAGATGATTTTGAAGAGTCTGGTGTTTTTCAGAGCGAGCTGAGGCTGTGAGGGAGACTTGTTGATTTGTAGTGATGGTGGATGTGGGAATGAGTGATTGTAGGTTGTGTGTTCGAGTAGATTAGTACTCGAGATGGTAGATGGAGGAGCAGATGGGGGGAGAGAGAGAGAGGTTAGAGTAGTAGCCAGGAGTATTGTTGATTGAGAGAGAGACATGATTTTGAGTCTAGTGAGGATGTGTGGTTAGTTAGAGAGGAGCATAGAGTAGATGAGAGGAGAAAGGAAGATGGCTGAGAGAGAGTTGTAGAGAGTTGATTGGGATGAGATAGAGAGATGAGAGTGGAGGAGTTAGAGAAGTAGCTTTGAGTGCTATTGAGTGGTTTGAGGAGGTGAGAGTGTATGTTGGAGGGATATGGATTGTTTAATTTGATGACGCGCATTTGTCATGCAGTATTTTGATTATGTGGAGCGCATTGAGAGGAGGCTAGAGAGGAGAGGGAGTTAGTTCTGAAAAGATGATGCTGCCGTTACTGCAATTGATGAGGTGAGCGATTTGATCCGAGGTGGGCAGACTGAGATGGAGGATGTTAGGCTGATGGTGAGGATGATTGTGAGAGAGTGAGGGTCCTGTGTGAGCGGTGGCAGCAGATTGAGTATGAGTGGAGAGTTGAGAGGAGAGGGTTGTATTTTGAGTGGAAGAAGAGTTGGCTTGTCTTATTTTGTTTTAGTTTTGATATGAGTTATTTTTTTGCAGTAGAGGGGTAATTTGGAGGGAGAGAGGTTTGAAGAGCCGAGAGAAGGAGATCATTGAGCGCGACGAGAGTGAGAGATGATTCGAGAGAGGGAGAGGAGAGAGTTTTAGTGGCGAGAGACTTGAGACGTGTGGGGGTTGATAGATGAGCGTGAGTGTATGAGAAGAGCATGAGCAGAGGGGGAGAGTGAGTCTTGAGTTGATGTGGAGAGTGCGATTAGATTTTGAAGAGAGAGTTGTTTGGCTAGAGTCCGAGAGTGACGGAGAGATGGATCCGATAAGCTGAGGGAGTGGCAGAACTTGGAGATTAGTTTGGATGACGAGGTTGAATTTTACGGAGGAGAAGAGAGGAGAGAGATGGTGAGGGAGATGATGAGGAGACGTTGAGAGCGATTAGAGGAAGAGACCTATGATCGAGCTTTGAGAGATGCCAGGTGGTATGTTGAGAGAGAGTACAGGATCGTGGTGAGGACCGATGACGAGATGTGTTGAGATAGAGAGATGAGTTGAGGAATGATTGAAGAGGGGACCTGAAAGAGAGAGATTGAGAGAGATGTTATATGTAGAGCTGCGGAGTGAGCGATGAGGTAGGTTACGAATGATGAGAGAGTGGGAGATGAGAAGGCAGATCTTGGAGTAGGAGATTGTATGATGGATGAGAGAGCCTCGAGGACTTAGGGATGAGAAACGATGATGCGACCGAGAGAAAAGAGGAGAGGATGGTTGGGGCCGATGAAGAAAAACGGAAGAGTGAGGACGAGAGAGGAGGGAGAGAGGAGATGGAGGATTTAGAGGAGGAGGAGAGGGAGATGAGAAGATCGATCTTGCATGGAGGAGAGGTGAAGGATCGAGGAGAGCGAATGGAGGGGGAGGACATGAGATTTGAGTGGAGAAAGGATGGACTATCCGGGCAGTTCGAGAGAGAGAGAGAGGGAGAGTGTTTGATGGTTCAGAGAGTGTGGATGATCGTAGAAGAGAGATGAGAAAGGAGGAGGTAGGAGAGAATTGCAAGCTTGAGAGTGGAGAGAGGGTTTGAATGGTGGGGTAGCCATGTAGACTCGAGGTATGCGAGAGATGAGAACTAGAGAGTGAGAAGGTCGGAGGAGAGGGATTATGAGAAGAGTAGTGGATGACAGTGGCACTTCCCGTATGGAGGTGGCGGAGAGAGAGGAGTGGTTGATGGATTGTGATGAGTTGTGGGTGCTGATAGGGTGGAGGTCTGAGTGATGACGGAAGAGGGTGATCCTGGTTGGGAGAGAGAGGAGAGAGGTCAGTGAGTGAGGGGGGAGTGGCGATGGAAGGATGCCGGGAACCAATGAGCTTGAGTAGGGGGGGGAGGAGGACTTTGAGCATGTGATGGGGTTTGTTGAAGGAGGAGGAGAATGAGGGGGGGAGTGTTGGGTCTGAGCGAGTGCGGAGGAGCGTTTGGCACTCGCGAGTGACTGGAGTTTGTAGGGGGAAGACGGAGTCGGGGTAGGTGAGGGATGAGAGGAAGGCCTTTGTCGGTAGTCGTTGCACTGGATTTGTCTTGAGATTGTGTGAGGGAAGAAACGATGAAATGGCGCGCGGTGGAGTTTTGAGGTGGAGGGAGAGGATGTGGGGGGGTACAGAGTGGGGAGAGGGGTGGATAATCGAGAGAGGATCGTAGTGTGTCTGGAGTCGAAACGATCGTGATGTAGTGTATGTATTTGATATGTGTGGGAGAGGACAGAGAGTTGGGATGGGAGCGATAGGTCCGCTGTATTTTAGGGAGTTGTTCGCTGTAGTAGGAGAGGGGAGAGGGACGTGCTGTAGTTGCTGAGAAGTTGGTGAATGCTGGGTATGGGGGTGAACTGGAGGACGGGAGATGTGGGAGGTAGAGTACCGAGTGGTGTGAGGTGAGATACTTGTTTTGCCTAGAGATCGAAGGGCTGAAGACAATTTGATAGTAATGAATGAGAGATGGACGGAAGAGAAGTCGAGTGAAGGTCGGCGTATGAGGGTAATGAGAGAAGGGGAGAGGAGCTTGGGAGAGGGGATTGAGGAGGGTTGTTTGCGTTTGAGATTGAAGAGGAGTCGTGGGAGAGAGGAGTAGGCTGAATAGGATGCGAGATAGTTAGGGTGACATGTGTGAAGAGCTGAGTGAGATTTGATTTGGTTAGTGTTTGACCACTCGGCATTCCAAGAACTGTGAGAGAGAGTAGAGATTTGAGTTGGGGGTGGTCTAGCTGCGGAGAGGCCTCGAGCTATGTGTGGGAATGATAGTGATCGTTAGGGATGAGATGGTTGACAGAAGATGGGGATGCTGGGACAGGTAATTCGGATTTGGAGGGGAGGGCCTGTAGAGGGGGTTGAGAGGAGAGTAGGCAGAGGCGTGTGGAGCCCCCCCCCGACTTTATTTGGATGAGTCGAGTATGGGAGTGGGAGCGCATGACTCTTGAGAGAGGAGCCAGAGAGTGAGATTGGTCTGTATGTGGGAGACGGTAGAGTATACCTGTGGGCAAGAGCGATGGCAGGAGAGATTTTGTCTTTTTAAGTGTATCAGAGATGTGAGGGTAGATCTATTAGGGCTGTCAACTCGCCACATTGTAGTGAGATGAGGGAGGAAAGGGGGTCCGGACTGCGGGGCTAGTTGGAAGAGCACTGGGAGAGATACTTGAGGAGGGAGTAGATGCCGTATGGAATAGAAAAAATTTGGGGTAGCCAGTGCGATATGAGAGGGTGATTAAGGGGTTGAGGAGGAGGAGAGTGTTGAGGAGGATGGCACGGGACCGCGATGTAGATCGGTCTTTGTTTGAGTGGTAGTTGTTGAGAGGTAGGCGGTGTTGTATATGACTGGGTATAGACGACCTGAGTATAATATGTGCGCGAAAACTATGTATGTTAGAGTAGGGGGCTTGATGCGGTAGGTCTGACCTAGTGAGAGTTTGTGAGTTTTTGGAGTATTATAGAGGGCGCGGGCAGGGGAGTGGTGGTTGAGTGCGGAGGAGAGGAGAGAGGCGAGAGCGACGGGGTGAGACCGGAGAACGCTAGGAACGACCGGAGAGAGAGGAGGATGTCCGAGTAGAGCGTGAGGGAGAAGAGATAGAAGTATTGGAGGTTTCGAGACGTATGATTCAGTATGGAGATTGGGTGGACTTTGATTTGAGAGGGAAGATATTTGGAGGGGAAGAAAGAGGAGGAAGTGTGAGAATATTGGTTGGGAGATAGGATGGTTTGTTTTGTGTTTGAAGTATGGTGTCGTGGATGGGTATTAGGTTGGCTTTGAGTGTTGTGAGTTGGGAATGGAGACTTGAGAATGGTCGAGGACGGAGAAAGATGAATGGTTTATCGGTTATTTGATCTTGGAGAGAATGTTTTTTTGTTATTTAGGTTGATGGATTCAGGAGCCCGGAACAGAATGGATTATGTATGGAGCGTGTTGATCGTTAGAGAGGTTTTGTATATCGAGGGTAAAAGATGTTATGGGTGGGAAAAGAGGGAGCTCTTTGTGGGGCTGGGTGAGCGGGGGTGTGAGAGGAGAGAGTATTTTTTGTGTAGAGGTGTACGGGGATGCTGTTGATCTTGGTGAGAGATGGAGAACGTGTGAGAGGAGGTCTCGTACGTCTCGAGAGAATCGAGTTGTTTGCTTCTGTGTTAGAAGAGATTAGATATGTGGGAACGGGAGGACGTTTCCAGAGACCCGGGGCGCAGGAAGATGTGAGTGTGTATAGACTGATGACGTTGGCGGTGAGGTTGGAGATTGGAGAGGGGGGTTGAGAGAGATTTTGACAGAGATGGGTGGAGTAGTGTGAGTAGAGAGAGAGGATAGATGGAAGAGTCGAATTGAGGAGGGGGGGTTTTGTGGAGTGCGGTGATGTTACTGAGTTTTGGTAATCGAGTGAAGGGATGAGAGGCGATAAGATAGAATTGGTGAGGGGTAGGGGATAATGAGAGGGGAGTATGTGAATGTTATGAATGATTTGAGCTTCGAGCGATGTCTGCGATGGATTGGCAGTAGTGGGGAGATGTTGAGTTTTGTTGATGTATGTGAAGGATGGGGGATTTGTCGTAGATGATGTGAGTAGAGAGACTTGGCTATTGCGAGATGACGGATGTGATAGACGTGAGGAGTGGGCGGGGTTGA